>ML777358.1:594840-611963 GCA_009831015.1 Picea engelmannii
CTCATGCGAGGATCCACTGCTGCTTGAATTGTTTTTTTTTTTATTTTAAATTATTTTATTTTTTTTATTTATATTTTTGTTATTATTTTATTTTATTTTATTTTATTATTTATTTTATTTTTATTTTAATTACTTTAATTTTATTTTAACCCTTTGGGTTTTAATTATTTAAAACATAAATAATTAATTTCAATTTATTTTAATTTTATTTCAAAGCATTGATAATAGTAATTAATTAAATAATTTAATTAATTAATTACTAATTATTTAATAAGTAATTAATTAATCATTCGAAAATTAATTAACTAGGGATTTGAATGATTAATTAATTAAATGTGTAATTAACATTAACATATTTAATAATATTTAATAATTAATATAACATTATGATACTAATAAAATTTATTTTTGGATTGGATTAAATTTATGTTGGAGCGGACGAGTTTTGAACCGGTGACCTATCCACCGAGTATAGAGCTTTCACCAAAGACATATACCACTACACCATGATAGGTTAAATGTGTTGATTAAGGCAAGAGAGTCAGTAGTTTTCTTAGGCGAAGACATCAAGCTTAAAGGCTTTCGACCCTGACCTAGCCACTTCCCCTAAAGAGAGTAACGTTTGTTTACAGACAAGTAAAAAAACAAAACTTGTGTATAACCCTGTTTTCAAGTTTAAGTTGTGCAAATGTGAATTGCCCTAGACTCTCCCTGACAAACTTTTGGTTGATGCAGATTCAATTATATAGGATGGTTAGGACTCGAGGAAATTGAGGCAGAGGAGCATCGTCACAGGGACCGCCAACGCTGCCACCACCATTGCCTGAATTAGCCCTCATTCTGCACTCTTTGGAGGCCATTAATGAGACTTTAAAGGGGCATCAGCCATCAGGGATCAAAGTGGAGCCCCCACCATCTAGAATGGGTAATCCTGAAGTGTCGAGGGATTCAGGGGGAGGGCCTCCACCCGAGGATATCACTAGAGAACTGCAAAAGATCAAACTTCCAGAGTTCACCGGGGGTCGTGCCAGTGAACGTGTAGAGGCATGGTTGGAAGGAATGAGAAGATGTTTCGCCTTAAGAGACTATGCTTCCACATCAAAGGTGAAAATATAAATCTTTCAATTAAGGGACAGTGCCTTGAACTGGTGGGGCAACTTAGAGAGGCAGTTGCACCTTACCCCAGACACCGTCTCTTGGGAACTTTTTGAGGAAATATTCTGAAGGAAATATCTACCAGCTTACTACGAGGAATAGCAGGTGGGAGTGTTTCATGCTCTAGTACAAGGAAATAGGACCGTGGAAGAGTACGAGATCAGGTTCATGGAATTGGTAAAATATGTTTCATACATGGATAATGATCAACGACAAGAAGAACGATTTGTCTATGGGTTAAACCCTAAGATAAGGGCCATGGTACGGATGTGGAAACCGTCTTCAGTGGCAGAAGCAGTTGAAAATGCACGTTATGTGGAGGAACACATAAAATTGAATGGAGGTATGAGATCGACCTTTCCACATCATCCTGGATTTGTGGGGAAGGCCCCTAGGACCTTCTCCAGGGGAGGGAGCTCTAGGCCACCTCCTTATGGTAATAGAGTCACACCAAGGATAGTCGCCACAGGTATTTCAATGGAAGCAAGTGCAGCATCCCGTTCGTCACCAACGACGCAAGTAGGTCCACAACCATCTCAGGGAGCAACTAGTAGGGGCAAGGGTTCCAGGGGAAGGAAATCATTTCAGAGAACATCATAGATCAATGCGCAGGTTCCATCTCGTGTTACATGTTGGGGGTGTGGAGGACCCCATTACCAATGTGATTGCCCAAAGTTGCAAGAAGGATTTGTGCATGGAGAAGGAAAGGCCCCGATGGGAAGAGAAAGTGGCAGCCACCAGATTTACGCAGCAATTAATAATCGCCAGGAAGAACATTAATCCACGGTGTTGGAATCGTCAGGTATGCTAAATCATATCAATGTTAAAATTTTATTTGATTCTAGTGCTACAAATAGTTTCATTTCACCATCTGCATTAGAAAAGAGTGGGTTGGCAGCCTACGAGCATGACGACTTTAAACAAGTCGAAATGGCTTCGGGGGAAAAACAAGCAGTAGGACCAAGCGTTGATAATTTTCTAGTAGACCTAGGAGTGTGTACTACCAGGTTTAAGGTATATGTCACTGCTCTCGGGACGTATGACCTAATCATTGGAATGGATTGGTTAGAATCCCATTGAGTTATGGTAGATTGTTTCGCAAAAAGGGTGCTTTGTGTTGACGATGAAGGAAGGCCAGTAGAGATCCAGGGTGTACGGAGAAAGGTGTCTCTATGCTTTATCTCAACTATGAAGGTTAAGCGGTGTATGAGACAAGGGTGTCGAATTAATGTAGTGGAAGAAGTGAATGAAAGGAAAGGATGCTCCTTGGATCAGTACCCTGTATTGTCAGAATTTAAGGATGTTTTTTCAAACGAGTTGCCAAGGTTACCTCCTGACAGGGAGATTGATTTTACTATTGAGATAAAACCTGGTGCAGAACCAATTTCCAAGACTCTGTATAGGATGATAGCGCCAAAACTTTGTGAGTTGCAAATGCAGTTGAAAGAGCTACTCGAATTAGGACTAATAAGACCCAGTGTCTCACCTTGGGGTGCACCAGTAATCTTTATGAAGAAGAAGGATGGTTCCTTACGACTGTGTATAGATTACAGGGACTTGAACCATCCTACAGTGAAAAATAGGTACCCAATGCCATGAATAGATGATCTCTTCGATCAAATGAAAGGAGGAGCGGTATTCTCAAAAATTGATTTGCGATCAGGGTATCACCAGTTAAGGATTAAGGAAGGTGATATTCCTAAAACTGTCTTTCGAACTCGGTTTGGGCATTACGAGTTCATTGTAGTACCTTTCGGATTGACCAATGCACCAGCAGTATTCATGAGCCTCATGAACGATGTATTCTGGAAGTACTTAGACCGCTTTGTACAAGTCTTTCTAGATGATATCCTCATCTATTCCAAGAATGAAAGAGAACATGAGGAACACCTACGAGTAGTGTTGTCCTGCCTTAGAGAGAACAAATTGTATGGGAAGTTGTCAAAGTGTTCCTTCTTCTAGAAAGAAATTCACTATTTAGGACATATCATTTCCGGTGAAGGAATCTCTGTGGACCCAGAAAAGGTAAAGGTCATTATGGAATGGCTAGTGCCAAAAAATGCTCATGAGGTAAGAAGCTTCATGGGGCTAGCAGGTTATTATCAGATATTTATGGAAGAGTTCTCTAAAATAGTGAAACCCATCACCACTTTGCAGCACAAGGGGGTCAGGTATGAATGGACAGAAGAATGTGAAAGTGCATTCATTGAGCTTAAGAGGTTACTAACTAGTGCGCCAATTCTACAAGTGTCGGATATGAAAAAGGACTTCACAGTCTGCACAGATGCCTCAAAGCAAGGGTTGGGGGGCATGCTAATGTAGGATGGAGGAGTGATAGCTTATGCGTCAAGGAAGTTGAAGAAACACAAGGAGATTTACGCTACTCATGATTTAGAGTTGGCAGTTGTAATACTAGCTCTGAAACTTTGGAGGCACTATCAAGTGGGGTGAAACTTTGAGCTCAAAATGGACCATCAAAGTTTAAAACATCTCTTCACTCAAAGGGACCTGAATGCTAGGAAAAGGCGATGGAGTGAGTTTTTGAGTGAGTACAATTTTGGTATTTCTTACATCAAGGGAAAAGAAAATGTGGTCGTGGATGCCTTGAGTAGGAGACCACGAGTCTTCTCCTTGGTACCCTTAAACGTCAATATGAGGGAACGTGTGTTGACACAACTCCTTGGAGACAATTGGTATTTAAAGGTTACTTCAAACCTCAAGAGTGGAAGGCAGTTAGATCCAAAGTATGATGGATATATCCTAGAAGTAGATGGACTATTAAGATATCGAGGAAGGATGTACATCCCCGAAGGTGGGGATATTCGAAGCATCATACTGAAGGAAGCCCATAGAGCACTTTATTGTGTGCATCCGGGTGTAAAGAAAATGTACACAGACATGAGGAAGCTCTTCTTCTGGGTAGGAATGAAGCGCGATGTAGTCCATGTCGTCGCCAAGTGCCTAGAGTGTCAACAAGTGAAAGCCGACCACCATCACCCAACAGGTCTCCTACAACCACACGATGTTCCTATGTCTAAGTGGGAAGTCATTTCTATGGATTTTGTTGTGGGGTTTCCGCTCACATCTCATAGACACAATGTCATTCTTGTAATAGTTGATAAGTTAACCAAGAGTGCTCATTTTATTCCGGTTAGAGACACTTACGGTGTCACTGATGTGGCACATGTGTTTGTAAGTGAGATCATCTGTTTGCATGGAATACCCAAGAAGATCATTTCAGATAGGGACTCCATATTCACTTCTAGGTTTTGGACAAGTTTGCAGTCAGCACTGGGGACACAGTTGAACTTAAGCACAACTTATCAGCTGGAAACAGATGGGTTAACTGAGAGAGTAAATCAGGTTATGGAAGACATGCTTAGGATGTATGTTATGGATAATCAACCCCATTGGGAGAAGTACCTACCCAATGTTTTTCATGTATCTGTTCTACGTCATTATGTTGCTGATGAATCACATAAACTAAATTGGAAGGAATTGCAGGTATCGGACGCGAGAACCCTCACGGTAGAACCGTTACACATATTGTACCATAGATTTCGACAGCTCAGGAACCATCTGGAAGACCAAGTTAAGGTTTAGTGGGACAAGTATAGTCCAGGATCTTCTACTTGGGAGGATGTCGAGACATTACGACGAGATTATCCCTCACTTTTTTGACCACCTTGAGAATATGTTTCTCAAAGGTTGGGTGTATGTAACACCACCTTTTGACTTAGACAACTAGGATTACCTGAGGCCTAATTACCTTTATTTTCTATTCACAATGAAACTATTAATGATACACTTGAACTTTTAAGACATATGAACCTTTATGAATGTTTAAATGTTATTTGAATGATGATGGATATGATGTGATCTATTATGTGAATGTAAATTCCATGGATGTTTAAATATTATTTGAATGATGATGGATATGATGCGATCTATTATGAGAATGTAAATTCTATGAATGTTTAAATGCTATTTGAATGATGATGGATATGATGTGATCTATTATGTAAATGAAAATTCTATGAACGAGTAACGTCAATTGAATTATGGGGATATTATGAGATCTATTTCTAACTTGAAAACTTGATATTAAGTTGTTGGTACGTGGATACCGAATTGAGATTTTGGTTGTATGCAATTACATGATGATAGTGCATAGATATGTATGAGTTTGTGTTATAGACTAATCTGCAGGTCAATGGACTATGAAAGAGCCAAGGGATAATGGTAATGAAAGTGGATGCCATGACCACCGACCAAGAAACAATATGGTATGAATCTTTGTACGTGAAATTATATTGGTTTGAATGCATAGCTATGATATATGGACCAATGCAAGATTTCAGGTGGTGAGATTGTTTAAAATTGAATAAACGATGAAAAAATTCCCAACAACACGGTGCCACTGTATATTCCATTGTAGGGTATGAACCCTAGTCCTATTAAGAGGGGTGGAGGCATTTCCCACTATGTATCCTCTGAAACTTGGATTCATGGGAGGACGGTGTTAGCTCACGCTCCTCTAGACGTGTGATGATGAATGCCAGTTGCCTGTTGGGGAAGCTTGGTCAAGATAGTGACACTTCCGCTTACGAGTTCTATTTGGAGTTAGGTCAATATCGTTGATGCTCCAAGATAGTTCAATAGAGGAAGGATAGGAATGGAAGATGGAAGTAAGTTAGGGAGGAAGGATGAATAGCAATAGTTGAGAGTGTATGGAGATTTGCCTTATGGTGGAATTTATTGTTTTTCCTTCTGAAAAGAAAATGTGTATATATGTATATTCATAATTACTTAACTAAACTACAATTGTCTAAATAAACATTGTTGGGCTAGATTATTGCAATTAAGGGATTTCGCAAACATTTGACTAAGTTTATTATCTTTTATAAAATGAATAGTCTTGTTGATTGGATTGGATGCATACAGAAATTACTATATAAGTGATAGTTATTGTTATTATTACATGCACAAGACTTGTATGTACTAGCTACACATGCATTTCTTTCACATGTACACTAATATGTATGAGTTTTCTTGGCTTACTTACTGATGATGTTGTTTATGGGATATGAATGTGTGAACCATGTGTCATTTCCCTTGTATCATAAAATACTTTAACTTCAGGACAAAGTTTCCTGAAGGGTGGGTGTATGTAACAACCTTAAGTAATTAATCAATTGTCATGATTTAAATAATTGTTTAATGTATATTAGTTTAATTGATTAATTAATTAATTGTCATGATTTAAATAATTGTTTAATGAATATTAGTTTAATTGATTAATTAATTAATTGTCCTGATTAAATATTTGTTTAATGTATATTAGTTTAGTTAATTAATCAATTAATAATCATGATTAAATATTTGTTTAAGAAATATTGGTTTAATAAATTAATAATTTTCATTTTGAAACTTAGTGTATCGGTAGATGACCCATTAATGAAAAGGGGATAAGGTGGTTGACACCAAATGGAGGGATAAGGTGGTTGAGAATTAATGGGGGAAGAAGGCGGTGAATGATGGGAAGGGAGGATAAGGCAAGGGTGAAACACTCGAGAGAGGGGGATTTTGGTTTTGGAGCATTATTTTTCATATTAGAGGATTGTATTACTGGTTTGGCTAGTGGAAGCTTGCTGGAGGATAGTAATACTAGTTTTGCTTGAGGAGCTTGTTGGAGGTATGTCACAGGGGGGCACCTGTTGCTGGGAGTTTTGGGATCAGGGGGGCCAGGAAATCACAAGGATTCCTCGAGCTAGGGAGCCGGAGAGGCTCTGTTCCTAGCTGGCTAGGAGGAAAAGATTCAGTTTTCAGGCAGTTTCAAGAAGTTAGCAACAATAGGAAAGAAAGGGACAAACGTCTTCTTCAAGAGGTATTTTTCCAATATTAATTTTGTTCTGAATGAAAGTTATGATATGTATCTATGTATTGAAATTGTGTAATATGTTGTGTAATCTATTTTGTGCCTATTTTGGACTGTATGAATTGAGAATTTGATATTTAACTGATTAATTTGCTAGAACTTCATCATAAATTAGATAGATTTGTTGTAATGCAAACAGAAATAGAAATTATATTTCATGTTCAAGAAAACAAAAGTAATTTAGATAACAAATTTACCATTTAACTTTGAATCACTAATGAAGGGCTTTACATATCATAGGACGAGCTACCATAGGAGTTTAATATTATCATTGGCATCTTAGTCTTGAGAACTCTTGTAGGAATTGGAGGGTTGTATACAACTATTCTTGTGAGAAACATTAATGATTGGTAAGTCACCAAAGAGGTCACCCATCTACCTTCGCATAGTTATTTCTATTGTGAACTTCCCTCGCCATTCTAGCTGAGCAGGGAAACTTCTAATAAATAATTAGCATGATTTTTCTGTTGGGCCGTTAACTAAATAAAAAGCAAAACAATGATTGTCATTCAGAAATATAGCAACGAGTTTCTTGCTATTGCTATAAACAAAAATTGCCTAGTCTAATAATGTAGCATTCCATATATAAAATAGTATGCAGAACAAAAATATTTTAGCTAGAAATGGAAGAACACCAATGATACAACTAGAACAATACCAGAATAACACCAAAAAGAGAACCTTGATTAATGATATCAATGTTCACTTCCCACTTTGAGGGGGCAACCTCCAGTAGAGCATAGCTCTATTACAATAATATCCAAGACAAAACTTCTTATACCCTATACTCTTATTTATACTAAATCTATATTTCCAAAAGAAAAATCTAGAGGAAGATCCTTCTAGAAGTGAAAGCTTCTATTAGGTCTTCTTACAATTGACTTATTCCTCCTTATTGCTAGGCCTTATTAATATTGAACTTTATTACTTGGAAATATATTATTCTACCCACTTGAGGGGTTAGGTAGGTTAGGTCCCTAACATGCCCTCCCCCTTAAAATCAACCTTGTCCTTAAGGCTTGAGATGAGGAAATTTTTGCAAAATGTTAACTGGCTCCCAGGTGGCATATGCAGGAGTTGTATCTTTCCACTGGCATAACACTTCCTTGATGGTGCGCTGACGAAGACAATGCTCACGCTAGTCCAAAAATGCTTGTGGTTGCAACCAGATGAATCCTTCTTCATCCAACTCAGGAAGGCTGGTTTGATTTTGGAACTTAGTTCCAATCACCTTCTTTAATCAGGAGACATGAAAAACAGGATGGAGCTTAGAAGAACCAGGAAAATCTAACTAATAGGCCACCTGTCCCACGCGCTTGAGAATTGTATAAGGACCATCAAATTTTGGCGCCAGTTTCTTACAATGTTCAACCTTGAATGAAGTTTGTTTATAAGTTTGCAATCGAAGAAATATCTGGTCTCCTTAAACAAATTGACGTTTTGAGCGACCTTGATCGACTTGTTGCTTCATGCGACTATGAGCCATGGCCAAATTCTCTTTGAGGGCACGAAGAATATCTTCTCGAACTATAATCATTTGGTCAACCACCTGAACCTTCGAAACACCTGGAATGTAGGAGAGAACGTAAGGTGGCTTTTATCCATATACTGCTTAAAAAGGAGTCATACGAGTAGCTGTATGGTAAGAAGTGTTTTACCCCCATTCAACTAATGGTAACCATTGAGCCCATTGATTTTTCCTTTCAGAGGAAAAACACCTCAAATAAGTCTCCAAACACTTGTTAACAACTTCATTTTGACCATCAGTCTAGGGATGATAGGAGGTGTTGCAATGCAATTGGGTGCCCTGTAGCCTGAACAGTTCTTGCCAAAAATTGCTGGTGAAAGTGGGGTATCAATTAGAAACAATAGAATGAGGCATGCCATGAAGCTTGAAGACATGATCCACGAAAATTTGAGCCACGGTGGATGCAGTAAATGGATGTTGAAGAGAATAGAAATGAGCATACTTGGAAAGATGATCAACTACCACCATGATGATTGACTTATTGTCTGATTTAGGTAATCCCACAATGAAATCCATAGAGATGTCCCTCCGAATAATGGGTGGACTCGAAAGTGGTTGGAGTGTGCCAGGGGATTTGATTGTTTCTCCCTTGTTACATTGAAAAACATCACATTCTGCCACAAAAGTGCAAACGTCCTTTTTCATACCATCCCATAAAAAAGAACATTTCACCTTGTCATAGGTTTTGGTAAACCCTGAGTGCCCAGCTGTGGGAGTATCATGAAGCTTAGAAAAGCATCATGGATTTAAGTTGTGATTGTTTACTTAAATACAAATGGCCTTTGTAGCGAAGCTCATCATTGTGCCAAGAATACCCTAGGGAAACTGGAGAATTGTCTTGCAATTGTTGGATCAAATGCGAAATTTTGGGATCTTGTAGCCATTCTTGGTGAACATCTTGGAGACAATCTAGTACAATGAAGGATAGGGAGAAAAGGGACCCTTCATCTTCATATTTTTGAGAAAGAGCGTCAGCAACCACATTTTCTTTGCCTTTCTTGTAAATGATCTCATAATCATATCTAAAGAGCTTAGTAACCCATTTTTGTTTCTCTGGAGAGGAAGGTCGTTGCTTAGAAAATACTTGAGGCTTTGATGATCTATCTTAATTTGGAAGCGTTTCCCCAAGAGATAAGGGCTATAGAGATCCACCATGTGAAGAATAAACAACATTTCCTTTTCATAGATTGATTGGCCTAAATGGCGTTCTGACAATTGTTTGCTGGTAAAGGACAAAGGTCTTCCCTCTTGCATAAGGACTGCTCCAATTCCTCTCCCAGAGGCATCACATTCTAGGAAAAAGGTCTTTGTGAAATCAGGAAGGGCCAAGACATGAGTAGTGCACATATCCACCTTCAATTCTTGAAAGGCCTGATCATCTACAAGATCTCAAGTGAAAGAATTATTTTTAAGTAGGGCAGTGAGAGGCACCACAATCTTTCCATAATTCTGAAAAAACTTGCGATAATAGAATGTTAAACCCAAAAAATCACACAAGCTTTTGATAGTCTTGGGGCGAGGCCAATCCTGCATTGCTTCAATCTTCTTAGGATCCACCTAGACACCAGACTTGCCAACAATATAACCCTAGTACTCAACTTATGAGGCGCCAAAGGAACATTTAGAGTGTTTGAGGAAAATTTGATGTTGAGAGAATAGATGAAGAACTTGATCCACATGGGAAATATGGGATTGCCAAGTTTTACTATAGATGAGAATATCATCAAAGAAAAATAAGACAAAATGATGGAAGACATGATTCATGAGGATTTGGAAGGTGGAGGGGGCATTACACAGGCCAAAGGGCATGACCAATAACTCATAGTGACCCTCATGAGTTCAAAAGGAAGTCTTGGGGATGTCAGCATCTTGCATACGTATCTGGTGGTAGCCAAAACAAAAATCAAGTTTAGTGAAATATTGAGCACCACTCAACTGATCCAAGAGATCATCAATGACAAGAATGTTAAACTTGTCCTTGATGGTGAGTTTATTAAGGGAAAAAAAGTTAGGACACATATGCCAAGTACCTTCTTTCTTAAGTACCATGACCACAGGAGAAGAATAAGGGCTGGTACCAGGGCGGATAACACCCGCTTGTAGTAATTCCTACATTATTTTCTCAATTTCATTCTTTTGGGAAAAGGGATGATGATAAGGGAAAACATTGGGAGGAAGACTACCAGGAACAAGGGGTATGGAATTATCATGAACACCATGAGAACGAGAAGGTGGAAGTCCCTAAGGAGTGGAAAAAACAACTTGGTGTTTAGAGAGAATAGCTTGGAGGTCAGGATGCACAGAGGGTGTCTCAACCGCTTGAATAGAATGGAGTTGAGCAATAATACCGGAGTGGCCTTTCTTGAGGAGATTTTCCATGTGATGGGAACTCATGATCTTGGGAGAACCAGTTGTAAGACGTTGGAAGTGATACCTTTGTCCCTCTGTTGAAATTGCATGGTTAATTCCTTAAAATCCATAAGAATGGGACCCAAAGTGTGTAACCCTTCAACACCTAGCACAATGTCACAACTACCCATTTCAATGGAAAACATATGAGATTTCAGGTGGTAATGTCCAATTTGAAGACGTACATATTCACAACGCCCACCACATTTCATGGACCCACCATTGACTATCATGATTTGAAATTATTAACAACACAAATATAACAATTGGTTTCCTAGGAAATGCGACAATGAATAAAATTGTGGGTGCTACCACTGTCAACAAGGATGATGACCTTCCTATTCTTAATATAGCCAATGAGCTTGAGGGTTTGTGGAGCAAAGAAGCCAGTGAGGGCATGCAAGGAAATGAGTGGTTCAACTTCAGGTGGGTCAACGGGCTCCTGGGTAGCATCAGGAAGGGAGGTATCTTCAACAAGTGGAACTAACACATATTCTTCAGGAACATATTCGGAAATGGCCATAAATGTTTTTTGTTCCTGGCACTTGTGCTCCAGAAAATATTTTTCATCACAATTATAGAAAATACCTTTCAATTGGCATTCATCCATTTCAGCCCTAGTTAATTTTTGGACCTTGGGGGGAGTGACATGGGGGTTAGTATTAGTGGGTCAAGGGAGAGGAACAAAAGAGGGTTTTTTCTTCTGGGAAAAAACAACTTGTTGTGCCTCTTTAGCATGTTTAGTAGATTCCAACCAAGTATAAGGGCGGGGCATCAGAACATGAGATCATATTTTATCCTTTTGGCCACTGATAAATCATTCATGGAAGAAAGCATCTGACATGCCCTCGGTTCGAAAGGATAAATGCTCAAAAGAAGTTATAAAATCTTCCATTGTGCTTGACTGTTTCAACTTGGTCAAACGACCGAGATAGTGGGTATCAATTTCAAAGCGGTTATAGATCTCTACAACAAACTAGGTCCACGAAATATACCCCTGACGTGAATTTTTACGCCATTGCCACCATTGCCATCATTCAGGATCTAGATAGAGAAAACACAGTGAAGTGTGGTCAACTCATAAATAATACCATGTAGAGAAAAATAATGCTCCATTTGACTGACCCAACTCATAGGATCAGAGCCATCAAATTTATTTACCTCGACGTAGGGAAGACAAGGGTCATGCTAAAAGGAGTTGGATTGAAAATGCAGATAATGAGAGGAATCAACAACATCTGGTTGGTCAAAGGAGGAAGGACCCGGATGGTGCTTCAACAACTGGTTGAAAACAGACTGGAGGGTGTTAAATTGGTTCATGAATTTGGATTCCATGGTGTCAAATTTGTGCTCGTAGAGCCAATCTCAGATGTCATATGTTGGATGGATTCATGGGCTTGATTGATGGAAGCTTGTAGGTCTTGGTTGCGAGTGGTGGCCATTTGGAGAGGGGGAGTGCGCATAAGGAAAAATGGGTGGGTGGGACTACAAAAAGGGAATTATAAGTGATAGGTACCACGACGATCAGGGCGATAAGGGAAATATAATGGAATAAGTGGAAAAATAGGGAATCTGAGAAGGGGTCGGGTCCACTAAAAAAAAGGATTAAAAATGAAAGATATGACTACGATTAGGGAGAAAAGGGGAATCCAATGGGATAGGTCCCAAATAAGTGTGTCAACGGGACCACTATCTTTTTATTTTAACTCCCGTAGAGTTATACTTTGGCCTGAATAATACTGCAGTGATGAAATTCCCAAATGCTTAACAGGAAGAAATGTGTAGTAATTTCACAACCAGAATGCAGAAGGCACAATTGCACGACAATAAATCTTGTCTGTTTTTTTTTTGTTTCCGTCCCAAGGGGTAGGGAATTCAGGGTTTCTACTGACAAGGTTTTTCCTTGTGTTATAGTTCTCTGATATATGTGCAAGGTCCAACATTAGTACTCGGCCCAATATCTTAGGGCACCAACAAAGGAGGATAGATCGTTCCCTTAGCTATACCACCTAACTACCCAGGTACTAGAGAGTATCTTCCCGAGTGTTATTATTGGTGGCACTATAGCAGTTAGGAAGCCAATCGATTTATCTAAGGAGGGATTTAGGATATCTAGGTCGATCTGTATACAGGTGTTGTATGATGCGCTACCACTTGAAGGGGTACCAACAATGGTTACAAGGGTGTTAACAGATGTGCGCTTGAGTACCTCTTGTATTTCCTACATGTATTACTCCTTGACCATGGGTTTATGTGCATAACGACAGATTTGTGTAGCTTTAAGATGTCAGAATACATCTCTACCCTGAAAAAAATTAACCCACAATTTTCTACCGAGGAAAGTGCTCTGCTACCACTTGTAATATTCCAGATATAAAATAGTATCCATAACATAAATATTTTAGCTAGAAATGGAAAAACAAAAATGATATAACCGGAACAATATTGGAATAACACCAGAAAGAGCACCTTGATTAATGATAACAATGTTCACTTGCCTCTTCGAGGGAGAAATCTCCTGCACAGTAGATCTCTATTACAATAATATCCAAGACAAAACTTCTCATACCCTCTACTCTTATTCATACTAAATCTATCTATCCAAAAGAAAAATCTAGAGGAAGATCCTTCTAGAAGCAGAAGCTTCTATTAGGTCTTCTTACAATTGACTTATTCCTCCTTATTGCTAGGCCTTATTAATATTGACCTTTATTACATGGAAATATATTATTCTACCCATTTGAGGGGTTAGGTAGGTTAGGTCCCTAACAGATAAAAAGGGTGTTTTCTTACTGAAAAGACAATAGATGGTCATTTACTTCTCAATTCCAATATTTTTCTCTTTCATTATCTACGTATTTTGTATTGTGTAGCATTTTATTATTGTGTCGATCTATTTTGTTGTTGTATTTTTAAATTCTGCATAAAGAATTGTGGATCAATTGGTATCAAAGCCTAGATCCAAGCCATCTTTTGCTCATCCATGGAATTCAAAAGAGAAGCCATCCAACAATTTTTTTTTCTCAGAGACAAACTTCCTTCTCAGGACTTCCAGTGCGCCCTCCTAAGGGCTTCCAACAAGTTAATCTTTCACTATTCTCCAACATCCAGTGACATATCGACATTTGTGGTGAATGAAAATTATGTCGCCACGAAGAGAGCCATCTACAGAGGATTATGCATCCACTTCCATAGATCCAATTTAGGATTTAACGATGGATCTCTAGAAGATACTCTGTCTGCAACAACGTAGAGCTCCAACACCCATGCATCTTGATACACGCTTCCAATTACCAAATTTTGTGAGCCAAATGAATGGTGATAACGTCGAATCTTGGCTTCACAATATTTCCACATACTTTTGTACATGTCCTGAGATGACGAAAGACATGAAGCTTAAAATTTTCGATCTACAACTTGAGTGAATTGCACAGACATGGTGGGACACTCAGCTAGAGACTTATTCATGGGTCATGAATAGAGGTGACCCGGTCGAGACAAAGACACCACATATTACAACATGGGATGGATTCTGCCAAGATCTTAGAGAGCACTTTTAGCCATTGAGCTATCACCAAAACCTCCTCTCCAAATGGTTGCAAATCCGACAACTGGCCAATCAATCCATACAGGGATATATCGACATCTTCTGCAAACTGTGCATCTATCTCTGCATCACCAATCCAGAAGAGGTATTGATTGTCAAGTTCAATTCTAGATTATTTCTAAGAATCTATCATGAAGTTGAATTTTTTGAGAGTTCTTCCTTGGGCAAGGCCTTTCTTTGGGCCTTGGATGTCGAGCATAAAGTGGCTCCTCAAATCCACTCACCTTGACCTAGATATAACCCTTATACTACTATCCCTTCTAAAGTTACTCCTACCACCACCTCCACACCTCAAACGACGCCCTAGTGTACCTTCCACAAGACCAACTCGCATGCTTCTACTGACTATCGGGCACTTTGGAACCTTCATCCCAACAAAACTCTTTTTGCAAAGGTCGCTCATTTCGATTCCCCTAACCCTCCTGAAGTCGTTTCTCTCAAAAATCCTACAAAAGTTGACCCATATCTAATTCTGATGATCAATAATGAACATGACACATCTCATGTGCCCTTGTTTACCCACAATTGTCAAATTAAGCATGAATTGGCTACTCTCATCCTAGACAATGGAAGCCAAAAGAACCTCATTGCCTAGGACTTGGTCTATTGCCTACAACTCCCAACTAATTTACACCATGGACCATATCAACTCGGATGGATACAAGAGGAAGGCTTGCACCTTACTGTCTCCCGGTGTTGTGCAATGACCTTCGCTATTGGCCCTTTCTGAGATACTGTGGTGTGTGATGTTTCTCCTTTAGATTGTGCTGACATGTTACTTGGAATCCCCTACCAATAGGCTCATAACGCTATCTATCATGCTAAATTCCATAAATACCACTTGCAACATGAGGGATGCACCTATGTTCTCACCTCCTCTACCCCTCAATCCACACAACCTATGACCAGACAAGCAATCGTTAAACAACTAAATCTGAACAAACATGTTTCCTTGTGTTTGGTTCACCCAATTAAACTAGACCATCTGACTATCCCAACACCTCAGGACATGTCTCCCCAACTCCAAGAAATTGTCAATGCCTTTCCCCAACCCATGGGACTACCCCTATCTTGCTCTATTGAGCACACCATTGATCTCATTTTGGAAACCTCTTTACCCAATGCCCCTTCATACCACCTCACTCCCCAAGAGGATGATGTGATAACATGTCAACCCGACCAACTTTTGAATTCAGGCCCTACTCCACCTTCATCTTTGCCTTTTGCATCTCCAACATTTCTTATGTCAAAACATGTTTATGATCCAGTAGTCTCCCCCAAAAGGTTATGTACTCTAACACAAGTGCTAGAATATTATAACAGTTTGCTTGGTAGTTCCTCTTTTTCCAAACAAATTTTTGAGAAAGCTTCAACCAAACTGAATTTTTACAAATGCAGTATAGCAGGACAACATCATCTTCAGAGGCATCCCTTCTTAGTTGGAGCAATTAATCAAACAAGGTGTATTTGACACACCCATTGTTCTTCTAGGGAGCTTGTATTTAAGAGAAATGTCGAGGCAGATAATGAAGCGTTGGCTTATCAGTATCGAGTGGGGTCTGCACACCACTAACAAGAACAACACTTAGCATAGTGTTATACCCATACTTTCGCTCAACACCATCATTAGGTAGTCAATGCATTACCAACTACACTAGAGTGTGCACAACAAAGGCCTCATACAATTCACATGTCATTGTTCTTAATCCACGAAAACTCATATGTGGATCTTATGGGACAATCGTCAATTTAGAGGAAAACATCATCAACTGTGCACACTAAGATATAATCCTGACATAGTTCGAGAAAGCATTGGATAGAATGCACTGCGAATTTCCTCATTTGTTGGTAGAAGCAGGGACGCTTTCAGATCTAAACAGGGAGAAATTGGGCCAACAAAGAGGGCGCCCATCTCCCTTTGCATAGTTGTTTCTATTGTAAACTTCCCCCGCCAGTCCAGTTGAGAAGGGAAACTTCTAATAACTAATTAGCATGAATTTTACGTCGGGAAGTTAACCAAATAAAAAGTGAAACAACACTTGTCAGTCATAAATAAAGCAACAAGTTTCTTGTTGTTGTTGTAAATAAAAATCGCCTAGTCTAATAAAAATAGTGTCTTCTTGCTGAAAAGACAATAGATGGTCATTTACTTCTCAATTCCAATATTTTTCTCTTTCATTCTATGCGTATTTTGTATTGTGTAGCGTTTTGTTATTGTGTCAGTCTATTTTGTTGTTGCATTTTTAAATTTTTCATATAGAGTTGTAGATCAATTGGCCACTACAAATCAGCAACAAACACATATTTACATTCACATTTCCTTATGATTGAGTCAAGGGTCCATTGAAGACCACTATACAGAAAAAACTAATCATTCCATTAGTTGTCAGAGCATACACTTACCAGTTGAAAATTCATTAGGGTCAATTACACATTCAAAGAGTAGGATATATATATATATATATATATATATATATATAGAGAGA
>ML777358.1:657938-692090 GCA_009831015.1 Picea engelmannii
TTAAAAAAAAAAAAAAAAAAAGTTTGATATTTAATAAAGAACACTTGAAATGTGAATATTTATGGTAAAGGATTTTAAATTTATATATTTATGTTGCATTGTAATGTGTTGTATTATTGTGTGTAATTATGATGTTTTGTAATGTGAAAATAAATAATTAATTTAAGTAATGCCAACAAATAAAGAAAAATTGATGTGAAATTTTTTATTTTATTTTATTTTTATAATGTTCTAAACTAATTTCTTAAAAGGAATAAATTTGTTTAATTATAATATCCATTTTATTTCCACCTTTACATTATTTGTATAGAATCAATTTTATTTTTAATTTTTCATCCTAAAATTTAATGCTTAAACAAGATGAACTTCCAAAAATAGATTATGAAAAGTAAACTATAGATTATGAATTTCTAATAAATAACACAATGAATATTTATAAAAAATAATTTTAAATTTATATATTTATATTGTATTGCAATGTGTTGTGTTATGGTGTATTTGTATAATTTTGATGTATTACAATGTGAAAATAATCAAATAATTTAGGTAATGACAAAAAAATAAAGAAAAATTGAAGAAAAGTTTTTCATTTATCTATTTTATTTTACAACTTAGTAGACTATTTTCTTTAAATTTTATATATTTTATTTTAAAAATTCATAAACTATTTTCTTTAAAAAAACAAATTTTCTTAATTATAAAATTATTTTTATTTTACAATGTTATAAACTATTTAAAAAAATGCTTAATTAGACTATCAATTTTATTTTCAACTTCCCTTTATTTAAAAAGAATCAATTTCTTTTAACTTTGCATTATTTATATAGAATCAGTTTTATTTTCAACTTTACATCCTAAAATTTAATACTTTAAAAAGATGAACCTATAAAAATAAATTTTAATATTTAATAAATAACACTTGAAATGTGAATATTTATGGAAAGTGAATTTTAAATTTATATTTATGTTGTATTGCAATGTGTTATGTTATGATGTGTTTGTGTATTTATAATATATTGTAACCTATTGTATTTATGTATACACATGCAATATTGTATATAATATATAATATATGTTGTATTTTAAATTTTATAATATAATGCAAAATTTATCATAAATTTGTAATTTTTTTTTTATGTATTTGAATAAGATAAAAAATAGATGTGATGGATATGTAATTTTTTATTTATTTTTTAAGTAAGAATTTATGTATTATTTTTCATGGAGCAAAAATACAATATTGTCTGTGATATCAGAGATATGAATTTGATGAATTGCCCCAAGGGAAACCAATTCAGCCTGACTCTTGTTCTTGTGTGCCATTGAAAATTATACATCACTATCAATCGATTCGATCGACCCATGCATGTAGACTATCAACAAAAAAATGCAAAGATACTATCGCCTGCTGGACACAAAATTGAGTGTTCTGGACTCCGACATGCAATAAACGTTTATCATTTTGAAAAAAAGACTTGCAAAGACACCTATGTGCCTGTGCACTGTCATGGTGCATGACTCTCATTGTTGTCTTCATCTCCCCTGACTCACTTGACCATGTATCATTTGATAGCCACATCGCATTCAGTAGCCACTCATTGAGCTGGAGAAAGTAACGCTCCCAAAGAGATTGGTGCAGTGGCGTCCAAGTTTGGTGAGTGCAGGGGCGAGAGCATGAATGCAAGTTGA
This sequence comes from Picea engelmannii, assembly GCA_009831015.1. Taxonomy (NCBI): domain Eukaryota; kingdom Viridiplantae; phylum Streptophyta; class Pinopsida; order Pinales; family Pinaceae; genus Picea; species Picea engelmannii. The sequence goes on from ML777358.1 coordinate 659,628, forward strand.
GATTCAATTTTCATCGTGTGTTGGTTGAGGTGCTCCAAGCGAAAGCAGAGGTCGTCGATGTTTTTGCGAACTGAAAAAAACCAAATTCTGGAGAATCGAGACCAATTCTAGGAACCTTGAACATGAAGCACACAAAGCTTAGTCGGAGAAAATATGAGGTTGGAATGGTGTCTCTTCCACTTGTTTAGAATCTCTTCCAATTGAGCATTGAGCTCCTCCATAGAAAGTACGGGAAAGGAGGGTGGTGGGGAGGCGGGGGGTAAGGGTGGCGACGAAGGAATGAGAGGGACAAAAGGTGACAAAGCGGAGGGTAGGGGGGACTTTGGTTGTGCAAGGATTGGCTGAGAAGACGATGCGACGTCCTGGAGGGGGCCAGGAGAAAACCCCAACGAGTTGCTCTGAAGATCAAAGCACTCCACTCTGCAGGCCCACGTCGATGATAGAGGTGGAAGACCAGGTTGAGCTGGGAAGGAGTGAGTGGAAGATGTGAGTGAGGAGCTAGGGGTGGGGCGAGGATGGAAAGGCATTGGTTAGCTATAGTCACTTTGCTTTGGTACCAGAGAGGGCCTCTCTTTGGCTTTCCTTGGAGCCAAGGAATAACCAGGCGTGTGTGTAGGTATGGTGGATGACAAAAGGTGACATAGTGGAGGATAGGGGGAACTTTTGTTGTGTGAGGGTTGGGTGAGAAGACGATGCGACGTCCTAGAGGGGGCAAGGAGAAAAGCCCAATGATTTTCTCTGAATATCAAAGCACTCCACTCTGTAGGCCCACGCCGATGACAGAGGCAGAAGACTAGGTTGAGCTGGGGAGGAGTGAGTGGAAGATGTGGGTGAGGAGCTAGGGGTGGGGCGAGGATGGGCAGGCATTGGTTAGCTATATTCACTTTGCTTTGGTACCAAAGAGGGCCTCTCTTTGGATTTCCTCGAAGCCAAGGAATAACCAGGCATGTGTGTAGGTATGGTGGATGTGAAAGCAAGGAAACAAAGAAGGGAACGAGAGACACTGACCCAGTGCACGATCTACAAACAATAAAGAGCGAGGTTTGCACACAATGGAGTGGAACATCAAATAAGGAGACTGGGGAGTGAATGCACATGCATGTTGAAGGGCTAGTTGGTGTACTTCCTCCATCTCCAGGTCGAGAAGCCAACAAGGGGTGTACTGGAGAAGTTAGTGAGAGGATCACGAAGCAATGAAGAATTGCATAGTTCATCAAAGAATAATGAAGGCTGAGTGGAGGCGGCATGTGCCAGTCACATGGTCTATGGAGAGGTGGAAGATGTCGTCTTCTCCATGGGATTCGTGGATCGCACTAACACCCCATCCGAGGGATGAATATGTAATTTTTATTTTATATCTTTATTTAAAATAATTTGGAGAATGAAAATAGATAAATAATTCAAATAATAAAAACTAAACAAAAAAAATATATGTTTCATATTTTGATTATTAATATTGTTATTTTTTTAACACTCCAACTCATAACCACATGAGTTAAATCTATCTAACATATATTATTTTAATATAATATAGTTAATTACAAATGATTATTTAAAAATTAAATTGAATGTTTATTAATAATGTGTTTGTATTGATAATATAATTTTTATATTGAATATCATGTATGATGATGTAACAAATTTGTTTTATCTACATATCTATGTTTGTGTTAGTTTTTTTTTCCTAAAAAAGAAGATTTGTTTTATTCATCTGGAGAGAAAAATTACATTTTGTAGGCGTTGGTGAAGCACATTCAGTAGTGTAGAGAAAGTAAGAGGGTTTTTAACCAGAAAGAACCAATGTGCCGATAGTTGACCTGTCCAAGTTCTTTTAATTGGTTCTAGTCTATCATGGACTGCTTAGTGCAATTTACAAAATCTACTACATGGCTAAGAAGTACTTAAAAACGTTTACAGTGTATACTCCAAAACTGGATCCAATTATACAAAACAAAAAGCAATAAAGGAGTATTATGGAGCAAGAGCTTGAGCCGGTTCTTCTATGAAGGGTCGGTGGTAGAAATTCTATGTTGTATCCTCATTTGATTCTAAAAAGTGCCAGTGACCATAAGGAAGAGTGAGCCCTTCTTTCGACAAAGCATATGCTATTGTGTTCAAGTTCCTGTAAACATGTCGTATATTAAAGGAGTCAAAAGAAGCCAACAAGGTAGAAATATCCTCCAAAAAGGTTGTAGAAAAATATTGTGGTAGGATTGTGTTTTCTAAACCCAGTTTATGGCATTCATTGAATTACCAAAGAGTTGTATGGAGTGTAACCCTTGTTCAATTATTGTTTTGAGTAATAGGAGAAGTGTCAATAGTTCTACATAGTTGTTTGTGCCTTTTCCCAGTCCCATTTTTATTTTGANNNATGAGAGCAGGCTGAGATTCTCAGATGTCGTGTGCATTCTTTTCCTGGGGAAAGTGTTCGAGAATTGAGAGACTTTTCACAACCACTAATTCGGCTATTGAGGCCTTATCCTGGAAAATTGCCAAGATTATGGCAAACCAAACTCCCCATCTTATTAAGAGTGGCCTGGCTTTCAAGTTCTTGTGAGTAGGATCTTGCATCCAATTTTCCCAGGTGGATTCTAATGTTGGCCCATTCCACCCACAATGCTGGCTCAGGAGCAGATCAACTTCTCCCTACAATTTTAAAGTGAAAGGGTAGAATTTGAGGATGTGATCTATAGTTTCAATTTCCCCTTTACAAAGAGAGCACCAGCCTAGCCCTTCGATCTAATGCTTCCTCATCTTGTCCTAGGTTAGAACTTTGTTTACCAACGCAGACCACATGAATATCTTTGTTTTCAATGGGGCTTTGAGATTCCAAAGACCTCTCCACCACCATCACGACTCCCTTTGGAGTATATCAACATTAAATGCTATGTAACCCAATTTGGGGGAGTAAACCCCATGTGGGGATTTTTTCCAGACTAGCTCATCATCCTTATCCAGGAGCCTACTATGACCTTGTTGAAGGGAAAAAATGTAGTTGTCCCAATGTAGTTTGAATTCTCCTTCCATCTCAAGAAAATCAGAGTTGTACCACCTTTGATGCCAAATGTTTGTGGAACCTGGATCAACAATTTGATTAAGTTTGTAGGACACCTGAGTATGTCAATGGTATAGGATGGCCTGTGGAAGGGAATGGGCATTCCCACTTCTAGGCCATGGATCTATTCCAATGCAGACTTGATCCCCCTTTCCAACTTTCCAAGCCAAACCATTGCCAATAACATGGAAAGATTTTATTAATGCCTTCCAAATGATGGAACGGCTAGATAAACTCTTTTCGGCCCGACGGATCCAATCTCCCACCAAGTCTGGTTTGATATATTTGTGGGTGACCACTTAGGGTCCATAAACTAGATGGGTGACAACTTGGGTCCAAAAATTAATATTCAAATTTAAATGGTATTGTGTTTATGGTTTTCAATTTATAATCTATTTATATATAAAATCATCTTACTATAAATGTTATCTTTTACAAATGGAAAAAAAATAAGAACCACATTTCTTTATCTATGTTATATATAAAATTGATCTTATTTTGAGCTTTACATTAAAATTTGATACTTATAAAAATAAACTTTTAAAATTTATTATTTAATAAAGATGAACATCTAAAATCTGGATATAAAAATAAATTTTAAATTAATATATTTTTGTTGCATTGCAATGTGTTGTATTATTGTCTCTGTAATTATGATGTATTGTAACTTGAAAATAAATGATTAATTGAAATAATAACAACAAATAAAAAAAAATTGATGTGAAATTTTAGATTTATCTGTTTTATTTTACAATGTTTTAAACTATTTTCTTAAAAAGAATAATTTTTCTTAATTAATTAAATTTATATTTTATTTTACAATGTCATATTTTATAAATGAAAATTTTTAAAATTTTACTTTTTATTAAATAACTTATAAAAAATAATAATGTTTAGAAATAATAATTTTATAATAAAAATCTAAAAATTAATATTCAAATTATTGCGTTTATGATTTTCAATTTATAATCAATTTAGTTAATTTATATAAAATCATCTTACTATAAAAAATAATGATAACTAAGTAATGAGTACGATCATCTTAATTTAAAAAGTAATGACAAGTAAGTAATGAGTACGAGCAATTATGGAGATTTAAGAGTAAATGAGTTGTCAATCCACTTCTTCAAACGGGAGGACATTGGATTCGTGGGAGTCCGAAGCCCAACGTTAATCCTTGGCTGAAATCAATGGATGGCAAACTGTCCTCGGGTTAGGGTCCCAAAATTGACCCTCACTAACTTAAATGTTCTTAATATCATGTAAATGAAATGTTTAATTTTTTCATAATATGGTGACTTTGGTGATTATCAAAATTAAGATATCACATTGTAAGAAAAGAGTTGTAAGACACCAAACAATAATTATTACATCTGACTCTCCAAAATTCTGAAAACAAGATTAGGATTCTACTAAAATTTTCTAGTTCCTAATTTATATGAAAGCTTGTAGTCATAGAGATTATATTTTATATTTTTTGTTTGAGAAAATTTTGACAAATTGTTTACATAACAAAATATAGAAACAATATATGTCTAAATTGAATCACTTGTTTAGCTTCTTGTCACCACTAATTGTATTGTTGTTGAATAATGTTTTTTTTTCTTTACTATTCTTGTTCACGCATCCTATATTTTTGATATATTTAATATTACCCCTTCCAATCCCGATTTTCCTTAGTTTGGAGGTTTTGGTTGTTTTAGAGTCCCCTCCTCTTTGAAACACGTGAGATTTTGGCCTCCTGATCTAGATATAAGGGAATAACATATTACTCCATTGAATCATGTGATACAACATATTTCTCTTTTGTTGAGATGTCTAATTTCTTTTGATTTTAGTTTTGGCTCATCCACTAGTGGGTTCAAGTCATCGGGCTCATCTTTTCTAATCGTTTGATGCTAAGTCGATTGTCACGACGACACGAGATTTAGAGGACACAGAAATTTGAGTGTTCGACACATGACACGTTGATCTCAAAAATAGGACAATTACACATTTACACACACACATATGAAAAAAAAATGAAAATTACACATAAAAAAATGAAATATAGACAAAGATTCATATTTTTAGAAAATAGAACATTTACATGATACAAAACATGTAAACTAACACATTGTAACATCAATGATGATCTAATTACAAACACTTAACACACAACAAATTAGAACCATAAGCTGCAACATTCTCAATCTCATGAAGTCATTAAAATCAAAATGTATCGGTGGGAATGCCAATGGAAAATACCAAATAACCACAAGGTAGATACTAAAACCATAGATGGAAGAATCTCATAGGTTATGAGTCATGACTGTAAGTAGTGCTCCATGTCATAATCATCAAGATCATCATCACTACCACTGCTCTCTCATCTATCCTCATCCTCCTCCTTTATATCAAATGTCATTTGTGCATCTGTTGATGTGAAGGATGACCTCTCAAGAGGTTAACCACCATCAAAAGTAAGAGACTCTAGCACTAGTTCATTAAGATCCAAGTTGGCTAATTCCAATTGAACATTGTTGTCCAAACCCATATCATCGGGAAACACATCCCACATCTTTGTATTTCTCTTCAACTACTCTTCTCTCTATCTGTAAATAATATGGAGGTTGGTGCGCACATACACCTCTAAGTCATTTGACATGATGACAAAGAGAAGAGTTGATCAAAATAGTTTATACTTGAGTAAAGTGTACATTTTTACAGGGGTTGTGACAAAAGAGTTCAGTAATCAATGACATCAACATCGAGGTACATAAAGGGCTTGGTGCCCTTGATTAAATGTCAGTTCCATACCCTCATACATGATATAATCTAGTGAAAACATTGCAATCATGCAAATCTTCAAATCTTGAAAACTTTTGAAGTCTTTTGAATTTTGAATGGGACCTAAAATTACACTTTCTCCATATGATGTTGAATAAGGTTGGAACCACTCTCAAACATCCTGAAACAATTAATGGTAATGTTAAAAATTAAGTAAAAGGATGAAAATGAAAGATAAAGGAGAAAACTATTTTTATTTTAAGAATTTAATATTACCATTAATTACTAGGGTGGGTGAAACGGAGGGGGTGGAGACCTCTTTAAATAGCATCAGTGGGAAAAATAACTATAAGTTGCACATCGAAACACCTCACAACTGCAACTTGCATGAGAAAACATGATCCTAGGTCCTCTTTTGTGTAGGACACATGTCCTATTTTCAGGACACATTGAGGGCACATGTAGAACATGTGTTTGGAATTTTTCCTATGAATATGACACATGCTAAACACGTGTTTGACATGTGTTCTCAGCGTGGCATGTCCGACACATGTCCTTAGTGTGTCATGTCTAACACGCAGGATACATGACACATGGGGGGTTTGGGCATGTACAATGACTTAGGTTTGATGTTTTTCCTTGGTGCCAACCCACAAGGTTAACTTACATTGGTGTTTCTTGGCTTGCCTTGGCCTTTTTGGGAAACAAGCTTCCATATGTCATGCTTCAAAATAAACTCTACATTGAAGAATATATTTTCAAAATCCAACTTTTGAAACTGAGAGGATTTTTTACTTGTTAGTTTATATTTTGTGGAAAATCCTTTATTGAAATCCGTTTCTACACATATTAGAGCATTGTGGTGATATCACAGTTCTTTATTTCCTTGCTTCTATAATGGATTTTTTCAAGAGAATTTCCTATGGCTCGGAGAGAGGGTAAACGCCAAAGTTGTAGAACATTAAAATAAGTTTTGGTCTAAAATGGGCCTCCTAAGGAAAATATTAAAATACTAAAAACATATGCCACATATCACATTAAGTTAGAGGTGTTATATAGGGAGGGATAATCTATATTTTTTCATCAATAATATTATCCAAATAAATTGGGTTAGTATAGAGTTAAGAGATAAAATGTATAAAAATAATATTTTTTTTTAGATTAATAATAATAATAATAATAATAATCTATTTTTAAGGTCACAACCAAGCCACCACACCAAATTGATGTATACACAATAAATAATGTAGCTTCAAAATATTTAGATTTATATTATGTTTTATTTAAAACAATTCATAATTGATTAAATTTATTATTATTTTTTTTAATATACTTAATAATAAATTTAAAATTCAAAAAATAAAATTATAATTAATAATGTAATATAATGAGAATAAAACCTAAGTGGGGAGGATAACAATCCATCCCATAACATATTACTAAAATTAATTGATGAAAAAATAATAATAATATATTTCTCATAAAATATAATTTATTATTATATATAATATAAAACAATTTATAATTGATTAAATTTACTATTATTTTTTTTATATACTTAATAATAAATTTAAAACTTAGAGAATAAAACTTAAGTAAGAAGGATAACAATTCATCCCATAACATATCATTAGAATTAAAAATTAATTGATAAAATAATAATAATAATATATACTTCTCATAAAATATAATTCATTATTATATATAATATAGTTGATTTATTATATATTATATTATATATCACACATATAGTATAATTGATTAATTGTTAATTATGATACATTATGTAATATAATAAACTATATTACATAAGTTTAAAAAAAAAAAAAAAAAAATTATTTTTAGGTAGAACAAAATTACAAATATGGATGCCCCAACAATTCCAATGTTAAGAGAAGTGTAGTCCAAAATATTAAAAAACAAAAGAAAAATAATGTCATCTTATCTTTATACAAAATTTGTAATCCTAATGGGTTATTGCCCAATCAACTAAAGAAAAGACCTAGTGCATAAATCTATAAAAGTGTCGAACTATTAAAAAAATTAAAAAAAAAAAGGTTATGAATAAAAGCAATATGAAATCATTATCTAATAGGTTATGTGAACAAATCAGACGGCTAAGTGGAGCCATGAGTCATTATATTACACAATATATAACAACTATTGAGTTATATTAGATATTAAATGTAATATACTCTATTGCATATCATAATTGGTCAATGGTAATTTGTTGTAACTAATAAATTATAATATTATATATTATATAATATAACCCATCAACTATGACTAATGAATTATATTGTATAATATATATTATATTATATCATATAACGTTTTTTTTTACAAAATTTCTTGTAATTAAAAAATAAAAAACAAAATCACAATTTATATGTCATTGGTTGAAAGTTCAAAATGACACTCCACTTTAGTTATCTCTCTGTAAATTGTCATGTATATTTCACTGGAACATTTCATGACAATGAATTTTATAATATTTTGATATCTTATATTTATGCAGTTTATTTTCTTAGATCCTAGATTTATTATCTCTAGTTTATGGATTGAATTTAAGAAATAACTTAAATATAAAAATGAAAGAAGAGGCACAAATACACACAATCCACACAAATGAACACAAAAATTTGACCTCGGAATCCTAATATGGGAGAATACCCAATTAGAAGGTGAGGCCTATGCTCTACTCTCTTTGCTTCAATTATAAAATGCATATACAAAAGAATGATAATTCACTATGGAGTTACCTTTCATCACCGTGGTCTGCAAAACTGCTACAAAATCCTTCTTCATTTTTATGCTCACAAAATACCACTATCAAATGTTTTCCTCAACTATGGAACAAGACACAATGAAAAATAATGGAACCAATTTTCCTCCCAACGGCTCGATATTTAACATAGCCTGATAACCATCTAGGGGTAGGGTTTTAACTTCCTCAACCCTCAATTGTGATAAGGCTTTGGACCTTCTAGAATCTTCTTGAAAGTCCACACGTAGCTAGCCCCATATGCATGAGCAATGGAGGTTCATGTGACATCCTCTCGTACCATGGTGGTCAACATAGTGGGTCAACTTGCGAGAGGCATAACTTTTCATATGAGCTTCGATTGACGTGTTTTTTGTGCATTGGAAAGGTTTCTGAGTGTAGATAAACATCAAGGGGTCTGTGCTAAAGAAGATAAAATTTTGACCCAAACAATTGTTTTTTGATGCCTCAAAAAGGATTTGGAAGGTTTCAAACTACTAGGGACCTAACCCCTCATGTAGGTAGAACAATATATTCAGATGTAATAAAGGTCAATATTAATAAGGCCTTGCAATAAGGTAGAATAAGTTGAATGTAAGAAGACCTAATAGAAGCTTTTGCTTCTAGAAGGATCTTCCTCTAGATGGTTCTTTTGATAGACATATTTAGTATAAATAGGAGTCAAGGGTATGAAAACCCTAGCTTGGATATTATTGTAATAGATCTCTGCTCGACAGCAAGTTGCCCCCTCGAAGAGGCAAGTGAACATAGCTCTCAGAATAAAATTGCTCTTTTTGGTGTTATTATGATATCATTTCATTGTTATTGTGGTGTTGTTCTGGTTACATTGTTGTTTATCTGTCGTTTCTAGCATTTTATTTTTGTTTTGCATACTTTTTATATCTAGAATATTATAAGTGGTATCAGAGCACATTCCTCGGCAAAAAATTGTGGGTTAATTTTTTTTTTAGGGTAGAGACGTATTTCGATGTCTTTAAACTACATATATTTATCGTTACGCGCATAAACCTGTGGTTGAGGGATTCATACACACAATAAATACAAGTGGTTCATAAGCGCACATTTGTTGGCCACCCTTGTAACCCCTGTTGGTACCCGTTCAAGTGGTAGTGCATCAGACAACACCTGTATATAGATCGACCTAGATTTCCTGAAGCCCTTTTTAGATAAACAGATCAAGCGCCTGACTGTTATAGTGTAACTGAGAACAACACTCGAGAATATACTCTTAAGTACTTGGGTAGTCGGGCAGTATGGCTAAGGGCACGATATAGCCTCCTTAGTTAGTGCCTTGAGATATTGGGTCGAGTACTACTGTTGGACCCCGCACGTATATCAGAGAGCTATAGCACAGGGAAAACCCTTGTCTGTAGAACCCTTGAATACCTAACCCTTGGGGACGGAAACAAAACATAAAACAGACAAGATCTATTGCCTCACAACTGTGTGCGAGTTTCCAAATCACTACACATTTCTTCCTGGTTAAGCATTTGGGCATTTCATCACTGTAGTATTCTTCAGACCAGAGTATAACTCCACAAGTGTTAAAAAAAAATAAAAAAGTCTGGAATTTTTTGCACCATTATTTAAGACCTATTCCATTGGATTTATATCTTCGCCCTTATCACATTCATACCTATCATTTTTCAGCAAAGTTTTTGTTTTTGACCCCACCCACCCCTTTTCGGTTCCCTTGTCATCATGGTCCATACCCATAGCCAAGACTTAAAAGCTCGCTTCAATACCTTGCAATCTAATTTCACAGAGACCCAACAAGAAGTGAGACATCTCAGTGCCAATATTGCCACCATCAATCAAAACATGCATTCCTCCATCACCACATCAATCACCAAACTCAAAGAAGACCTCAAACAAGACATGACTATCCAGCTTGAATTTGTCGTTTCAATGATCTGCACCAAGCTGCATATCCCTGCAGATCCCCCTTTATCTGACCCACCTTTGCATATCGAAGCTAAAACTTCCCATAATTTTCAGCCCCATCACTTTCAGCGTGACCTACACCTTTCGTAGGGGGATGTGACCAAATTTGATAGCTCGGATCCCACTGGTTGGGTAACTCAAATGGAGCATTATTTCTCTTTGTACGACATTACAGATGATTTGGACAAACTTCGGTATGGTGTTTTCCATCTAGATCAAGAACGTTGGAAATGGTGGCAATGGAGAAAATATGTCCATCAAGGGTATGTTGCTTGGACACACTTTGTTACTATGTGTGCCAAATGGAGATTGTATGCAAAATTTGTGCCCCTGGGAAGTTGATGTAGAAACTAACCACCTTGGGACCAAAAACACCTTTTGGCGCGCCTCTTCCTAGGGTTAGGGTTTTAAAACTTTAGGGTTCTTGATTTATGTTAAAAGGCCATTCCTCATGCCTCTTGTATTATCCTTTGCGAATGGGCGTAGCTGACATCTCTCTCTCTCTCTCTAGAGATAATCTACCACCATTCTAGCTAGTTTTTGTTCTACAATATTTTGTTATTTTATTCATTAATAGAAGTTGAATTTTCATTGTATAACTATGCTCTCTTCTATATTCTTGGTTGTGTTTCATTTCATTCCCTATATAATCCAGATCAATAGCAAAGGGTAACAAGACTAAAGAGAAGGGCCTTGTATCAAGACAAACAAAGGGTAAAATGGCTAAAGAGTGGGGATGAAAAAGTTTCAAAGGATAGACAGGGACATGAACAAGTGGAAACATTATTGAAAAAAAAACTTGTTAGGGAATGAGTAATGAGGAGTAGGACTATGAAAACATAACATTGCATCTACTAAATTTGGACGTAATGATATCTTGCATTTTTTCCAAACGTCAAAAAAACATTTAGAAACACAAGTCATTCATTAAAGGAGACGACCAATAAAAAAATTGGTTGTTTTTTATGGCCAAAATTCCCCATGAAGAGAACTTTTCCCATCTGTAACATCCCCACTATAATCCACAATTTAATTAATGTTTATGTAGATATAATGTGTGGCTACAGTCAAAGCGATGTAATATGCAAATTGTATTTCAATGTTTTAATAATAAAATGTGATGTCAGCTGCTAAGGGGACATGAACAAGAGATGGGGGATGAATTAATCCACAAGAGAGGGGAGTGTCTAGGATAATGGCCAAGAGGGGTCCAAGGGGGAATTACCCATGTATATTAATTCAACCCATTTTCCTAATTTTGTTATTTGTATATGAACCTTCCTATTTTTGATTGAATGTTGCCAAAGCCAATCATTGAATACATGTAAGAGGGTGGGTGTGAGTAGTCACATTCCATAGTTATTGGGCACATGGGGGTTGAGTACAATCATCTTGGGGAAGAGTGTGAGTTAAGTAAGAAAATCCAAAGAGAGGAAATTTGTATGGGTTGGGGACAACAATTTTACACATTGAGTTTTTTGTGCATGAGGAGAAAGTAGAGAGAAAAAAAGAGAGCTTGGAGTTGGTGCAGCCATGGAGGGAGAATTTTATAGAAAGATGGAGTGTATTGGAGCATGTTTGGAGCTAGAAACTGAAGATCTTGGTTGTCATGCTTGAAGAGCGAACTCATGGGCGAGTTTCATTGTAACAACAAGTGTTTTCTGATAGTTTTCCTAGCAGCAAGTTCCCTTGAGTTCCAAGCTAAGAGATTCATGGTTATATGTACCAGAGAAACCCTAATAAATGAATGAGACACCTAAGGAACTGATATCAGTGAAGGGGTACTTACCTTGGGTTGGGAAGGTCAAGAGGAAGAGAGCTAGTTGAAAATCAAGATAGTTGTAGGAAGATATCAGTGGGTTGTGAGTTTATGAGTTGTGAGTGGATTATGAGAGACCACCCTCTTTTGTGGATTACTAGTCTCGGGTCGGGGGTGATTTTTTGTTGAGATTTGGAACAACAAGTCTATGGTTGGGTGGAACATTTGTCATAAGAAGCTATTTTCACATCTATTATAAAATATAAGTGTTTAAAATGTGTTATTTATGAGTTTAATTGTTGTGCGTGAACTCAGTGTTTCTGAAAATAATTTATATGTTGTTGTGTTGAATCATTAGACTGCATTCATGTTGATTCAACATGTTGTAGATGCATCAAGTGAATGGTTTTAGACAATAGTTAAATCTGGTTTAAATTCCTAGTTGTAAGCTACATGAAATCGGCTAGCAGTAAAATAATTAATTTAGTTAGCATAAATTTAATTTTTTTGTGTATTCTGCACCGTAATGTCCCTCGGTTGGGCCTACGGACATTACACCATCAAATTTCAATCCTTCTTATAGGGGTTGGTGACCCCTTTAAACAAAAAGCATAAGGCTTGTGTTGAAGTCTCCCTTTCTGTTATTTACACGTGTTAACTTTGACATTGTTGTAACATCTTCTACAAGCATGGAAATGCACCTCCTTGTTGCAGACACAAGTACTTGTATAAACTCTCATAACTATGTTAGAACTAAAACCAATAACTTCACTTATATCCTCGATAGTAGGCATGCATGTTATATATGTTTGAGTATCAATCCTATGACCAAGACTAAGTAACACGAAGTGCAACATTAGTCATGATGAACATTGTTTATGTTGAGGAATCAACATTCATAGTTTTTATTTTTAAAATCTTAGAAGCAAATTTTGTGAGACTTGAAAATAAAGGATGGTGTATTGATATATGCATTCCTAATGCTTGGTAGAGATTCATGGTTAAAATCTATGTAGATCCTCCTTTATCTGACCCACCTTTGCATACCAAAGATGAAACTTCCTCTCATTCCCATAATTTTCAGCCCCATCACTTTAAGCGTGACCTATGCCTTCCGCGGGTGGATGTGACCAAATCTGATGGCTTAGATCCCACTGGTTAGGTAACTCAAATGAAACATTATTTCTCTTTGTACAACATTATAGATGATTTGACCAAACTCCGGTATGGTGTTCTCCATCTAGATCAAGAACGTTGACAATGGTGGTAATGGAGAAAAACTGCTCATCAAGGGTATATTGCCTGGACACACTTTGTGGCAAAGATTTATGAACACTTTGAAACTGACACCAACCATTTAGGTCGTTTCACAAAGTTGAAACAATCTGGAACAGTGGAAGACTTTATAGCTACTTTTGAGAGGCTGGATTTTCGTACAGAGGGCATGTCTCATGTTTTTTTCCGAGAATATTTTATCAGTGGCCTCAAGTATGAGATTTGTTCCCATGTCCTCATGGCTCAGCCTCATAGTTGGGTGGAGGCTACTAAAAGAGCTAAGGAATCACAACAAGTTTTCTCTTCTCAAAACCAAAAACTTCCCTTTATTCCTCGCACTAAACCAGTAAATCCCACTACTCCTTTTGCTCCACTAAAGATCCAAAAATTGAATAGGGATAAAATGGCTGGACGCCAACTCAAAGGCCTTTGTTATAATTGTGATGACAAATATTTTTCGGGCCACAAGTGTAAGGAACAAAATATTTTTATGACCATCTCAGAGGATATTTCAGAAGAGGATGTTGAAACTCCCCTTGTGTCTGAGTCACCTGAACCCACTGACATAACCCCTCCCTCAGACCCTCCTGAAGTAGAACCGATCATTTCCCTAAATTCTCTCACTGGCTTCTCTGCCCCCAAGCATAGGAAGGTCATCATTCTTGTTGATAGTGGAAACACTCATAATTTTATTCATCGCCGCATTTCCCAAGGAACCCATTGCTATATCCATGCAATCAATAATTTCCAAATCATGATTTCCAATGGTGGCTCCATGAAATGTGGAGGGCATTGTGAAAATGTGCGTCTCCAAATTGATGACTACCACCTGAAATATCATATGTTTTTTATCGACATGGGCAATTGTGACATTGTGTTGGGTGCAGACTGGCTAAGGACTTTGAGTGCCATTCTCATGGATTTTAAGGAATTAACCATGCAATTAGACCAGGAGGGCCAACAATATAAGTTCCAAGGCATCACCGTCGGTTCACCTAAGATCATTAGTTCCCATTGCATGGAAAAGCTGTTCAAAAAAGTTAATTATGGCATTATTCCCAAATCTATGCCATACAAGCAACTAAGATGCCCTTTGTGCCGCAAGACCTCCAATCGATCCTCTCTAAACATAATGTGGTATTTTCCACTCCCTAGGGACTCCCTCCTTCCCGTGGTGTTCATGATCATTCTATTTACCTTGTACCAGGAATCCTTCCTCCTAATATCCGTCCCTATCACCACCCCTTTTCCCAAAAAAATGAAATTGAGAAAATGGTTCAAGAATTTCTTAACACATGCGTTATCCTCCCTAGTACGAGCCCCTACTCTTCTATTGTGGTCATGGTCCTGAAGAAAGAAGGTTATTGGTGCATGTGTCCTGACTTTCACGCCCTCAACAAACTCACCATTAAAGACAAATTTCCCATTGCTGTCATTGATGACCTCTTGGATGAATTGAGTGGCGCCCAGTTCTTTACTAAAATTGATCTTCATTCTGGCTACCACCAGATCCGTATGAAAGAGGCAGACATTCCTAAGACTTCCTTTAGAACTCATGAGGGCCACTATGATTTTTTGGTCATGCCCTTTGGCTTGTGTAATGGCCCCTCCACCTTCCAAAGCCTCATGAATCATGTCTTCCGTCCTTTTCTCCATCATTTTGTCTTAGTTTTCTTTGATGATATCCTCATCTATAGAAAAACCTGGAAATACCATCTTGCTCATGTCGATCGAGTTCTCTATCTACTCTCTCAACACCAACTTTTCCTGAAACAATCTAAATGTGCTTTTGGCGCCTTGAAAGTTGAGTACTTGGGTCATCTTGTTGGCAAGGACGACGTCAAGGTGTATCCTAAAAATATTGAAGCTATGCAAGACTGGCCTTACCCAAAGACTCTTAAAATCTTGCGTGGATTTCTGGGCTTAAAAAGTTATTATCACAAGTGTGTTAAGAATTATGGAAATATTGTGGCACCTCTCACTGCACTCCTTAAAAAGAATTCTTTCACTTGGACTCCAACAGCTGCTCAGGATTTTCAAACCTTGAAGATGGCCATGTGCACCACTCCAGTCCTGGCCCTTCCTGATTTCACAAAGACCTTTGTCCTGGAATGTGATGATTCAGGGAAAGGAATGGGCGCTTTCCTTATGCAAGAGGGTCGGACTTTGGCCTTTACCAGCAAACAACTGTCTGAACGAAATTTGGGAAAATCAATCTATGAAAAGTAAATGTTGGCTATTCTGCATGTTGTTGATCTGTGGCGCCCTTATCTATTGGGAAATGCTTCCAAATTAAGACAGATCATCAAAGCCTCAAGTATTTTCTGGAATAACACATTTCCTCCCCAGAGCAACAAAAAAGGGTGACTAAGATCTTTGGATATGATTATGAGATCATTTACAATAAAGGAAAAGACAATGCGGTTGCGGATGCACTTTCCCAAAAATATGATGATGAAGGATCCCTTTTTTCTCTCTCCTTCATTGTACCAGATTGGCTCCAAGCCATTCGCCAAGAATGGCTACAAGATCCCAAAAGTTTGCATTTGATACAATAATTGCAGTCTAATTATCCAATTTCCCCATGGTTCTCTTGGCTCCACGATGAGCTTCGATACAAAGGTTGTTTGTATTTAAGTAAACAGTCAAAACTTAAATCCATGGTACTTTCCGAGCTTCATGCTACACCCACAACTGGGAACTTTGGGTTTACCAAAACCTATGACAGGATCAAACATTCTTTCTGGGATGGTATGAAACAAGATGTTCGTAATTTTGTAGTTGAATGTGATGTGTGTAAACGCAACAAGGGAGAAACAGTCAAATATCCTGGCACACTAAAACCGCTTCTGATTCCACCTGCTATTCGGAGGGATATCTCTATGGATTTTATTACAAGCTTACCTAAATTGGAAAATAAATCAATGATTTTCCAAGTATGCTCATTTCTAGGCTCTTCAACAACCATTTACAACATCCACTATGGCTCAACATTTCATGGATCAGGTCTTCAATCTTCATGGCATGTCGCATTCTATTGTTTCTGATCACGACCCAACTTTCACCAGCAATTTTTGGCAAGCATTGTTCAAGCTACAAGGCACCCAATTGCATCTCAGCACAACTTGCCATCCCCAGACTGATGGACAAACTGAAGTTGTCAACAAGTGTTTGGAAACATATTTGAGGTGTTTGCATTGGAAAATCAAAATCAATAGGCTCAATGGTTGAATGGTGGTACAACACTTCATACCATACAACTACTCACATGACTCCTTTTGAAGCGGTATATGGACAAAAGCCACCTTCAGTTTTATTATATTTACCAGGTGTATCGAAGGTCCAAGCAGTTGACCAAATGCTTACAATTCGATAGGCTATTCTTCGTACCCTCAAAGTGAATTTGGTCATGACCCATAATCGCATGAAGCAACAAGCAGATCAAGGTCACTTTGAATGTCAATTTGCATAAGGGGATCAGGTGTTTCTTTGACTGCAACCTTACAAGAAAAATTCCCTCAAGGACGACCATTGTCAGAAGCTGACACCCAAATTTTATGGTCCTTAAACCGTTCTCAAGTGTGTGGGGCAGGTGGCCTATTAGTTAGCTTTGCCTAGCCATTCTAAGCTACATCATTTTTTTTAAAGAAGGCGATTGAAACTAAGTGTGAAACTCAAACCAACCTTCCCGAGTTGGACGAAGAAGGATCTGTAGGCGTTATATTCCACCTGCTGAGGAAATGTGCATATATGGGGGTAGAATGAGTCTGTAGGCGTTATATTCCACCTTCACCAATATATCAAAAGGGACATACTATTGAGCCTTGATATTCTTACTAGGACCTTGTAATATTTCCTTATTCAACTATACTCAAATTCTATTTCCCACTTTGAATGAGTTCTTGGTTTTGTATTGATCATGTCTAGCCTTATATTGTTCCTCTAACTTCTTCAACATCTCCTGTACTTGAAAATGGATATGTCTAATATTATTAACACATTTTTATTCTCTCATTGCATATAATATGAGGCCCTCCTTCACTCATCCTTATTGTCCATATACTACATCTAAGGGTGAAGGTGGAAAATGTCCAAAACAAGTTTCAAAAATTGACTTGCGAGTACACTACTCTGTTATAAGAGTGTTGCATATAGATCATAATTTCATCATAGGTCTTTAGATTTTTTTAATTGCAACCTTTCAAAAGCCTCACCAAAGTCCCGATGACTACTATTATCTACCCATCTATATGTGTATCGAATGTTGTAGATCTCTTTAATTTAGGGTCCATCTTCTCCCACAATGTATTCCAAAATGCACTAAGAAATTCAGTATCCTTCTCTGAGATGATGCTCCTTGGTATCCAAAAGTGCACCTATATTAATTAAAAGAACTTCTTTGTTTCTTCTTTTCCTTTGATGTTTTTTTTACAAGACATTCAAATGCACATCTTTCTAAATCTGTCAACTAATAGTCACGTCCCTTCTTGGTTGTTGGTAAACCTCCCAAAAAATCCATGGAAATACTTTTCCAAGGTCGAGTGGGTACAAGTAAGGGATGGTATAGACATTGTTTCTTGTTACTAGGCTTGTTGGTACAATAAAGTATGCATCCCCTAATATACCATGCTACATCTTCTTGCATTCTGGGTGAGTACACATACCTATGTAGGTTAGAAATAATCTTCCCAACACCAAAATGTCCTCCAACCTTGGAGGTGTGAGCCTCTATGATAAGTTGAAATATTTCACCTTTAGGAACACTGATGCAGGCACATTCTGCTCCAAAATTATTGTATATTTGATTTGACCTAGGGGGTCTTATGTTTGCTAAGGGATTTGGTTTCTTAATGGGAAATTATGTATGTTTTGAGTGGTTTGAGTAAGAAATATATGTGTGAGGTTTTTATTGTAAATATTCTCGAATGTGTGAAAACATGAGCTATTAGGATTATGAAGATCTCATGAGGATCTTAGGGATTAGGACATCCTAGAATAGGGATTTATTTGAGTGAAAAGTGGATCCTTAGGAATCTATTGAGGATTTGTAGGATTTGAACCAGAAAAAGTTCAGAATCCCTTTGTATATTATTGTAAGCCTTAGAGGTAAAGAGGTAGCCAACTGAATGTTAATTAGGCCAGAGATGGGAAAGTAGTTAACTAAAAGTTAATCAGGCCAACAGATCGACCAACAAAATAATTTGGCCAGAGATCTAGAGGGCCAATTGTATGAGGATCATTACCTGTTCATTTAACCGGGAAAGGGAAGGCCTTCGAGCCTGTATAGTTGTATGTACAATATTTGTATATGAATGAAAAACAAAGACTCTGTTTGAGTATCACTAAAAATCCTCTATCTGTTTATCTGTGAACTGTATACCTCTATGAGAATTAAGTGCACATCTCTACATATAGTTGAGATCATGTAATTGCAAGCATAGGGTTCATGTTGCAGGATGAGAAGGAGAATTATGGAGAGGAGGCCTGATACAGAACCGCATTCTATATGAGATCGTGAATGTTATTCCAGTGACCATCGATCACGAGAAGGATTGATGATACTAACTGAACTATGGAGGCAAAAGATTATCGTGATCATAAGGGAAGCTAGAATAGTCATTCGATCACTCCACTAGTGGATGATAACCATTAGATATCAATCATGCAAGGATCGAAAGGAACGAAAAATTGACCGTTCATCCTTTGGCTTGGAACTCTGCACATCATCTGATCGTGAAGAAAGGGGAAAAATCGTCAGATCTCGGTGAAGGTAGATTGATGACGGAGAGCCATTACGGGACTCAAAGGTTGAGTTAATGTTCGCAAAAGTTTTGGTTCCACAATCCACACCGATCGTTGATCGTCACCTGCCAATAAATCAATGGTTGGCATTGATTCCACTATGAATGAGAAATTTCTATTGTGAAACTCAGAAAAAGAGATAAACGTCGTGCTAGTTGGTACTCTGCAATCATCCCCGATTATATATATCCACACTGGTTCAAGCTAGATCGTCAATTAACAACCAAGGAATTGAGCCAAGGTCATAGCTCTTGGTCATAAAAAGAGAGGTAAGAGGTCCTTCGGGCTAGTTGAGTAGGATAGGGTTTAGCGCCTCTATGTTAAACTATGGTCATGTGGATTGGTCCTATGGAAAAGGGACAACAGATGAAATAAAGAGCAAATCGATCCTAGGCACCCTGTAAAGGGTTTAGATCACCCTAAGAAAAATAGGGTCGCAATAACTGTGGGATTTGTCGGCAACATATTTGGATCTAGGCCAATACTGTAAATAATTTGGAACGATTCAAATCTGACTTGCATCAGTTTGGTATCAGAGAAAAAGAATGATCTGTTAGAAAAACAGGATCACAGAGCAATAAAATAAAACAAATGCGGAAATAAAACACCGAAGATACACAATACAATAGAGACACAAATATACATGGTTCACCCAGTGTGGGCTATGTCCACCAGAGAAATTTCCAGGTCCCTCCTTTATTATTATCCAACAAATGCAAGGATACAACCTACAACACACCCGTTGTAACTTCCTCTTCTTCTCTCACAATCTCCTCACTCAGAATACAATATTCGCAATGATGCATAGTCGCAATACATTTCCCTCATAAAAGAGGGTTGCTTTCTAGGGAAAAAAACCCTAACATAACTTCTACCATCAGATATGCGCCCTTATAATGAACAGTCCAGATTTAGAATGAAATTACAATATACATTTACAAGAAAAAATTTCCTTCCGGGGCTTCGGCCCCGAACCCTCGCCGGGGGCTCACTTTCCCCTGGACCTCATAGTGGGGGTAACCCCCCCTGCACTCCCCTGCGTGCTAAGTCACAGGGTTCGCCGAACCTAAATCTTGAGGTTCGAAATTCAGCGAACCTCAAGGTTCGTCGAACCTAATGCCGAATATGAATGAACTTGAATGCGTGCCCAAATTCGAACCTTAGAATGAATATGAAGGATAATTTTATTGAGGTTTGGGATGATGTTTCATTAGGGTTCAATATATATAGCCGAACCTAAAGCTGAACCTCATCCAAACCTTATTGGAAAATTTGAACCCAAATTGAACCTAATCGTTGCCGAACCCGAACTCAAACCCGAACCATGTGACTTAGCCTGCATGGAGGAGTGTACATTCTTCCAGGGTGTAAAGTCTTCATGGGGTACAAACACGACTGAAAACAAAGACCTCTGAATCAAGAAGATAATCAGGCTCCACAACCAACATGATCTTTGACAGGGAGTTGCAGAGTTGCAGAGATAGAATGTGAAGGTGGAGTTTATATTGGAAATATGATAAGAAGATAGTATGCATAAGAGAATGTATAAGTAGGTAAAATATATTCTACACAAAATAATTGTGATTTAGGGAAATCTGATAGAACAAGGAAAAGACAAAGAATAGTCCATTCAAGCGCAGATGAATGGTGGAACAAGATCATGCAGAGATCTTGAAGGATGATATGCTATGTTTTTATTTTAACTTTGGTTTTGGGTTGTGTTTGCAGGTTAAAAACAAATTGAAGGTTGATAACAACAGACATCTAGGAGAGCTGCACCAAAGAACAATTGTGTTCTTAAAGAGCAAGTGAATAATCTTATAAAAGTGGCAAGGAACCTTAATAATCCAGATGAAAGTTGGATAAGGAGGACACAATGAATGTTCTCAGAAGAAGTGGAGTACTGCAGAATCCAAAGAGGGGCAAAGGAGTTGCTCAAAAGGTGGTTCCATAGGTAGAGGACCAAGTAGATACCAATAGGTCAGGATCAGAGAGAAGCTTGAATTGGTATGAAGGCAGGTATGGAGACTTTTCAAGAGAAGGCTTGGGTACAGTCCACAGGTGAACAAATGAAGTTCACAAAGGAGGGGAAGACAATGATCACTGAAGTTCATTGCAGAGGTTCAAAGAAAAGACACAACATAAGGAAATGTGCCAAGGTAAAGGGCATAGAGAATATGAGTCAAGATGAGTTTGACAGAGAGATGAATGAGATAAAAGGTAAACTCAGTTGCATGGTGAAGCTGCTACAAGAGGAAGAGATGCAAGAGAACTAGAGACATGGATGGGGTATGAAGAAGAAAGTCCAGTGGCCAGTGATTTTGTTATATGAGGAGAATCTTTGGAAAAGATTATAGGAATTGAAGCAGATGATGAATGCTTTGATGCAGAAGGAGAAACTCATAGGAGCTGAGTTTATATGAAAGCCATTGACAACAAAGGAAGGATTTTACTATTGTGAACCAGAGAAGGGAGACATCCTTGGAGAGGATGATCTGGAGAGGAGACTAGTTGACAGTCTCATGGACTCTTTGGAGAGTTCAGATCAACATGATGAGGATATGTTGAAAAAGGAATCAAGAGAGGTTGAAGGCCTTAATGTTTTTAAAACTGATGATTTTTGTATGTTTGCAGGTAAAGAAGATAATAAACAATCACTTGGAGTTATCATGGAGGAAATGTGCAAAGACATTTCGAAAAGGAAAAATCATAATTGCATTCTGATGGAGAATGAGTCTATGTTGTCTCATGAAGAGGTTGTCCCTATTACATGTATATTTACACATTACATGTACAATTAGGCGCATATATGCCCCCCATTGGGGTCATATCATATACATTTAGCCATATATATACTTCCCTTGGGTCATAACATATCCTTGTCATATTTTTGGGATCGCCGTGTCATGTGTCAAACACTCAAATTTTTGTGTCCTCTATGTATCATGTCATCGTGGCAAGTGACTTAGCATCAAACGATTAGCAAGGATGAGCTACATGACTTGAACCCACTTGTAGATGAACCAAAAATAAAATCAAAAGAAATTTAAAGACATCCCATCAAAAGAGCAATATGTTGTATCACAGTGTTCAATGAAGGAATAATATGTTATTCCCTTAGATCTGGATCAAGAGGCTGAAATCTCATATGATTGAAAAATGGGACTCTAAAACAACCAAAACCTCAAACCTAAGGAAAACCAGGATTGGAGGGGGTAACATTGAATATATAAAAAACATAGGATGCATGGACAACAATAGTAAAAAAGAAAAAATCTCATTCAACAACAACACAATTAGTGGTGACAAGAAGCCAAACAAGTGATTCAATTTAGACATGTATTGTTTCTATATTTTGTTATGTAAACAATTTGTCAAAATTTTCTGAAGAAAGAAATATAATCTCTATGGATACAAGCTTTCACATAAATTAGGAGCTAAATTTTTTTAATAGAATCAAAGAATTGCCTAATCTTGTTTTGAGAATTTTGGAAAGTCGCATGTAGTAATTATTATTAGCTCTCTTACAAATCTTTTATTCCAATGTGATATTTTAATTCTGATTATCAGCACAGACACCATATTATGAAAATTTTAAACATTTCATTTAAGTTAGTTAATCACATGATATTAAGAACATATAAATATAAATAATTTAAATAGAAAAACATACATTTATTACAAATATTATTAACTTATTCAGAGGTAAAAATTCAAAAATCATATCTAATTTAATAATAAAATAAATTTTGTCCCCGAGGTGTAGGACAATTGGTGACGGAGTGTGTTGTTAAGCCACTCCGTGTTGAAAAGTCACCGGTTCGAAACCTGTGGGGACAAAAAATCCAATCATGTTAAGGGTTGGTGTGGCTCAGGCCGAGTGCGATCCTCGGGTGATTTTGACGGCTTAGATACCCCTGAGTCGCCGAGTGCGATCCTCGGGTGATTTTGACGGCTTAGATACCCCTGAGTCGTTTGACGGCTTAGATACCCCTGAGTCGCAGTTTCTCAAGCCAAAGGTTAATCCCGATGCCAAGAAGGTCCAGACCAATTAACAAACAAAAAAAAATAATAAAATAAATTTTCCAAATACACAATTAAAAATAAAAAGTTATTACAAATAATTTACAATGTTTAAAATTATAAAAATAACATAAAATATATATATAATTTTTTTTAATTAATTAATCACGTTATATTAACACAATACAAATAGACCCTGTATGCAGTGTTGGGGACGCTAACTTTGGGGGGTCCAGCCCCCGAGGATGGATAATTTTCCATTGAATTGGGACAAAGGACAATTATGGGACCCGAACTAGAGGACAATTTGTCATCCATTGATTTGAGCCAAGGATTAACATTGGGCTTCGGACTTGAGAAGGAAACTACACTAGGGTAGGTGGACTCCCATGGATCCAACATGCTCCTGGATGAAGAAGTGGATTGACAACTCATTCACCCCGATTCTGACTTAAATCTCCATAACTACTCATACCCAAGCCCTCCCCCATCATGAATAACCCCATTTCAATGTCCAAGTCCTCGTGGAGAATGGAATCAAAGAAGCGCAATGGAACTACTGATCTCCAACATAGACAAAGACTCAATTCCACTAAGAATCACCCCTCTAAGAGACCAATGGTTGCATTGTGGCAATTGATGGGTCGTTCACCCTCTAACTCAGCTATCACACCCATCTCTCCAAAGTATCTTCAACACCTTCATGGATTCTCACAAAGGTTATCCTAGAGGTTATTTTTGTGGCTCAAGGTCCCCTATAGAGTCCTCCCGCGGGGTCAAAAACGAACCACCAACCTCGAGAGTGCAACAGGAAGCCTACAATGTAGCAGCCAACTACGAGGAAATCACTCATGTGTGCTTTCAAGCGCATCTGCATGACGTTGAAGCCAAGGTTAGTATGGAGAGAACTATGACCACGAGCTCAAAGGTGGCAAAAGAAACCATTAGATGGGTTCCAAATGTTGGTAACACGTGAGCTCGCAAGACCAAGTACTGGAAAACTGTGGAACTATATTATATATTAAGACCTTCCTAAGACAGATGCTCCAGAACCATGAAGACACACAAAACACAATCCAGCTGCAGCTAAATGGCCTACATTTGTTCGAAAAAGAAATTCTCACCCACCTTCCATCCTCTAGTAACAATATGTCAACCTTTGTTCCTATTCGCAATGCTCAGTCTGTTATGAATCAACATCGTGGGGAGCAACCCCAAGATATTCCAGCGGAGCCTCCATCTTCATGACCATAAGGTACCTCTTCTCAATTTTGAATGCACTACAACAGAAAAAAAAGGCTATAAAGATCTCTCCAATATTTTTTTTAGGTTTATACTGTTTATTTAGCTTTTAAAACTCTTTGGATAAACATTAAGTAAAGTGTATGGACAAAAGATTTACTTATTTGTTGCTAGTCTGATTTCGCTAATGATAGGCTGGTAGCAAAGAACTTTTGTATGTATGCTATCACAAAAGATTAACATAAATTTTTCACATAAACTTAAAAAAAAATACAAGACAAATACAAACAAATAAAATGAAAAAACACATTCTTATTATAAATATATATAAATAAATAAATACATATTCTTATTATAAACATATATATAAATAAATAAATACATATTTATAACATATGATGTACAATGTAAACATATAAAAATATAAACATTTTAATTAACTACATTATATTTAAACAATATAAATATAAATATATTTCCAAAAGAAGAATACATTTATTACATTCATCATATGCAAATATTTAATTTTAAGCTTTTATATGATTTAATTAATCACATTAAATTAAAATAATAAAATACAAACAAATAATTTTTTTTAAGTTATTTATTACATTTATCATATATTTTGTTTAATATTTTTATTTGATTTACTTAACCATATTAAATTAAAATAATATAAATACAAATAGATATAAACAATATGAAAATATACATATTTATCACATCTTATACATATTTAAATATAAAAATAATATTATTAATACAAATTTAATAAATATAGTCTAATTTTTTAGTTATTTTAATTAATCATAATATTGTTTTTCCTAATTTTCTAAGGCATCAAAACTATAGTGATTTTGGAAAGCTTCTTTCAATATTTTTGAGTATAAAAATACAATTTTAAAGAAATCTAAGTAATCTCTTACCTTCTTAAGGTCCATCTATCTTAACATCCATCATCACCACCACCATCATACAAATATTTAGTATAATTATTACAAAATAATTGATAAAAATAAACACAATTATATACATCATACATAAATTTTCAATTTTATTTATTTATTTTTAATAAAGAACAGTTTATTTAACTAACACAAACAAAGCATTAGGGGGTTGGGGACTGAAGAATATATTCATTTTTTCAAAAGCCTTAGTTGGAGGCTCTTCACTACATCTAGTTTATGGACCCAAGTGGTCACCCACAAATACATCAAACCAAACTCGATGGGACATTGGATCCGTCGGGCTAACAAGAGTTTATCTAGTTGCTCCATCATTTGGAAGGCATTAATCAAATCTTTCCATGTTATTGGAAATGGTTTGTCTTGGAAAGTTGGAAAGGGGGATCAAGTCCGCATTGGAATAGATCCATGGCATGGAAGTGGGAATGCCCATTCCCTTCAACATGCCATCCTATACCATTTACATACTCAAGGGTACTACAAACTTAATCAAATTGTTGATCCAGGTTCCACAAACATTTGGCATCAAGCGTGGTACAACTCTGATTTTCTTGAGATGGAAGGAGAGTTCAAACTACATTGGGACAACTACATTTTTCCCTTCAACGAGGTCACATTAGACTCCTGGATAAGGATGGTGAGATAGTCTAGCAAAAGGCCCCACATTGGGTTTACTCCCCCAAATTGGGTTACATAGCACTTAATGTCGATCTACTCCAAAGGGAGTCGTGTTGGTGGTGGAGAGGTATTTGGAAGCTCAAAGCCCCATTGAAAACAAATATCTTCATGTGGTCTGCGTTGGTAAAAAAAGTTCTGACCTAGGACAAGATGAGGAAGCGTGAAATCGAAGGGCCAGGCTGGTGCTTTCTTTGTAAAGGGGAAATTGAAACTATAGATCACATCCTCATCTTCTACCCTTTCACTTTAAAAGTGTGGGGAGAATTTGCTCTGCTCTTGAGCCAACATTATGGGTGGAATGGGCCAACATTAGAATCCACCTGGGAAAATTGGATGCAAAATCCTACTCACAAGAACTTGAAAGCCCTGCCACTCTTAATAAGCTAGGGAGTTTGGCTTTCCAGGAACTCGACAATTTTCCAAGATAAGGCCTTAGTAGCCAAATTAGTGGTTGCGAAAATTCTCTCAATTCTCGAACACTTTCCCCACAAAAAGAATGCACACGGCATCTGAGCATCTCAACCCGCTCCGATAGACCCAACCACACCCTGGGATTTCTTTGACGAAGCATCTCAAAATCTCCTCTGTGGGGGGGGAGGGGAGTCCTACATTTTTTAGACTCACATTTTATCAAAATAAAAATGGGACTGGGAAAAGGCACAAACAACTATGTAGAACTAATGACACTTCTCCTATTACTCAAAACAATAATTAAACAAGGGTTACACTCCATACAACTCTTTGGTAATTCAATGAATGTCATAAAATGGGTTCATAAAACACAATCCTACCACAATATTTTTCTACAACCTTTTTTGGAGGATCTTTCTACCTTGTTGGCCTCTTTTGACTCCTTTACTATACGACATGTTTACAGGAACATGAACACAGTAGCATATGCTTTGTCAAAAGAAGGGCTCACTCTTCCTTATGGTCACTGGCACTTTTCTGAATCAAATGGGGATACAACACAGAATTTCTACCACCGACCCTTCATAGAAGAACCAGCTCAAGTTCCTGCTCCATAATACACCTTTATTAATTTTTGTTTTGTATAATTGGATCCAGTTTTGGAGTATACACTATAAATGTTTTTAAGTACTTCTTAGCCATGTAGTAGATTTTGTAAATTGCACTAAGCAGTCTATGATAGACTAGAACCAATTAAAAGAACTTGGATAGATCAACTATCAATACATTGGTTCTTTCTGGTTAAAAACCCTCTTACTTTCTTTACAGTACTGAATGTGCTTCACCAACACCTACAAAATATAGTTTTTTCTCTCCAGATGAATAGAATTACGCTTTTTTCTAAGGAAAAAAAAACTAACACAAACATAGATATGTAGATAAAACAAATTTGTTACATCATCATACATGATATTCAATATAAAAGTTATATTATCAATGCAAATACATTATTAATAAACATTCAATTTAATTTTTAAATAATCATTTGTAATGAACTATATTATATTAAAATAATATATGTCAAATAGATTTAACTCATGTGATTGTGAGTTGGAGTGTTAAAAAATAACAATATTAATAATCAAAATATGAAACATATATTTTTTTTGGTTAGTTTTTATTATTTTAATTATTTATCTATTTCCATTCTCCAAATTATTTTAAATAAACATATAAAATAAAAATTACATATTCATCCCTCGGATGGGGTGTTAGTTCGATCCACGAATCCCATGGAGAAGACGACATATGCCACCTCTCCGCAGACCATGTGATTGGCACATGTCGCCTCCACTCAGCGTTCATTATTCTTTGATGAACTATGCAATTCTTCATTGCTTCGCGATCCTCTCACTAACTTATCCAGTACACCCCTCGTTGGCTTCTCGCCCTGGGGATGGAGGAAGTATGCCAACCATCCCTTCAACACGCATGTGCATTCACTCCCGGGTCTCCTTATGGCGATGTTCCACTCCATTGTGTGCAAACCTCTCTCTTTACTGTTTGTAGCTCCTGCACTAGGTCAATGTCTTTGGTTCCCTTATTTGTTTTCTTGCTTTCACCTCCACCATACCTACACACACGCCTGGTTATTCCTTGGCTCTGAGGAAAGCCAAAGAGAGGCCCTATCTAGTACCAAGGAAAATCCCCTAGCTCCTCATCCACATCTTCCACTCACTCCTCCCCAGCTCAACCTAGTTTTCCACCTCTGTCATCAACGTGGGCCTATAGAGTGGAGTTCTTTGATCTTCAGAGAAACTCATTAGGCTTTTCTCCTGGCCCCCTCCAGGACGTCGCATCGTCTTCTCAGCGAGCCCTCACACAACAAAATTTCCCCCTACCCTCCTCTTTGTCACCTTTTGTCCCCCTCACTCCCTCGCCGCCACCCTTACCCCCCGCCTCACCACCACCCTCCTTTCCCATACCTTCTATGGAGGAGCTCAATGCTCAATTGGAAGAGATCCTTGAAAAAGTGGAAGAGACGCCATTCCAACCTCATCTCTGCTCGAACTGTGCTTTGTGTGCTTCATGTTCAAGGTTCCTAGAATCGGTCTCGATTCTCCAGAATTTGGTTTTTTCAGTTCGCAAAGAGATCGACGACCTCCTCTTTCGCTTGGAGCACCTCAACCAACGCGTAGAGCAAATTGAATCTCAATTTGCATTCATGCTCTGGCCCCTGCACTCACCAGACTTGGACTCCACTGCACCAATCTCTTCGGGAGCATTACTTTCTCCAGCTCAATGAGTGGCTACTAAATGCGATGTAGCTATCAAATGATACGTGGGCAAGTGAGTTGAGGGAGCTAAAGATAACAACAAGAGTCGGGCACCATGACAGTGGACAGGCACATAGGGGTCTTTGCATGTCTTTTTTTCAAAATGATAAACGTTTATTGCATGTCGGAGTCCAGTACACTCAATTTTTGTGTCCAACAGGCGGTAGTCTCTTTGCATTTTTTTGTTGATAGTCTGCATACATGGGTCAGTTGAATCGATTGACAATGATGTATAATTTTCAATGGCACACAAGAACAAGAGTCGGGCTGAATTGGTTTCCCTTTGGGGCAATTCAGCAAATTCATATCTCTAATATCACAGACAATATTGTAATTTTTGGCTAAATTGGTTTCCCTTTGGGGCAATTCAGCAAATTCATATCTCTAATATCACATACAATATTGTAATTTTGCTCCATAAAAATTAATACATAAATTCTTCCTTTAAAAAGAAAAAATAAATTACATATTCATCACATCTATTTTTTATCTTAAAAAAAAAATTTTACAAATTTATGATAAATTTTGCATTATATTATAAAATTTAAAATACAACATATATTATATACAATACTACATGTGTATACATAAATACAACATAATACATCAGGTTACAATATATTAAAAATACACAAACACACCATAACACAACACATTGCAATACACCATAAATATAAATTTAAAATTCACTTTCCATAAATATTCACATTTCAAGTGTTATTTATTAAATATTAAATATTAAAATTTGTTTTTATAAGTTCATCTTTTTAAAGCATTTCCAAGTGTTATTTATTAAATATTAAAATTTATTTTTATAAGTTCATATTTTTTAAGTATTAAATTTTAAGATGCAAAGTTGAAAATAAGATTAATTCTTTATAAATAAATAATTAATGCAAAATTGAAAATAAAATTGATTCTATATAAATAATGCAAAGTTAAAAGAAATTGATTCTCTGTAAATAAAGGGAAGTTGAAAATAAAATTGATTATTTAATTAAGCATTTTTTTTAAATAGTTTATAAAATTGTAAAATTAAATAGATAAAATTAAAAATTTCACATCAATTTTTATTTATCTTTATCATTGCTTAAAGTATTTGTTTATTTCCTTATTACAATATATCATAATTACACAAACACACCATACCACAACACAATGTAATACAACATAAATATATAAATAAATACAACATAATACAACATGTTACAATATATTATAAATACACAAACACGCCATAACACAACACATTGCAATACAACATAAATATAAATTTAAAATTCATTTTCCATAAATATTCACATTTTAAGTGTTATTTATTAAATATTAAATATTAAAATTTGTTTTTATAAGTTCATCTTTTTAAAGCATTTTCAAGTGTTATTTATTAAATATTAAAATTTATTTTTATAAGTTTATCTTTTTGAAGTATTAAATTTTAGGATGCAAAGTTGAAAATAAAATTGATTCTTTATAACTAAATAATTTTTAAAGCATTTCCAAGTGTTATTTATTAAATATTAAAATTTATTTTTATAAGTTTATCTTTTTTAAGTATTAAATTTTAGGATATAAAGTTGAAAATAAGATTGATTCTTTATAAATAAATAACTAATGCAAATTTGAAAATAAGATCGATTCTATTTAAATAATGCAAAGTTAAAAGAAATTGATTTTTTGTAAGTAAAGGAAGATTGAAAATAAAATTGATTGTTTAATTACATTTTTTTTTAAATAGTTTATAACATTGTAAAATTAAATAGATAAAATTAAAAATTTCACATCAATTTTTATTTATCTTTGTCATTGCTTAAAGTATTTGTTTATTTCCTTATTACAATACATCATAATTACACAAACACACCATACCACAACACAATGTAATACAACATAGATATATAAATTAAAAAAAAAAAAAATCAGAAGATATTCACATTTTAAGTTTTGTTTATTAAAATCAATTTTTAAAATAAAAATAATTCTATAATTAAAAAAAATTGTTTTTTTTAAGAAAATAGTTTATGAAGTTGTAAAATAAAATATATATAATTTAAAGAAAATAGTTTACCAAGCTGTAAAATAAAATAGATAAATGAAAAACTTTCCTTCTATTTTTCTTTATTACTGATCACTCATTACTTAAATTATTTGATTATTTTCATAATTATTTTTCTTTAAATTATTTGTAATACATCATAATTACACGAACACACCATAACACAACACATTGCAACACAATATAAATATATAAATTTAAAATTATTTTTCATAAATATTCATTGTGTTATTTATTAGAAATTCATAATCTATTTTTATAATCTATAGTATATTTTTCATAATCTATTTTTAGAAGTTCATATTTTTTAAGCATTAAATTTTAAGATGCAAAGTTGAAAATAAAATTGATTCTATACAAATAATGTAAAGGTGGAAATAAAATGGATATTATAATTAAACAAACTTATTCTTTTTAAGAAAATAGTTTAGAACAAAATAAAAAAGATAAATTTAAAATTTCACATCAATTTTTCTTTATTTGTTGTCATTACTTAAATTAATTATTTATTTTCACATTACAATACATCATAATTAGACACAATAATACAACACATTACAATGCAACATAAATATATAAATTAAAAATTCTTTACCATAAATATTCACATTTCAAGTGTTCTTTATTAAATGAGTGCTGATCTACCTGTTATGACTGCTGGACATGTATTTGGTCTCGGTTTTGATGCACCTCTGTTTTGTTTTGGACAGCCAGCTATACTTGCTTTGACCACATTTCTTGTGCCTATCATGTATGAACAGTTTGATTTTCTTTGCATTTCGCCTTGTACAATCTTATATCCTTTTGAATATAAAGCGCATCTTTTTTCGTTGAAAAAAAAAAGTGTTCTTTATTAAATATCAAACTTTAAAATTTGTTTTTTAAGAAAATAGTTTAAAACATTGTAAAATGAAATAGATAAATTTAAAAATTTTCAATCATTTTTTCTTTATTTAATTGTTATTGGTTATTTTTTTTGCTTATTTAAAAATTAAAATACATCATAATTACACAAAGACATCATAATACAACACATTGCAATACAACATAAATAAATATAGTTTAAAATCTATTTTTAGAAGTTCATATTTTTTAAGCATTAAATTTTAGGATGAAAAGTTGAAAATAAAAGATTGATTCTATATAATGTAAAGTTGAAAATAAAATTGATTCTATAATCAAGGAAATTTGTTCTTTTAAAAAATAGTTTATAACATTGTAAATTAACATAAATAAAATTAAAAACTTCACATGGATTTTTCTTTAATCAGTATCATTACTTAAATTATTTGTTTAATTTCATTATCCAAATTATTTTAAACAACATGCCATGAACATTATAAAATATAATAATTAAAATTAA
>ML777358.1:738975-754087 GCA_009831015.1 Picea engelmannii
TGTGATTACATGTGTTGAAGTCGAACATGGCAGAAACCACTTGATTACCGGTCATTGATGAAACCATTAACAAGTGCGAGGGAAATCACCATTAATGTCAATGACTCCCAAGGTACTCTAGTACAATCCATCGAGTGTGAATGCATGAGTTGAAGTCGAACATTTGACGGAATCTTTCGATCAGGGGTCAATGATGTAAACCCACTGTCGAAAGCGAGGAAACCTGCCATTAAGGCATGCAAGTTCCAAGGTACCAAAAATTTCTAAGTCTTGATTCTGGATAATGAGCTGAAGTCGACGGAACAAAACTCATCACAGGAGGGCCTTGATGTATCCCCCATCAATGACACGAAATGAGTAACAGATTTTGAAAGTGAAACAGAGTATGATGTAAGTTGGACTGGACATAGGGAAGGCCGACACAGAGAGAATGGACAACTACAGATGGCCGACTCAATAGATGTTTCGGATGAACTTCTCTTGAACATATGAACGAAACGACCAATGATTTGTCAGCATTAACTTAGAGACGACACAGGGTATGACCTTGTAGTAAATCGAATGAGAGACAAATGGATTTCCCAAACCGGCTTCAAATATAATGAATAGGGGGTGTCATGTTCAAGAGCGACATTTACTGCCAATCAATATGAAGATGAGAACATATCCCTTTCCCAAATTTTCCCCCACCATTTCTGGCGAGCACCTCTTTATTTTTACACAAGCTTGAGGAGGATAACATATACTTGTTGATATAAGCTTATCCTTTGGATAAGTCCTTCAGAGTATGTTTAACGAACCCTAGGAAGGAGTGGTTCGGTCCCATTACGGGTCTGTCAATTTTTGTTTAATGAGTCCAGAGATAGAAAACTCGAAGGTTTTTCATGATTATAGAGTCTGGAAAAACACTTAAAAGAGAACTCTCTCAGTTCCTTTTTCATAAAATAGTCTGATGAGACCGAAAAAGAGATAAACTATCGCTTAACAGACGTTTTCTTCAAATACTTTATCGAGCGTGAAAATAACAAGGTCGCTCGACTATCTTTTCATGTTTAGAGAGTTTGAAAAGAGCTTAAAGAGGACTCTAGGGGGGTTCCTTTTTCGTATAACCTTGTTGAGCCCGAAAAAGTGATAAAAGTATGCTCGATCGCGTTCTCATGTATTTTCGAGCGTGAGAATGGACAAAGACCAAGCTCAAGGTTTTATACAAAAACCATAAAAAACAATCAATACATGCGATGACAAAGAAAAATTATGTCCGCATCCCTGTATATGAACATCAAAGTCATTACGCCTGCAAAAGTTACACTCAAAAGGGCATTAGGGATCAGGTTTTAATAAATAAAAAATTCAATAACATGGTAAAAGTAAATATAAAGAAGTAAAAAACTCTTTTTACCATATCATTTCAACTTTACCACTATTTGAGCCCAAAAAACCCTCGTTTACCCTCGGAATTCGGTGTCAGATTGCGGGAGTTACGAGCATCCATTCGACGAGCCGTCAGCGACAGTGAGGTAGGCTCTTTGTCATCTACCCTTTCATGGTTTAATTTTTCATTTTCACTGGTAAAAACTATCATTTTGAGTTTGTTTTGGGGGTTATCATGGCGCTCAGCCATTCTCGCAGGTGAACTACACAGGACCTGCGAGAATGGGTCAATCTTGCAGGTGAGCCCACAGTAGCCTGCAAGAACCTTGCACTATGCCTAAAGGGCACCTACGAGAACCACAAAGCATAATTTTTTTTTTAAGTTTTTCTCAATGAAAGAAAACCAATTTATGAATAGAGTTATTAATCTTCTTTTTGTGCTTCTTATGCAGGTATTTGGCCATCAAAATGGTTCTGGAATGGCACGAAAGGGAGCACGAAGAAGATAATGCCATTGCCGGAAATCATTCACCTACCATTGCCGCTTTGAGAAACTGTGGTCTTCTGAAGTACTTTCGTATCTCGGGCATGAGGGCCCAAGTCAGGTTATTAGAGTACCTTGTGCATATGTGGGATCCCGATCAACAAGTATTCCATGTAGGGGTCCACACATTGTCCTTGGATATTGAGTACATTTACTCTTGACAGGACTGTCACGGCGTGGGTACCACGTGATCCTGACTGGTAGCAGAGGTGGTGGGATGCCCATGAGTGAGTACTGCTGCTTACACTGTGTTCCATAGGCAGAGAGGAAAAAAGGCAAAGTAGCTATTTGGGGAGTGCAAGATTTGACCCTCTGCACTATTTTGTTCACCATTTCACATATGGATGGGAGCTCCACTCCTCACATGGCGCTCTAGAGTTACTTTCAGTATGCCATAGAGTGTATTGAACCTCAGGTTTTTAACTGGGCAGATGCAGTGCTTCGTAGCATGAAAAGGCAGTTGACCAAATGCAGATGAGGTGACCTGAAGCAATTCGGGTACGGGTCTTTGTTAGTGTCCTTCTTTCTCGAGAGCATTCCATTACTGAGGTTGCAAGTTGAGTGGGATTTACTGGCTCCCAGGGATCCAAGAATGCTGAGATGGTGTTAGCTCATGGCTCGGCACGTAGCTGGACCAATTATCAAGTATGATGATACCTTCTTTGACTGGCTGCGACCACAGATGTTGATGGTCAACGATTATGCTTATGTCGGGTTGGATTTCCAAGGAGATCCAGATTTTGTCCTGCCGGAGGATGCTCAGTGGGGGGAACTTGGTAAGAAGTACACATTTTTTTCTTTTTAAATGTTTTTGTGAATTTTATCATATGCAAATGTTTTTATATGTTCGTCCAAAGACTAAATACAAAATTCATTTTTTGATGACACAGATGTGGGACCTTACCGACCTCCTGGTACTTCTCCTATTCAGCAACGAGGAGAGGTGGTGCCAGTGCCACAATGGGACGCCGAGGATTATCAAGCAGTGGAACAAAACCTAGAGGGTTTGATAGCAGATATTCCAGACATGCCTCTTGGAGAGGTTCCACGACATTATCAGCATCATACAGTAGGAGTGTCAGAGTACATTGGTCAATTGCTCCGTAGGGTTGCCCGGGCAGTCATGTGTTACCGTGAACGTCATCCATGATGTCACTTTGTAGAAGCTATAAGCTTCAGATTTTGACATTTTGGTCTTCAGACATAACTTTTTTGTAAAAACTCTTTTGATCGTTATATATACATACGACTTCTACCGACTTATCATGTGTTAATGTGTTAATTGATGTGATTGATTTATAAATGATCCAAATGTTTGTCTAATACATAGTTAGCCAATGCATCAGTTAATGTATTTAGACATCTAGGAATATGTTAATATTAAATATAATCAAAATAACGTTCCAAGAGGTGAATTCGCAAATACACCCGTAACAAAGTAGGACTTTGAATAGTATAGACATTACTTAATTGTAATCCTACAAGCTACGAGTCGAGTCGCACAACCAAATGACGGATTCCGAGCGAGATAGCATCAATCAACAATTCAATAATGACGCTATACTCTGCAATATTGTTGGTTGCACGGCCGAGACACACACCTCATAAGGAGACAAGTTCATTTGTAGGGGCGTAAATTGCCCATGCAACGGAAGCAAGGTTCTGAGTACTACGACTAGCGCTATCAGCGAAGCCAATATAGGGTAGCGAAGACTCCGACATCTGGAAATCAAACACAATGTCACATAAGGGTAGAGACCAGATAATGACAAAAGAAATCTATAGTAACACACAAGAAGTATGATACAATAAAAATACAAGTACTCGTGCACAGATGATTTTATGCATAGTACTTCTTCAAGTACAACCCATTCCTGGGTTCACTCAAAGGGATACCATCGTAATCCACTAACTCATAAGCTCCTTTTTCCAAAACTCGTCGAACGATATAAGGACCTCACCACATGGCTTTGAATTTTCCAGCTCCTAGCATATCTCAATCTTGTTCATAAAGGAGAACGAGATCTCCTTCGAAGAAAATGTGAGGCTTGACATGTTTGTCGTATTGGGCCTTGACACGTTTTTTTTTAGCTTCTATGACTAGGGTAGCATCGCGTCGAGTTTCGTCTAATCGCATAAGATACAATAGATTTTCTTCCTCAACAGAGGTGTTTGGTAGGAGTTCAACATCTAGTTTTAAAGAGGGTATCTCGCATTCAATCGGAAGAATGGCTTCCAAACCATAGACTAACCGGAAAGGTGTAAACCCAGTAGCAGACTTGACAGATGTCTGGTAAGCCCACAATGCCAAAAACAACATTGTATGCCAACTTGTTTTGTGAATCCCTATCATTCGTCGGAGCATAGTTATGAGAACTTTGTTAATTGCTTCGACTTGGTCGTTGGCTTGTGGGTAATAGGGCGTTGAGTTTTCATGGCGAAGACCCAACTTTTCAGTAAGTTCGGACATCATGAAGTTTCTAAAATGGCTACTGTGATCAGTGATGATAGCTTGGGGAACACCAAAATGAGCTATGATGTGATTAAAAATGAATAATGTTGCGGTCTTTCCAGTGTTGTCAAATGTTGGCATCGCCTCGGCCCATTTCGTAAAGTAATCGACGGCTACAATAATGTATCCATGCCCCCTGACCGAGTGAGGGTGACATGTCATGAAATCAATGCCCCATTTTGCAAAGGGACCAACAGAGACCACAGGGTGAAGAGGAGCGAGATGTGACCATATCTTGTTATTATAGGTCTGGCAAGCATGGCATTTTTCAACGACGATTATGCAGTCGTTAAATAAAGAAGGCCAAAAATACCCTTCTCGTAAGATCTTTTGGGCAGTAGCATACCCAGACATATGACCACCACATGCTCCAGAATGGCAGTGATTCAAAGCTTTCTCAGCTTCGTCGAACATTAGGCAACGTCGAAAAATAGAGTCAATCCCCCGACGATAAAGAGTATCCCCGAGGATAATATATTGACGGGCTTGGTAGCGTATTCGATGTCAGTCAGTACTAGACAATGTTGGTCGAAAAGTCTGGGTTTGGAGATATATGATGATATCGCCATACCAAAGATCATCAATGCTGATGAGGAAAAGGGATTCATCGGGCAATGAATCAGCTGCTACATTTTCCGTTTCAGAATAGGGAAAGTCGCATATCAACTTAGCAAACACTAAGGACTTCTTGGACTTGGCACGTTCGAATTCCAAGTCAAACTCCTGGAGTATCACAATCCATTTGGAGTATTTTCCCCCTAGCAATTGATGTGTGAGAATGTGTTGCATAGGGTTGCAGTTAGAAATCACTGTAGTTTTGCGCGAGAGGATATAGTGCCGGAAGCGTTGGACGGCTTGGACAGTAGCCAAGGCCAGTTTTTCGACATGTAAATACTTGATTTCAGTAGGCGTTAGACTTCGACTCAAGTAGTAGATAACATGTTCGTCGTTAGCATCATCCTCTTGGATGAGAACCATACCAATGGTGTAATCCGAGGCAACAAGCTAGAGGAAATAATCGCAACTGTAATCGGGGGGAAAGAGAAGCGAAGCACGCGTTAGGGACAATTTCAAAGCTTCGAAAGCATTGTTGGTGATGGTATCCCAGACGAACTCTGAACCCTTTTTTAAGAGCCACGTAAATCCACGAGTTATCTCGACATAATTTGGGATAAAACGACGAAGAAAGTTTGCTTTCCCCTGCAAACTTTGTAACTGGTGAAGTGTAGAAGGAGGAGGGAGATTAAGGATTGCCTCAACCTTTAAAGGATCCACCCAGATCCCTTGACACGAAACAATAAAACCTAGAAGTCGGCTGGATTCCACGCAGAAAACACATTGATGAGGATTCAAACGTATACGGTAGAACCGACAGTGGACGAAAATGGCTCGGAGGTGGGTTGGATGATCGACTCGGCGCATTGAGTGAGCGGGCAAATCATCCAGATATGGTGAACGATGTGCTTGATATCATGGAAAGCATAAGACATAGCGCGTTGAAAAGTTGCGCCAGTGTTCTTGAGACTGAAAGGGAGTTTCTGATAGGCAAAAGTACCCCAAGGACAAATAAAAGTAGTCTTATGTTGATCCTCGGGAACAATGTTGATTTGATTATACCCGGAGAAACCATCCATTAGAGAGAAGATTTCACTTCCGGTGCAATCGTCAACAATCTGATCGACGAAGGGGGTAGGAAAGTTGTCTTTGGGACAAGCTTTTTTGATATCCCTATAATCAACGCATACACGAATTGTGCCTTGTTTCTTTTCGATTGGGACAAGATTGGAAACCCAGTCAGTGAGAGCCACTGGATAAATAAAGCCGGCTTTAAGAAGTTTCTCGACTTCGATCTTGATAGCAGCCGCTTTATGTGGGTGAACTGGACGAAGGCATTGCTGAACGGGTTTAGCGTTAGGGTATGTCTTGATCTCATGTATCACAATCTCAGGGTTGATACCCGACATTTCTTCGTAGATCCAGGCGAAGATGTCAAGAAACTCTTTGAAAAGGGATGTGTAGGTGACAATTTCGTCAGAAGAACATGAAGCTCCGATATGGACATTTTCGACAATCCCAGGTTTGACGGATATGTCAAGGGGAATAGTGGGTGAGATATTGCTTAAGTTCCCTTCAGCAAACACATTGTGTGCGGACTCAGGAATGGTGGAAATGACGACAACGGTCGACGGGGTTAAGATCCGTTGGTAGTTATCAATGGTATGTTGCTCCAGAAAGAGGATGGAACGATGATGTCCATTGTCCCAAGGGGTGTCTTCCATAACAAACATGATCATCTCATCCGTGGGAAAAATGACACAGAAAGGATCTGGAGATAACTCACCAAGAGAGGGGGTAGAAGGAGTTGTCGATTGAATGGCCTAATAGGCGAATTCGATTGGACTTAACAA
The DNA here is from genome assembly GCA_009831015.1 of Picea engelmannii. Lineage (NCBI taxonomy): Eukaryota > Viridiplantae > Streptophyta > Pinopsida > Pinales > Pinaceae > Picea > Picea engelmannii. The sequence goes on from ML777358.1 coordinate 745,811, forward strand.
AATTTCGTCGCCATAACGAAGATGATCTCCAGGGTCAGGTACTATCCATGGGTCGTGAGATGCAAGAAGTTCGTGAATCGAGGTGGAGATCATGTTGATTGAAGCAACGGACGAGCGTGGAACATCGGGCGGTGGAATGGGGAAAGTACCCATTAACAAAGAGTCTTTTAGAAGGCCTACACCAACGTTCTCATAACTTGGTGGGGTTTTAGCGATGAATGGTACATTGCCAGTACGGGTATCAGAATTAAAGAAGGCTAGTTGGTCGACGGTGACGACCTTTCCTTGATGTGGGAAACGTACCACACGGAAAAGGGTCAACACAACTGCGTGCATGGAATCGATCCAGCTGCGGCCAAGAAGAACATTGTAATCAAGGGGAGTGTCAAAGACTTCCACTTTGACTTGGACCGTTTTGCCTTCTAACATGATGGGCAATGAAGGAAGGACACCGTAGGGATTAAAACCGGAGCCGTTGAAGGCTTTAAGAGTGTTCTGGGATTCATTCAAAGAAGGAGAGCTAATGGATTTCTAGCAAGCAAGAGACATGACACATGTCGAGGCACCCTCATCGATAAGGGTTCGGAAAATGTTTTTGTCAGAGACAATCATTTAGATCTGGAACACGAGTTGAGGGGGTAACCTTGGAATGTGATCTTCCAAGTCAAAAATTATTAAATTCGTATCCATCGGGTCGATTCCACCGATAGAGTTCAACAGTTCCTTCCATTGTGTGGGACAACTTTGAAGGACTTCAAGGGCTGACATCGCAGAAGGTGCTTGGGCCAGATCTTCAACAATGTTGTAGTTCTGGGCAGCATGAGCATGAGGATTGAAAGTCGATTTCTGAATGACACCCTTTGGGGGGGTCGAAGAACTATGTCGAGGCTCGGTCGTTCGAGATGAAGAGGACCGTAGGTAGGTGGAGTCGCGGGAGAGGGTTGTACCAAGGAAGAAGGTAGATCACCAACCTTCTCTTTAGAGGGAGAACAATCTTTGGCTCGAGTAGTGAGTGAAACGTCGCTCTTCTTTGAATCACCAGTACACATCAATACATAGGATGTAGTAGAAGATGAGGGTGGGTCATGAATGACCAACTGAGCCTGTTGTTGAGATGGGAAGGGTTGTGACAAAACGACCGAAGCAGGTGGTTTTGGAGCCCCTTGAAGGAACTTAGTGACCTCGACGCGTTGTGGACAATCCTTCGTGTAGTGATCATCACCATAGATAAGACAAGGGTATCGAGGTTTGCACTTATCCCGATCGTCAACAGGTGTAGTTTTGGTTCGCTCTACTTGAGAAGTATTTTTTTCCTCCTTATTCCTACCTCTTCCCTTTTTAGATTTGTTTTTACCGGCTGGGGTAGATTGAATTGCATTTACCTCATAAGTCTTGTCGGTGGGAGGGGCAGGAGATGGAGCATTTTGAACATTAGAAGAAGGTTTGGGGTTGGTGCTTGAGGCGGAATGTGGTTGGGCCTGGAAAGTGCCAATCACAACATCAACTGCATGCGAAACAACTGGAGTAGTTGAAGTGGCAGAAGTGGAAGGACGAGGTAAGTCAGGTAGTAAGTCGTAAAGGGTACCTGTTTATGAGTAAACGAGGTCAAGGTATTGAGCACGACTTATGGCCTACTCTTCCGTGACTACTCCACCCATGGCGATGTCACGACTGATGTCATTCACAAATGATTTTTTGAACCACTCTACTAGCAACTGATCGGGGAGTTCGAGTTTAATGAGACGTCATCACCATCGCCACTCATGAATGTGATCGGATATATGAGTGGCTTTGTTTTGTTTGAAAGAACTCAAAATCTCGGTTCCCATTTCATAACGGATCGGTAACTGGTAGTGTGTGAGGAAATCCATAGCTAGGGTGTTGAAGTTAGTGAAGAAACCTCGTGGTAGTTCAATATACCACTTCGTAGCAAAACCTGTGAGGGTTCATTGAAAAAGACGTAAATGAATAGAGTCATCCATCAATGAGTTGGATGAACACTAGAGGTGAAAAGTCATGACGTGATTGTTCGAGTCCTCTCCCACTTTTCCATCAAATTTAGGGATGTCCGATGGTAGCTTGGATGGTATAGCAGGCCATTGGGGAGAGTGACGAATTGGATCATTTAAAATCCTTGACAAATCCAGAAGATCCAAAGTGGAAAAAAAGGGTAACTATCGATTCACCTGTGGGTACTGGTGGCTTTGAGGAGGAAGCCCTGTCGGCAAACCAGTAGGACCATAAGCAGTCTGCATATAATGTGAAGACCCAGGCAGATTCAGTGGTGGTTGGAGAGGATAGTAGCTCATGGGATTGTACCCTAGAATAGGGACGTGAGTTTGAGCATTCGAGCCCCAAATAGGATTGAACGTACCTGGATATGGTTGGCCTATATTAGGGGGTATCACAGATGCAGCTGGAAACTGCTGCCCCCCAGTCGATTGAGGAGGATGTTGTATCAACTGATTCCAATACTGGGCTAAGGACGGAGGTATGTTTTTCCCATAAGGTGGGGTCGGTCCTCCTATCAAAGGTGGTGTTCCAATTGGGGGTAGCGTTCCAATTGGGGGTTGTGTTCCAATTGGGATTTGCGTCCCAATAGGAATTTTCCCACTGAGAGGGGGTTGAGTCATACCACCTTGGTGAAATTGTCCACTAACGGGAATCTGGTAAGTTGGTGTGAATGACGGAATAGTGCCACTAGGATTAAGACTGCCAGTGGAGGACGAAAGAGGTCCTCCAAAAGAAAATTGAGGGAGTGTCGAAATAAAGCCGGGAAGAGAGTGCCCAGAAGAAGAGGGACCACCAGGAGAGCCGGATGGGGTTTGCGTAGGAGTGGGAATGGAAGCATTCAACGCACGGTATCCAGGTGGTAGTGTTGGGGTGACGCTGGGCATTCATGGTGTGCTAATGGGGGCGAGACTAACCGCAGTAAACCCGGTGTGAACACTCATAGTATCTGTATGATGGGTCATTTCTATAGGGATGGTCAAGATGTGGTCAGATCGTGGGGCGTCTGTACCAGGAAAATAATAGGCGGTAGTAAATGGTACTGTCTCTAGGCTAGAGATTTCGGAAATCACAGGTGAACCTGGACCAAAAAGGTTCCGTCGAAAAACGCCCGTAGACCAAAAAAGATCTTGGCCTTCAATGCCTGGAAAGGGTCCAACCGGTGATCCAAAAGACGTAACAACTAAGTCTCTGAAAGAATTCAGTCACATAAATGGTCGCTCAGAATCAGGGTGAAGTCGTAATTCGGAAATGTTCTAGAGAGTCAGTTCATTCCACTTGTGGTGTGGTGACGACTGGTACTTCACTTTGCCGAGGAGAGCCCTTAGGTGAAATTGTAGGCAAGGGTTGAGAACCTTCCAGATGCTCTGGAGATAAACCCTGCATTCTACGTGAACGAAGTGGAGGAGCTATTGTAAATGAGTGACAAACTTACGAAGAAAACCATAAGGTCAACTTTGGTAAACAAACAACACGTTCTAGTAAACAAAATCTAGGAAACAACACCAAACAAACAAGACCTTCTAATTCTGAAGTTACTAGTTGGTGATGAAATCCAACGTCGCAACAATGAGATGAGAAGGGGCTGGGCTAGGGTGGCAAAGTTACGCTGACGACCTGCTTAACGGACTTACACCCTAGTGCAATCTCCCACGCATAATCGTGGGTATACCCTCCAAGGAGCCCGAGTGAGTTTGGCCAACATCGATTCCAGGTACCGTGAAGACTTTCCCCTTCACAATCACCTTGTGTAAGACCCTAGAAATATAGGCCACTAAGGTTACCACCGACAAAAATAAAGCCTGGGGGGATAGTTGACAGTCCGATCCACACGCAAGGGCAGGGTATCTAGCCCGAAATCAACTCAAAAGGCTTCCACTCATCATTGTGGGTATAACTCCAAGTGATCCCCATAATATGTGCAATCTTTACACCGAAATCAACAAAGCAGGGTGAGTAACTCTGTCAATATCAATGCGACCTCGTGTTTGACCCTTGTGTGAGAAGGGCTTCCCAGGACAAGATGTTGCAAATGGAATTTAACACTCCTTAACACAAGATGCTATTGTGTGTTTTGTGCTTTGGAGAGTGTATCTCTCTTCCTATTCCAAAGCGCTAGCCTAGCTAAATGTTGGTGTAATAGAGCCCTAGAAAAGAGTTACTAGTTAAATTTTACAATTGCGCAATGTTATTAAGAGCTATTGTTACTCAAAGGAAACGGAGATGAAACTGATGTTGTATGAGACTCTGACCCAACGATGCATGGATAAGAATGAAATATATATATATCAATTTTTGTTCAATGAATCCTATGTACGGGAGGGAAAGAGAAGTTTTCCGGATCAAACTTGAACTACAAGACACAATTTACTTTAAAATGCAATTGCAACAAATCATGCATCAATAACAATTCTCTATTGTTTCTTTTTCAATAATTTCAACAATTGATTTTCAATACTTTCGAAGATGAAAATTCTTTTGAAAGAAAAACGTTGTTCACTTTTCAAAAAGGACCTACACCATGATGGTGAGAATGAAGAAAATCAACATCTAATGAATCAAGCAATAGATAAAAAACCAAACCAATCTTTCAATGGAAACAAAAATAACAAACAAACCAAACTAGTTTTTTCAATTGCATGAGAAAAATGATCTTTCAAATAATGAGCAAATGATAAAGACAAAGGAGCTCAACTTTCAACCGATCACTGGTTCTTAACCAAACAAGCACACTCAGATTCTGAAATTAGAGAGTATGTCTTTGCCGAGAAAAGTCAAGAAATGAAAGTCAAGAAAAATGGACAGGAAAAGCCTTTGATTTCCCAATACTATTCGTGCACAACATCCGAAGACAAGAAAACATCAATCAATGGTCCAAGAAACTCTTTTTAGGCACTTATACTGATCTGGGAAGTTGATCATGCAAAAGTCTTAAACCAAAATTTTTGAAAAAGAGGGTTCGCAAGCTGAGAGTATTACACAGTGTGAGAATAGGTCATTCTCACAGGTGAGCTTTGAGAAGAGTGTGAGAACCTCACACTGGACCTAAAAGCAAGGTGCGAACTCAATAGATTCTCGCAGGCCACTGTGGAGTGCAGTGCGAGAATGTCTGAAACTAATCAAATTTTTGGAAAAAGACACAAAATTTGAAGAGGCCTCTGGACCCAGAGGGTCTATCAGGGTATCCTGAAGACTCAGAGATTGATATGAATGGAGAAAGGTAAGGAAAGATCAAATGGCCAAGGAAAAACACCAAAAACCACAAAGAAGACGGGTTATTTCCCCAGTGGAGTCACCAATTTTGTTATCGGACTAATCGGTAGGTGCAGACACTAACAGATCTCCCTAGATCCACCTAGATCTAGAACAAAACATGACAGGACATGACTCTTTCCCTAAGTTATGACCATTGAATTAGCTAGTAGGAAGAAACAAGTAACATACCTTTGTATCGCTTCCTAGGGTCTCTGTTGCACCCACTTCACTCCGGTGCTCTTGTGAGGTCAAGACCAAGACAACACAAACCAACCAAAGTGAAGATAGCAAAATATATTCAACTGTCAACTTATGTGTATGATCAAGGAATTACACAATAAAGTGAGAATGACTTTATGGGAAAAGGACATGTTGTTGTATCATATTAATCGAAAGTAGAAGATACAACCTGATCACCTTGATGTCGCAAGCTTCCTTTCGGTGGCTCTTGGCTCCAACACACACACTTGCTCGATCCTTGTATGAAGAAGATCAAATCCTCTTGATAGACTTGCTAGAGTCTTCAAGCTCCTGTTCAAGCTAAGTCCTTCACACAACTCTTTCACCAATTCTCCAATGAATCTTGCTTAACCTTTTCCATGAGAATTCCATCAATATATAGGAGAGAATGAGATGGTTACTTGGATAAGAATGATCCCACAATATCAGTGAATCCAGTACAAGGATAACCATTCGAATTCCAACCCATTCTTCTAGAAGATTCCTTCTAGAACCATCGAAAATTCATCTTTTTCCAAGCTTTAGAGCAAGTTCGCACCCTAGCTATGTAGCACAGTGCGAGAAGTTCGCACCCTAGCTTAAGGCAGCCTGCGAGAATGGGTCATTCTCGCACCCTGGGATATTAGCAACCTGCGAACTCTCTTCAAAAGTAAGTTTTCTGGGAAGAGATGAATGTCACTTTTCTCAGGAGAAAGTTCTTATGAGGAGCCTGAGTACACCATCATCAATACACCATCAAGATTAACCAAAATCATGGGTAACAATTGAGCGAAAATATGATATAGTGAGGGGGGAAAAAAATGGTCACTGCTCAATGATAAAAAAAATCAAACCAATAAAACATCACTGTGGTCCACACTAGTCACTGTCAATTTGAACTGCCTTAACACCAACATTCTCTTTACTGTAATTAATCTCAGAACAGGGAGTGGAAAAATTAAATGGGAAGATGAAGGGATTTGTAATTTGTGGAAAATGAAAATCATGGAAAGGAAAAAAACGATTATTGTTCATGAAATTAATTGAGTGGTCCATAAAACACTCTGCCAAAAAGGTGCATCAACCATCATTCATTTTGACCAAATAACAATTTCTATGCATTTAACTAGTTCTCTATTCAAAATCAAATACCCAACACAATGTCACCATAAGACAATATGTATTCCTGTTAAGCCCTAATATTGTCTCATTACCCCTTAATTGGGGCATATTATATTAGTAATGTTATTTTATTTATGTTGGCTTTAGGCCATTAGTTGTAATTATATCTCCTAGTCTCCTATATATACCAAGGAGACATTTTCATTTTGAATCATCTTGTACTTGAACATTTAAGTGGGGTAAAAGGAGGTTGCCCCCTCGAAGAGGATTATTATCTGAAATTATCTCTTTTTCAAGGTGTTGAGCACTTTTTCTGAGGTTTTTCTATGCTATATTGATATTTGGTTCTTAACATATGGTATCAGAGCTCAAGGTCTTGGGGTTTCGCTTCTACATCTGAGACACCTTGGAATTTTTGCTATAATTTGTTTTCTACAATGTCTCAGAAGGAACAACGTGGAGGATATTTAGTAGAAAGATCAAGGAATGTTGGGTTCAAAATTCATCTCCTGAGGCCTTATACTTTCAGAGATACAACCTATACAAGATAGGGTTCTGGAATCATATTGAACTAAGTCATTGCAGAATTTTCTCTATAAACAATGTTTTGTAATGTTTCAGACCCTAAACTTTGGATGCTATTCACAAAAATTAGTAAGGTATCTATGGTAAAAATTTCAGCTTCTGGGTCATCTTAAATTTGTAGAAACACCCTGTGTAAGATAGGGTATCTGACTAGTCCTATTGACTAGTCTCAAGAAGGTGTTCCAGGTGAAACAATCATAACTTCTTGTTAGAGTATCCAAATTGAGTGGGATTGGTTTCATTGGATTGTGGACAATCTATAGTATTTCTTATGTGAGTTTCAGAATTTTATATCAATCATTTTGTGCGGGGAATGCTATACAAGTGAGATCTTCTGGAAAGGCAAAAAATTGGCAAGTTGTGGGGAAGTTACCGTAAATTCCACTTGGCACATCCAATTTTGATCAGACCTGTGGCATTGCAGAGAAGAAATATCATATAACTACATAAAAGAAAGTTTCATACCTAGAAGGGCTGAAACTTGGGAGATAAAACAGAAGAAAGATTGTCTAGCAGAATCACCTCAAAATCAAGGTTCAAAAGTGATACTTGGCCAACATGCCACCCAAAAAGGGAACTTCTACACCAAATAAGCCTCCAGACAATCCTACTTGGAATCTTGATGAAGGTGAAGAAATGTGTAGGGACATAAATGATTTACAAAAGAAGATAGTAAAAAAATATGAACTACAAGAGATGATGGAGGGTTTAAAAGGGGAGATCATGGAAGTATTGAAAAATTTCGTAACAGAGAAGACACCTGAAAGTGAAAATGCATCCCATGAAATTCATGGTGAGGACACAAGGAAGGTGAATCAATAATGAAGAAACTCCAACTTTGGTTTGAAGACCAACCACGTTCCTAAGATTGATATGAGGAAGTTTGATGGAAATGACCCAATCACATGGATACTTCAGATGGAGCAATTCTTTGATATCCATGATGTGCCACATACACAAAAGGTACGAATTGCTTCTTTATATTTAGAACCTAATCAATTTGTATGGTATCGATGGCTTTGTTCTCACAAATCACTCGTCACTTGGACAATTTTCACGGAAGAAATGATAGCACACTATGAGGAT
>ML777358.1:757532-801283 GCA_009831015.1 Picea engelmannii
AGGAGACATTTTCATTTTGAATCATCTTGTACTTGAACATTTAAGTGGGGTAAAAGGAGGTTTCCCCCTTGAAGAGGCTTATTATCTGAAATTATCTCTTTTTCAAGGCATTGAGTACTTTTTCTGAGGTTTTTCTATGCTATCTTGATATTTGGTTCTTAACAATTCCACACAATTTGTAAGGGGTTATGTTCCTTTCATTTACTTTTCTTTGCATTTCATAACAATTTTCAAACAGTACCCATTTCCAATCTATAACCATTCAAAATCAACCATTGCCTATAATCAACAAATATACCCCAATTCATATTTCCAAAATAACAATGAAGTCACATTATCATCGTCGTTGGGTTTGTTATTTGGATGCAATGACCTTCGTTAAATAATTAAGGATGGATACCCAAAAACAAGATCAAATTGCCAAAACCCGAATTGAATATTAAACTAACAATAGCCACCAACCACCACAAGATATGCGTCGAATAATTCAATCATGCTAGTGTAAATCCATCACTGTGCAAGCCCAATCGAATGTGACTAAAACAAAACTAGGCCACCCAGCCAACCGACGAGGTGCTAATAACAAGAATGTATCAAAAAATGATCAGGTTACAACCAATTGTGCTCAAGACTTTATGGGTAACTCTGAGTGTGAGCACCCAAGCCATCTGTGCTATACACTATGCGTAGCCAACAAAAACAATGAGGCAACATCTCCATTCAACAAAAACAATACGCAGCCATTGCAATAACTCATCCATCATGTCGAGCCATCGATTAAATACAATATCGTTGTGATCTTAATCATACTGTAATTGACTATGTTGTGCAAACCCAGGTTTACACAGTCGAACAAATATAAATATGCAATGGAAAAATTATCTATAGTGATCCAGCTCAATAGTCATTCAACCCCGAAGAAAAACACAAATACCACCCATTAATTCATTTGGGAAAACACCATGCACACACGCGATATGCGTGAGAAACATCAAATCTTTGTAACCTGTTAGCGCTCTGTAATTTGCCTAAGGCTGATGAGGCAATCACAGAGGTAACCTTGAACCACTTCGAGTCTTGGATCTAGCCCTCCAAGACTCAGAGAGGGATCTCCCTTTTAGATTTAACTTGGTTTGTAAGGAATGTATATTAGGCTAGCTATGAAAGTTATGAAGATATGGAGTTTTTGATTTTAAAATGGTCAGTTTGGGACAACAAGGAGGACCATTAGGCAAATGGGGTCTGCGCTTTAAACAATGTGATTCACTCTTAGATCTGGACAAGACTTTTACACAGGGAAAGGTAGCAGGACCATTGGATCGATTTAAGTTTTGATGGCATCGATTTGAGGAAGAAATAGAGGAATAAAAAGCCAAGCAAAGGAACAACTAAGAATTCCTAAACTAGCGTTTTAGAAGATAAACATAAAGATTATCACAAGCTGAGAGGTAGAGTATCTGTTGATAAATTCTGCTTCTATTACTTTCCTTCTGATAATAAGAACTGAAAACAAGCATAGTGATCATAGGAAAAACATTAAACAGAGAAAAAACACCACCAATATCTCCACACAGGAATCCTATGAAAAACTTGCTCATTACTGAGAGATCATTTGAAGATTACAGAAAAGTTTTCTGGCTTAACATAGCCCACTGTCCAGCAAAAGAAAAAGAAATTTCCTACAGGTCTAACCCTCTCCTACTCAGCCCAGTCGAACCCTATTCTAGTCTTTTACATGTGTATATATAATAAAAAACTCTCAATCTTGCCAGGACTCGTGCTCATTACTCTGCTATCTCAAACTAGAAAACAGTTACATACAATATGACATCTGTAAGCTGTCTCTTGTAACAAACAAGACTGCAAATCCCAGGAAAATCAATTTGGTTAACTGCTGTTAGAAAATCTGGCGTTGGTTAGGATTTGCTGGCGAATCCACTCTAAGAGCATTACAATGGATAGATGCAAAATTAGTTAAATGTTGGAGGTTGTTTGAGAGTGGCTGCCAGTTGGAGGATCGGTGCTATAACCTCCTGCCACCTCCTTGTAACTGAAAACCCTGTCTGCCATCTGTGTAATTGTTACCCAAATATGTGGATCACTGTTGAAGAAGGGTTCCCTGTTTGCACATTAACAGCATTGCCTATGCCCAGGTGGTTGTAGAACACAGTCTCCAACCCCCAATCAAGATCATGAATATTTGAACATCCATTTAAACTCACGTGAGTCAGGTGATGACACCAGGCAAAAAGCTTTTCTATCACGAATTGGCTGAGACTGCCATATGAAAAATCCAACTCACAAAGATTTGGAAGTGCCTCTCTTATGTGAAGAGCATCCAATGATGTATCCACTGATCCAGTAAGCTTTGTTGATGTTCAACAATGTGCACAGATAACAAAGGGCCAATAGTGTTCCCGTCAAGGAGTTTCCAAGTAGAAAAACATTTTCATTGGCATACTGCAATGAGTCCTTTGTTACACTTTGGACCCCTGTATAAAGTTTCCATGAAAGGATTCCAAAATCTAATGCAATAATAGAACCAATGTATGTCTGTTTGGAAGTTAACTCCACTTGCAAACTTCCAAACTTCAGTGTCCGTGATTGATCTATAGGTTTATGTTCATCTATTGCCCTTGCAGACCTTGCAGACATTGCTTCTCCAGCTGTAACCATTGATTTGGCAATCTTCTACAGTTCCCCTTGACCATATTGTCCCATTGATGCAAAGCGTCTTCCAGCACATATTAAACGTTTCCAAGCGCAAACTTAACATTTTTTGTCAAAGAACCCTAAAAATAGAGAGAACTACTTGCAAGTTCAGCGGTGGCCCGTGTATCTGCTTTCTCCCATGCTTGAGAAAGATTCATTAATAGTTCTCCAAACTTCTCACCACATTCTTCTTTCAGGGGTCCATTTTCAAGCTCAAAAGCTGCATCATTCAGATCGAGACGAAGATCATTGGGCAGTTCCGCCAAATAATCTGGTGGCAGCACAAGACTGTCAGCCTGGTCTTGTAATTTTTGTCTGATGAAGCTCTCTGATTCTTCATCCAACGGGGTGAAGGAATTGTCGATTTGAGCCTGTGATAGAGTGGGGCTATGTCTCCTCTTCTCCTTACGGTGTGTCCTCCCGTGTATTCTCAAATACCCTGCTCTTTTTTAGGTCCAATTAGGAATGACATTGTGTTATTTCCAACAGTAGCCATTTTGTATGATGGAGTCACGTCCGAATTTTGAGATAGTGATGTGCTTTTTGAAACCATAGAATCTCCCACTCCTAATCTTCCTGATGCACTGACTGACCGTGACAACAATGGTATAGTTTGAATGGATACAATAGGAACAGTAAGTCTTGGACCTGCAAGTATGAGCATTTTATGGCCTTGATATGCCTGCAGCTTCATTAGAATGAGAAATGTGCAAACGACTGACCACTCACTGAGGAAAGATTATCTCGTACTTGTGGATTACCATGTTCCTTTCATCCACACCACTCTCATTCTTCTTGTCAATAGTATCTATGATCACAGAGTCATCAACACAAAATGCATCTTCCTTCTTATCATCGTATGCACTGGGAAAACCATGCACTAATCCAGAAGGACCTTTTGTGATGAAGTTAAATTGGTGCCTGTGTTCTAACCACAGATTTGTCTTTTCAAGTCTGATGTCGTTTGTTGAAACTTGCATGAAATCTTAATCATTGAAGCTCAAAAACCCAGTGAATCACCATCTCCTGCATGTGGCCGTGTCGAATCAACGAGCAAGTGATCTGGTACATCCCTCGGACACCTCATAATCTTCTATGTACACATGCTCCTCTGCGTTGGACACCTTTAAACTAGTTCAATACCTAGCGTAGGGTTTTAAAGTTGAGTTTTAAATATTTTTCGATTTTCTGTGGGCAATATCCCACATTCACGAGAAGAGAATACACATAGGTATAGATATATGCCGATGATTGCAAAGTAGTTCGATGTAGTGAGCCCAAGGCTGGCTTTGGAGTTTGGTGTGGGCGCTGGCTTGTGTGTTTGTTGTTGGTACATGACATGTTATCCTCGGTGTTGAGTATTAGGAGGGTTTTCCCTAGGCCAATATAATTTTTTGATAAAAATAATGTCTAATTTTTGCATAAAATTCTGCTAAAAGGCAAAGGCCGAGGGGCCAAATTTTTGCCAAATTCACCAAAAATAGCTAATAAACCCAACTTTGACAAATAAACCCAACCTCACATTTGACCCACAAGAGTAAAAAATTTTCCATTTCAAACCAATCCACCATTTTTAGCTAAAAAATTGCACCGAAACGCGCTTTGAATCTCGCACGCAAGCACTCATCTTATGCTTGGTCAGTGTCGGGCGCTTTCCACCGCCTTCGCCATGCGTCATGAGAGAACACATATGCCTGAAAAAGATAAATATTATTAAGAACACCGATCCCCTATTATATAGGGTTCTAACATAACCAATGCCAACTAATCGTCCAAATGATTCTCAGTGAAAATATCTGAGATTGTGTATTAACCAAACAATTCTCCACTATCATAAAAATCAATCACCCTAACAAGCTATTGCTATTATGCACACCCACACATCAAATTGAATCGGGGCAGAGGCCTTCTTCATTAACAAAAATGAGTTATTTGCATAAGGAGGGTGACTATACACTTTGAAAGTGAAATTTGGCAATGTAGGGTTTATCATCATTATCATAGAAGCAATAACCAAATGCCAGACCATAATGACTACCATACGCCCAACTGGGCGAGTCTGTATAAAGTGGTCGACCATACATTCAATCCATAATACCCCATAAAAACTTGACAGGCCCAGTAGTCTTCTTATGGAACCCCAGATTGGATAGTTAAGGGTTTGCTCGGTAGCCATCCCAGGAGGACTAGAGCCGACTTTTCGTAATAGTGAAAACTTCAAGGCCAAAGGTATACACCCAAAGAGGGTTATGCTTTGTTTGTGGACAGGAAACAATTCCAAGACAGGGGCCATAACATGAGGTGAGGCTTCAAATTGGCGTGGAAGTGTTAATTTCACGCAGGGTATAACCCTTGTGCCCTTCGATCAACAACTTCCACACAGAGGTGAAGACAGGGTCGAGTAAGAACAGGAAAATTACTTCGTGACCTCTAGTGGTGAAAACCACCAACTTCCCACATGTACAATTCATGGTGACACGGACGCTTCAGTCATTAAACCCCATAAAAACCCATAGACTGGATACAACAATGCGAAAGCATGGAAAAAAAAAACAACCAAGACCAAAGAGGATCTTCTAAGAAAACCAACAAGGATAACAAAGATCTCTTGTGATTGCTAACACCCAGGATAACCAGTAATGCTACGACTTCAACACCATTTCCAAGAGAATCATCAATGTTTCATCACAAACACCATTACACAGTTGCAATACTTGAGGAAATCACAGTTGATATACTTGAGCCAACATCCATTTCATAACTAGAGTAGATTCATGAAGGGCTAAAAAAAGAACATACCTTCAATCAAATGTCTTAAAACACATGTTGGTCGAGCAGTTCCTCACTATCGATAAATTGGAGCATAACCACAATAATAATGTTTGGGAGATAGCTTGACTAGGGAGACATCCAATGGTAGGGGTAAGTCGATGTGTAGTAAATGCACATTACTTACCTACTACAAGTTCATTCAATTTTTTAGTACAGGCCAGCTACTAATCATACCAATCATCCACCTTGAACCAACAACTTTTAATTTCCAAGAGCGCCACTCGTATCACATATCACCACCTCTAATATGTAGAAACACATACCAACCATGCTATATATAATCTTGACAACTCGTATGGTTATCCTATGTTATCTCAGATTTGCCACAACCCTTTTTAATGCACACAGTATAGCATGTTAGCATATGGCAATTTCTTCTTTTAGTTTCTTTTATTTCGTTATTACTAACATGTGTTTGTTGTAGGTGTCACGAGAACAATCAACAATGATAACCATGCTAAATTTGGTATTACTTGATCTTGGAAAAGAAAGGGAGCCCTGTATAACATGCTTGATCCATTATCCAATAAAACGAGATATCGTCAACCATGAAAGTAGTATCGAACAGTAACATAACATCGCATTAATATCATACTTGATCTCCAATCTACAAGGGGTCCCACCTACTAGTATTATTTATCTTTTTAAAATAATAGGCTTTAGAAACACTTTGCGGGCCAAACTTCGTGGCAAATTTAATCATCAACAAATTTTCAACTCCACGGGAAAATTTGTTTTCAACAGATTTAGAACTTAGAACTCATGGTTTCACAGACCAAGAGCGGCAGGTCAAGAAAATGTAACCAGGAAGATTATGCAACAGGGGGAAGTGAGCGGATTTAATGGAAAGATGACTGGGAGTTTGGGAATAACTTATGAAAAATGTTAAGTATGAGGGGTTTTACCACTGTATGCATAATCCATCGACCAAGATCTTCTCTTTAACCTTTAAGGAGGAAAATTTTTAGATTTTCTCTTAAACTCTCAATGGATGAAGAAATGGCGAGAAGAAGCAGGAGATAACCAATTCTTTATAAGACAGTAGTGGAAATATATAACAATTTCAAGGGTCCTTCAAAGAAGACATCATAACAGTTGTGTAAGCTTGATTGCTATTAACTAACAATGCTTGCAGGAGTGTCACTATAATATGATCCATCATATTATTCCCTACTGAAACTAAAAGATGACCAAATACAAAGCCCAACAGAATAAAATTGCAAAAGACTTAAAAAAAATCGAAATAAAGTGACAGAAAGGTAAAAGCAGTAGGAAATGCTTAAAACAGACAACAACTACCGTAAGAAGAAAAAGAATGAAAACCTGAAACAGAGCTAGACTACTAAAATACAGGAAATCCAGACAGCGTTAGAGATTTTCAAGTTGGTTCCACGTAATGCTTTAATTGAGAACCGTTAGTGCTGTAGTAAAACAATCGCTCCTGCAAGTCTTTTAGAATGTAAGAATTTGTACCTAAGAAAAAAACGATTTTGAAAGGGCCCAACCATAATTTATGGAATTTTGAATGTATTCCTCTATCAGTGTGAGCCGAATCCCATAGAAGAACCTTTTCGTTGACTTTAAACTTGACAGTTTTGATACTCTTGTTGAAATATTTCTTAACAGTTTGCTGCCTTTTTTTAATATTATCTAAGGCAAACATCCTTTGTTCTTCCAAATCTAGTAATGCATTTACCCTTTGTGAAACATTTGAAGAATTCAATTCTTCGATATTTAGCATCAACCTTAAGGAAGAAAGTTCAAGCTCAGTTTGCAAGAAGGATTCCTCACCGTAGACCAGTTGGAAAGAAGTAAAACCGATGCTTACTTTGGAGGTAGTTTGATTTTCCTAGAGGGAATAAGTGAGGAGGGTGTATCACTTACAAGGCTTCTCTTCGATGAGCATTTTGAGAATTCTTACCAAATTTTTGTTAGTAGACTCGACCTGTCCATTTCCTTGGGGATAGTAAGCTGATGAGGTGAAATGTTTAACCCCCAATTTGGCTAGAAACTGAGTCAACTTAGTAGAAATGAAAGCAGGACCATTTTCTGTAATAATTTCCAATCGAAGACCAAATCTGGGAAAAAATTATTTTCAAGGAAATAAATCACCTGATTGTCTATGGAATGCTTAAGTGGGACAACTTCATCCCATTTTGTAAAATAGTCTGTCGCTGTCAGAATAAAAACTTGCCCAGCTGAAGAAGGAGGATTAACAGGACCAATGAAATCCAACCCCCACTTTGAAAAGGGAAAATCTGGCAGGACAGGTTGTAATGGCATGGTTGAAAGGCATTCTTTCCCAACAAATTTTTGGCATTTGTCACAAGACCTTGAAAAAACATAAGAGTCACGAAAGATGGAAGGCCATTAACAACCTTTTCTAATAATCTTGAAAGCAATGGTTTTTGCAGAAAAATGACCTCCTACATGAATGAAATAGCTTGAAGAACCGTGAGCTTATCGCAATAATTTTTGTGCATCTTCATTGTTTACACAGCGAAGCAATACACCATCAGCATGTCTTCGGAATAAAAAGTCTCCTATAATGACATATCTTGCATATTTGAGATGGAGTCTTCTCCTTTGATGAGTGTCTAAGTTGTCTGGACATCTTTGGTTATGTAAATAATAAATCAAATTCTTGTACCAAGGATATTCAGACACTAGGAGGATCTGATCGTCAAAGTAAAAGAGGGCTTAAAGGGAACTATCTTCTTCATCAATTTCTTCACCATTCTCAGCATGCTAAGCCAAGTGAAGAGATAGGTCATGTCCCTTGATAGTGGTAGAAGTCACGATATCCAAATTGTGCTCCTAGATCTTGGCAAGCCAATGTGCAAGTTTTTCTAAAAGATAAGTCTGTGAGAGAAAAAACTTAACAGCAGGTAAAGAGACTTTTACCAACATATGATTTGTTGGATTACTAAGAGGGGGGGTGAATCATTAATAGAGAAATGTAATCCTTTTTAACCATATAATCCAAGTGTTATATCAATGTAGCATTATCATCCAATAACTATAGAGTAAATAAGCAATGAACAAATGAACAGTGATACACATACACAATACACCACTGTTTTACATGGAAACCCAAAGCGGGAGAAAACCATTAAATTATTTTTCATATATGTATTGAAGAATTAAATTCATTGGAAGCACCGACTTCCTTTGTTTTCTAGCTACAACTGGAAGGAGAATCCACCCCCCTATTTTCTCAGGCTACAACCCAAGGGAAGCTCCAACTCCCCAATTATCTAGCTACAACCATAATGAGGCTACAACCCCCTATGTTCTCTGACTACAACCAAAAGGTGGATAAAACCACCTTTCCTTGCCCCATCCAACCACCCTGACGTATAAGTAGAATGATGGAACCATTGTCACACTATCACTGTGAGATATATTGCTCTAAACTTGTACCAATCAACCTGTACCAATAACATGAACCATGCATCAACCATGCATCAATCTGTACTTCAACCTGTAATCAAAATGTACCATAAACAAGTGCATCAACCATGCACCAACCTGTACCATAAACAAGTGCATCAACCATGCATCAACATGTACCTCAACCTGTACCATGAACAAGTGCATCAACCATGCACCAAAACTGTACAAATAACATGTCACAACAAATTGTCTAAACAACCTATCACAACAACCTATCTCATCAATTTTATCAATCAAATCAAATCTACTCACCCAGAACCATCACCAAGACAACTCTCAAATATGTGCATCAACCAAGTATAACAAAACAACTCATAATAATCACCAAGATCAATATGTGCTTCTAATAATACAAGTATGCTACATCATCCATAAACCATGTGCCAACAATACTACTAACAAGTGCCTCCAACCATGTACCAAGTATGTACCAATCATGTATCAACTAATTATCAACTATGACTCATCAATATGTACCAACATCATCAACTATACACCTCATGTATGTGTCAACTCATCAACTACTTGTCTCAACCATGTACCTGACATGTACCTCAAGAAAATGCCCTCATCAATTCATCATCAAAATCTGATTTGTAACTCTGTAATAGACCTGGTGTATATCATCACATTCCTGCAAACCTTCCTTAACTTTAACAACAAGAGACTAGCATTTTCATCAAACTTTTCTTTAGTCTCACATGCCTAGTTTTGGATTAGTCAACAACCCTAACTTGAAATAATCGTAACTCTGTACCTATAATGAATAAATATCTAAAATTGATACACAATTTTATTCAGTGTGGTTTATGCAATTCCTCTAGGTTTCACTACTTGTAACCTCTCAGAAAAGGATTTATAGCAAGAATGACATACCTTGTTGAATTTTGTCTTATTCTAGAGAGCAACCTTGTAGAGCATGCCTTGCATGGAATATTTATTTAATCAATCTAAAAATGTCACACAACATACTACTAAATGTACTATAACCAAAAAATTTGGTCTTACAAAATTTGGATATGTTATGAAGAAGTTATGACGTTTTTACCCGAAACACTTGTTCTAGACTAGTTTAAGGACTACCCACAAACCCTATTTTCCACGGAGTGTAACTCCAAAAATACAACGACCCATAAGCTGAATTTTTTAACAAAGATAATTGAATATGTTTCCTCAATGTCATAGAAATTTCATGGTATGAATCATTCTAGAAAAAAAATATTTCGAAAATGGTGAGATGACCTGTAAATAACATACCTTAGAAAGCATCATCAAAATAATTTATCATTCCTTGAATTCTGACCTTCTTTTCTTCACTTTTCCTCATAAATTTGTCTTAGATGTCATTTGGTTACCTCAGACACCTATAGTTATTCAATATTCCTAAGTGTTTCTTAAATGAGAGAGCCTTGCCTCTTATTTATACTCTCCAAGTAGCTTCCTTAAAAACATCTTCTAGGTCACTTTGCCCATTTTCCTTATTTTAGGGTTAACCCACTTCTAATTTCTCCATTAAATTTATTATTGAAATAATTTATTTTGTATTCACTTTGAATTTTAGTACACTCATCACTTCACTTTATTATTTACCTTTTAAAAACTCTTAAACCACTTTGACCTTTTGGGGCTTCTAGATGACATATGAGGGTCCTCCAACTTCGTAAGGCCATAACTCTCAAACCATGAGGAGTTATGTGACGCTATACATACCACCAGAAATGGAATGACATGTAATATTCATATAGAATAGTATTACCTAAAAATATATCAAAACTCATACCGTTATCCATCAAACAAACTTGGGTCCATTACCCAAACCCGTGTTCTCCAACTTCTCATGGTCGTAACTCTCTAACCATGGGGAGTTACGTGACGTTCCACATACCACCAGAAATGGAATGACAAGAAATATCCATATAGGATAGTTTCACTGAAAAATCCATTGACCTTCATCTCATTATTCCACAAATAATCATGGGTTCTCTAACCATACTTCTAGGATAACTCAATCCACAAAGCGTCTTCTCATGAGGGATTTCACCATAAGGGGACCACTTTGGATTTCATCCATTTGTACTTATTATCAACCATGACAATACAGTAATAATTTATATTTACATCAAACAAACTTGGGTCCATTCTCCCCCTTTGACATCAATGGAAAAGGGTATCTCCCTTTGGGGTTTCCCCCCTGACTAAACTCTCCTTGGGGTTGCTCCCCCTGTCTACGTGCCTTTGATTTTTCTTTGTGTTTATAATCCTATGAATAGTCTCTTTCCCTTCATATGAATAATATCTCCCCCTTTCATAAAGGGTATCACTCTGAAATCATATCGCTCATTCTTCCCTTGTGACAATCGCTCCACTTGGAAACATGCCTCTATGCTCTCTCTCCAAGCATTTACCTTTTTCATATGACAAATATCTCCCCCTTTGTCCTGTTTATGGTGCTTCCTCGTGTACATCTAAGAAATATAAGATAAGAATTCAAAAGTATTCATTTTGGAGTAGAAATAACTCCAAGTCTCTGGCGAAGATATTCAAAGGATTCCCATGGAAGTGGTTTTGTAAATATGTCTACCACTTGTTCTTTTGTGCCCACATCCTCAACTCTGATGTTCTTTTTTGCAACCTACTCTCGTAGAAAGTGATACTTGATTGGAATGTGCTTCATCTTGGAGTTCATCACCAGGTTTTTGAGATACCGATGGCGCTTTTATTATCACAATAGATTGGAATGGGCTCATCATACTCAACCTGTATATCTATCAGAGTTTGTTTCATCCAAAGAGCCTGTGTACAACA
Organism: Picea engelmannii; assembly: GCA_009831015.1. Lineage (NCBI taxonomy): Eukaryota > Viridiplantae > Streptophyta > Pinopsida > Pinales > Pinaceae > Picea > Picea engelmannii. The sequence continues at coordinate 769,338 of ML777358.1, forward strand.
TGATGCTACTGCAATATAATCTTCCTCGACTGTAGATAAAGATACTGATGATTTTTTCTTGCTTATCCATGATACTAAACACTCACCCAAGTAGAACGCTGCTCCACTAGTGCTTCGTCGGTCATCAATAAAACCTGCCCAATCTACATCTGTGTAGGAAATAAGTGATAGATCATTTCCTTTTGGATACCATAATCCAAACTCTTATGTTCCTTTGAGATATCTAAAAATCCTCTTCACTGCTAATACAAGTGATTCCTTTGGTGTTGCTTGAAATCGTGCCACTTGTCCAACTTCCTGCATTACATCTGGTCTGGATGTTGTCACATATAGTAAGCTACCAATCATTGACCTGTATTGCCTCTAGTCTGTAGACTTTGAATCATCATCTTTGCTCAACTTGCAACTGGTTTGCAATCTTCCATTCCAAACCTCTTTAACATTTCTCTAATATACTTAGTTCGAGAAATAAAAATTCCTTGGTTTCTTTGACATATATGAAGACCCAAAAACAAGGATAGTCCTCCAAGTAATGACATTTCAAATTCATTGTGCATATCCTTTGCAAATTTCCGACTTAACCTGTCATTAGTACTTCCAAAAAAATATCATCAACATAAATTTCAATTAATAAAATATTACCTTGAGTTACCTTGATATAGAGGTTGTTGTCTGTGCTTCCTTTCCATAGTTCGTAGGGAGTTTTGTCATTGTTGTTTCTGAGCATTAATTTATTTTGAATGTGAATTGATGTATGAACTGGGAGTGAATGATCTTCTTTATGGAGTAGTCCTTCTGAATTTTTTCCTTGACTGATCATGATCATGATTGAAGCTTCTTTGTGGCTTGAACACAGATGGTATTCTTGAAGATGTATCTTCAATAGTTTTCTTAGATTTTGGTTGACCATGATTCCTTCCTTTGAGTACTTATGCATAACTCTTTCTATTTTCTTCATTCTTCTTTTCTAGCAACGTAGAGTGCTTCTCTTCATTCTCTACAACTGATGTGGATGTTTTTGTCTCTTCAACGTTCTTGTTGAGCTTGACGATTTTGACTCTTAGTGTGACAACTTCTTCTTCAAGATTCTCAACCTCTTCTTCTTTCTTCATTATCTGAGACTTCAAGACCTCTTATGTTCTCTTTGCTTCTTCAATTTGGATTTTCAATGTAATTATTTCTTCTTCCAATCTTTTCTCTTCTTGACCAAACTCTTCCTCAAGTTGGTTTGAGTCATTGGTTCTTTTCTTGAGATGGTCCATCCGTACCTTTTCTCGTTTTTCTTCTTCTTCCTTTTGTGTTGCTATGTTGGCTTCTAAACATTTGTTTTGATATTCTAGAGTTTCTTCAATTCTTCTGGCTTCTTGTAGTTGAGCTCTTAAATTCTTGATGACCTGCTAATCCTTTTTAGAACCTTGAACACTTTTCTTTTGCTTCATCAATTCTTTCTTGGATGACTTGTTTTCTTCTCTTTCTTTCCTTAGATATTTAATTGCACTGATCAATTTTTCTTTGTAATCAACTTCTTCTTCATCATACTCTTCCTCTTTTGAATCTGTCTGACATGATGAACATCTTTCTTCTTGTTCTATATATGCATCTTCTTTGGCATTTTCTGAATCTGCGATGGGTGAAGAATATATTTCATGTAACTTATTCCAAAGTTATTTGGCTGATGAACATTTACCAACCTTTTCTCTTACCAGTTTAGGTAATCCTTCCCAGATGAAATCCATTGCTATTTTGTTATTCTTCTTCAATTCCTTCTTGGCTACAGTCTTCGCCCATTTTGAACTATGATATCTTGTAACCACTGATAGCCAAATGTAATGTCCCCGTGCTTGTAAAAATAATTCTGTCCTTCTACTCCACATCTCATACTTAAAACCATTCTGACCATTAAACATTGGTACTCCATTCTCAGAATAATCCATGATCTCCTTCTAGTGGTTAAACTGTTTCCTGAAGGAACCTGGCTTTGATACCAATTGTTGGATTACTAAGAGGGGGGGTGAATCAGTAATAGAGCAATGCAATCCTTTTTAACTATATAATCCAAGTGTTATATCAATGTAGCATTATCATCCAATAACTGCAGAGTAAATAAGAAATGAACAAATGAACAGTCATACACATACACAGTACACCAGTGTTTTACATGGAAACCCAAAGTGGGAGAAAACCACATAATTTTTTTTTCTTATATGTCTTGAAGAATTACATTCATTGGAAGCACCAAATTCCTTTGTTTTCCAGCTACAACTAGAAGGAGGCTCCAACCCCCTATTTTCTCAGGCTACAACCCGAGGGAAGCTCCAACTCCCAATCTATTTGGCTACAACTAGAAGGAGGCTACAACCCCCTATGTTCTCTGGATACAACCGGAAGGTGGATACAACCAACTATCCTTGCCCCATCTAACCGCCTTGACATATAAGAAGAATGATGGAACCACTGTCACACTATCACTGTGAGATATATTGCTCTAAACCTATACCAATCAACATTTACCAAACAACCTATACCAATAACATGAATCATGCATCAATCTGTACCTCAACCTGTAATCAACATGTACCATAAACAAGTGAATCAACCATGCACCAACCTGTACCATAAACAAGTGCATCAACCATGTACCAACATGTACCTCAACCTGTACCATGAACAAGTGCATAAACCATGCACCAAACCTGTACAAATAACCTGTCACAACAACTTGTCCAAACAACCTATCACAACAACCTGTCTCATCAATTTTATCAACCAAATCATATCTACTCACCAATATCCATCACCAAGACAACTCTCAAAGATGTGCATCAACCAAGTATAACACAACAACTCATAATCATCACCAAGATCAATATGTGCTTCTAATAATACAAGTATGCTACATCATCCATAAACCATGTGTCAACAATACTACTAACAAGTGCCTCCAACCATGTACCAAGTATGTACCAATCATGTATCAACTATTTATCAACTATGACTCATCAATATGTACCAACATCATCAACTATACACCTCATGTATGTGCCAACTCATCAACTACTTGTCTCAACCATGTACCCGGCATGTACCTCAACCATATTCCCTCATCAATTTCATCATCAAAATATGATTTGTAACTATGTAATATACCTAGTGTATATGATCACATTCTTGCAATCCTTCCTTAACTTTAACAACAAGAGACTAGCATTTTCATCAAACTTTTCTTTAGTCTCACATGCCTAGTTTTGGATTAGTCAACAACCCTAACTTGAAATAATTATAACTTTGTACCTGTAATGAATAAATATCTGAAAATGATATACAATGTTCTTTAGTGTGTTTTATGCAATTCCTCCAGGTTTCACTTCTTGGAACCTCTCAGAAAAGGAGTTATAGCAAGAATGACATACCTTGCTGAATTCTGGCTTATTCTAGTGAGCAACCTTGTAGAGCATGCCCCGCACATAATATTTATTGAATCGATCTAAAACTCTTAAAAAACATACCACAAAATTTAATCTAACCAACACATTTGGTCTTATAGAATTTGGATCTGTTATGAATAAGTTATGACGTTTTTACCCAAAACACCTGTTTTAGACTAGTTTCAGAACAACCCACAAACCCTATTTTCCATGGAGTGTAACTCCCAAAATACAACGATCCACAAGATGAATTTTTTACTACAGATACTTGGATATGTTTCCTCAATGTCATAGAAATATCATGGTATGAATTGTTCTCGAAAAAAAACTTATTTCTAAAATGGTGAGATGACCTGTAAATAACATACCTTAGAAAGCATCATCAAAATAATTTATCCTTCCTTGAATTCCGACCTTCTTTTCTTCACCTTCCCTTAGAAATTAGGCTTAGATGTCCTTTTCTTACCTCATATACCTATATGTATTCAATATTCTCAAGTTTTTCTTAAATGAGAGAGCCTTGCCTCTTATTTATACTCTCCAAGTAGCTTCCTTAAAAACATCTTCTAGGTCACTTTGCCCACTTTCCTTATTTTAGGGTTAACCCACTTCTAATTTCTCCATTAAATTTATTAGTGAAATATTTTATTTTTTATTCACTTTGAGTTATAGTACACTCATCACTTCACTTTATTATTTACCTTTTAAAAACTCTTAAACCACTTTGACTACTTTGACCTTTTGGGGCTTCTAGATGACATATGAGGGTCCTCCAACTTCGTGAGGCCATAAATCTCAAACCGTGAGGAGTTATGTGACGTTCCACATACTACCAGAAATGGAATGACATGTACTATCCATATAGAATAGTATTACCTAAAAATATATCAAAACTCATACAGTTATCCATCAAACAAACTTGGGTCCATTACCCAAACCTGGGTTCTCCAACTTTTCATGGCCATAAATCTCTAACCGTGAGGAGATATGGGACGTTCCACATACCACCGAAAATGGAATGACAAGCAATATCCATATAGGATAGTTTCACTGAAAAATTCATTGACCTTCATCTCATTATTCCACAAATAAGCATGTTTTCTCTAACCATACTTCTAGGATAACTCAATCCACAAAGCGTCTTCCCGTGAGGGCTTTCACCATAAGGGGACCAATTTGGAGTTCATCCATTTGTGCTATTTATCAAACATGACAAGACAATAATGATTCATCTTTACATCAAACAAACTTGGGTCCATTACCCAAACCTTTGTGCTACTGGATTTCGCTACCGTACTTTCTCCAAGGGTTGACATCAATCTACAATATCACTCTCCAATAGTTGACATCAATGACAACCAAAACTACATAGCAAATATCCATCGACCTAAGCAAAATTTTTGACATGATTACCTAAGATGTAGTGGAAAAACTTCTCAACGGCCTTAACAAGAGAGAAAGTATGTTTCTCAATAAAAGAATATTTAAATTCATCATCAGTCAAACTTTGACTCATGTAAGCCACCGAATTTTCATTTCCTTGGTCATCATTTTGTATGAGTACGGTTGAGACTGCCTCTTCAATAACATTAGTATATATCGTGAATTCCTTCTCAAAATTTGGCTTCGCCAAAAGTGGCGCGGAACTCATTGCTTTCTTAATCCCTTCAACAACATTTTCGACATCGTCTGTCCAAGAAAAAGGATGATCTTGCTTAATTAGATTATGAACTGGTTTGACCATCATGGAAAAATATAAGACAAACCTACGGACAAAGTTAATAACCCCCATAAAATCTTGAATTTTTTTCTTGGAAGTGGGAGCATGAAGGTTAAGGATAGCAACAATCCTTTTAGGATCAATTCTTATGCCTGAATCAGAGACGATGTGTCCCAAGAGTTTTCCCTCGGTAACACCAAAAATAGACTTGGAAGGATTTAGAGAAATGCCAAATTTCGTACATCGCATGAGAACTTTTCTCAAATGACCAAAATGATCTGATTGGATTTTAGAGTATACTGTTAAGTCATCAAGGTAAATCTGAATGATTTTATCGATCAAATCATCAAAAGCTAATTGCATAGCTCTTTGAAAGGTGGCAACTGCATTAGATAAACCAAAAGGCATACATTCATAAGAAAAGGTACCCCAATGAGTAATAATTGTGGTTTTATATTTATCTACCCTTTTTACCTTGATTTGATTGTAACCTGAAAAACATTCAAGTAAGGACATCATTTGTGACCCTGAGACTTGCTGCAAAATCATTTCCATGTTAGGGAGAGAGAAGTGATATTTTATGCTAGCTCGGTTTAATGCGCAAAAATCAACACATAATCTGATATGACCGGTTGTTTTCCGAACAGGAACCAAATTTGAAACCCACTCAGAATACTTTATCGGAAAAATGATTCTATCCTTCAAGAGATTTTCCAATTCCTTTCGAATAGTCGCTTCTAGCACAGGGTTAATAGGTCTTTCTTTATGCCTGACTGGTTTTACGCCTTCCTAAATGGGGATGGCATGTTGTATAAGACCAGGATCAAAACCACGAAGATCCTCATAAGACCAAGCAAAAACATCTTGAAATTCACCAAACATCTTGGCAAACTTCACTCTCTCTTCTTCTAAACATTTGGCACCTATTTTAACATTCTTTGGGGTCTCAGGTGTCCCAACGTTCAAGGAGATAGTTTCACCCACCTTCCTTTTAGACTCCTCTTCCTTCTGTTTCTCCTTCTTTCCTATGTCACTTAAAGAAAATGAACTCTCTAGAGGAGTCAAGCCTTTAGGAATCTTGTTATCTTCTATGGATATAATTCCCCTAGGATTAAAAGGTTAATTTTGGATAAAAGCACCAATTCTCTCATCATTAGGGAAGACCTGCCAAGATTCTGTATTGTCGGGGATATGTGGACGATACAGAGATTGGAAAGTGCAATCAGGTCTGTGTGGCAGAAGTTGTCAAGTAGAAGAAGCTACAAAAATAGCTAACTGATCAACCATTGAGTTTAGTCCCCTCTTTACGTGAGTGACATTGAAAGATAATAGGTTCGAGATAAGAGCCCAAATAATTTGGGTGTATCGTTTCATCAACTTGTTTCTAGGGGAATAAATATTACGTACAAGGTTAACAACAAGCTCGAAATCCCAAAAAACTAAAAGGTGACCACAACCAAGATTATAGGCCTTTTCAATGCCTAATAATAGAGCTTCAAATTCAGTGACATTGTTTGTGCAAGGAAACTCCAACCTATAAGAAAAGTTATGGATTTTTCCTACAGAATAAATCAAGACAACACCAGCTCCATTACCTTCATTAGAGAATGAACCATCAAAGTGCATGTGCCACATACCATCATCTAAATTGATTTGTTCCAAAGGAATATTATCCTCCTTAACAAAGATGTAACACACTGCTAAGTCCTATTCGAGATAGTTTACATTAGGTTGTGGGACACTCTCTATGTAAGGTGATGTCCTTCTTTCTCTAAGGACAATAATGTTTTTTTTGTTCCGAGTAACGAATAAATGTGTTTCGTCGAGTGAGAGGTATCCACTTGTTAAGGCTTGGCAATCTCTTCCCAGGTTAATTGATTAATTGCTTACAGGCATATCAATTACCTGAATGCTGAGGGTCGTCCTTATTTCAGGATGAGCGCACAAAACTAAGGTCACATATTTAATCTCACCTATGGTCTTTTGTTGTATACTATTATAGGAGAGCATGCTTCTGGTGTTTTCATCTGTACAAGACAAGCCCAACTCGAACCACCATCAATGAGGCAACAATGGGAAATTTTATCCATTATCTTTACAAAAATATAAAAAGGGGGATTTTTTACAGGGAATCTAAAGTTATGTACACCTACTTTATTTACATAATAACCCTCTTTATCTACCTCTTCGGAAAGGTTGGATACAACGTAAGCTTTTCCTTCCATGAATTTTTTCATATGCATCTATTGTTCAAGGACGACAACCACATCTGGGAGGGTTGCATCTACTTTGATGTTGGCCAATTGATTCAATATATTGTATTTAGAAGAGGGAAGGGGGGGAGTGATTCTTTGAATCTCAGGAATTTTAGGAACTTGGGGTGTAGCAGTGGTTGAGGATGAGCTCGGGCTAGAAGATCTGCGAGGAGGGTAAAATTTACCCTTGGGAGCATAGGTTTTGTTCCTATTATTAATAACCATGACATCTTCTGGCTCTGCAAAATCTAGGACAACGATAGTAGCTTCTGGTCTTTTTCCAAAGATCTTATCTCTGGAACTCTTCCTTACCTCACATGTGGTTTCTTTATGGTGCTCCTCGCAAAAGTTGCACCAACTCCAAGGCAGGATAGCTTTAGGATGAAAATTGTTTTCAACTAAATTTCTAAAAGGAGGTGCAGAAGAGGATGAAGCTCTAGGGGTGAGAGGGGAGACAATACCCTTCTGCTCAAATTCTATCATACAATTGTTCATATCTTGTACTAGCTATAAGAGAGTGGACATGTCTGTCTGTCTAACTGATTTCCCCTGGGGAAGACCAGTTCTTTCAAGTTGTTCTTCATAATATGAGAAAGTATGTAGAGCAAAACCGAGGTTATCGATGGCATTTTATTCAAGCCTATGACGGTATGGAGAAGGCAATACATTGTAGTAATGCATGAAAGTGGCTTGGTTCTGAGGGTGGATAAGTTCGGGGGTTTGATTGTACAACTTGGTGAAATGCAAGTTGAAAGACTTGATGGTATCACCATCCCTATAAGTGACGTTATTGTATTCCCTTAACCTCTCGGCGGGGCTTTTAGATTGCCCATAAGTGGATCAAAACCAATATATTAACTCCTCCCAATTAGATAGGATCTTAGGAGGAAGGTCAAAGAATTCGACTGCGATCTTTCCTTCCAAAGAATTGACGAACAAGAGCATGCATGTGTCATTGTCATTGGCCCCTATGTTATGAAAAGCATTAGAAAATGCCACTAGGTGTTCGTTTGTACTGACAATGTCATTTCCTGAAAACTTAGGAAAATGATCTTTAAACTTCAGATGAGTAGTAGGTGCTAGGTTAAGAGGAGATGACACATGCCACGATGTGGTTGTGGCATCTTCTTCGAACTGAAAAAGTCCATAATTTTTTATGACTTTGGTGGGATTCGTGGTAGATTGGACAGGGACATGGTTGTTGTACAAGCTACCAATCATAGATGATGATGAAGATTGGAAATATGGAGCACTTCTAGTGCCACCAGAACCACCACTAAATACCATCTTGTGGATGATAGACGAGGGAAAGAAAGATGAGTTGGATAAATCAGATAAAGTTCTCCTTAGAACATTTTGTTGGACAGATAACACTATGTTTCTTCTTCCTATTTCAGCAATAGGATTGATTTCAGGTGACAAGCCTCTCCTTCTTCTAGAAGCACGAGAACCTAGAAACATGAAAGGAAGGCCAACTGAAGAAACAAAAAGTTACTGTTGATTTCTAGGCCTCCTATGTCTAGCTTCCAATCATTCTTGAGCACTAATATCTTGTTCAATTGCTACCCAAGAATGGTTAATTTCAACACAGGTTTTGGCGGCATCTAGAATGGTGTTAAACATGTTCAAAGCAATGTTGGTTTGGTCTTGAAGACTGGGCTCGATGTTGGGCTGCCTTGCAACAAGAATAGTCATTAATAGAAAAATAGTCAAAGAATCAATTTCATAAAAAAAAAGATGTATCGATGAAAATCGAGTATATAAAAAAATATTAACTAGAGAGATATCGAAGATATCCCCAGTATGGTCACCAATAAATGTTGAGGAAAAGATATGAAATGATCTTACTCAAGAATTTTCAGACTTTACTTGGCTAAAACAACATAGTCAGGAATATCATCCTATGTTTATAGCCAACAAAAATAACATCCTAACTCACAAGTATTAATTATGAGTGCTTAGGCTAGTCTTTTATCAACAAAAAACTTGTTGGAAATTCACTTTTTATGTAATTTTTAGAATATAACAGTTGTTGAAATAATGTAAGAATAGAAGTAAAGACACCGAGATGATAATCAAGGTAGTTGAGACATAAATAAATCCTTTATTTCATTCCAATTCACCAAAGAGTCATTTTCTTTAGAAAATCTCATACATAAATCTTGGACCAAAGTCAAACTTAGACATCCCCGATGGAACATACAAAAGGACCTCTGACAGAAAACCAAAACTAAACTCTAAAAGCTAGATCATCTTGCCATGGATTATTTCCCACTCAACTCTGCACAATAGCCTTTATCGGTCATGAAAATTAATTCACTAACAGACAAGTCTACACAGACTATCAAAGATAGATCAACACCTCTGAAAAACAAGTGTCTCAATGATTTGATTCAACCCCGAATATTGTTGTCTACAATAAGACCCTGCTTACAAAAGAGAATTAGGTTGTGATGAATATACAAATGAATGAAAACTGAACTATCTCAACATAAACTCAAAGAGAAAACCTTATCATGCTTCTACTTCTATCCTCCTCTTGTTCCTCCCTTTCCTTTTTCTTTTAACAAATTAGAATTGGTTGAAGTAGTTGAACCAACTCATTAGTTAAGTTAAGTAAAGACTCAACTAAATTTAGTTAGGGGGAAAGTCATAATCATAATAAGGGTCATAAATAAATAATAACTAGTAGGTGGGACCCCTTGTTACTCCCTCTAGTTCATAACAATCATAACATAACCATTAGTTAAGAAAAACACACCTCCTTGTGTCTTCCATCAACATATTTACTTTTGGCAATTTTATCTCATGAAATTGAAATTATTTCAAAAATAATGCTCATATATCCAAAATAAAACATGTTGTCTAAAGATCCCTGAAGTCAATTGTCATAAATCCATAGATAAAATAACAACTCATAAGCCATATTTCCCTGTCTGTGATGCAATCATTTTTTAATCCTTCTCTTTGATAGAAGCGTAATAGGCCTCTGTTTTCAACCTTTATTTGAATAGCTCACTCCTGCATGCATGATTGATTAGTAACATTATTTTAATTAACCATACATGACAACTCTTTTAAAATATGAAGTGGATTTTTGGCTCAACAATATATCAGACTCATGCAATCCAATCCATACAAATTGTTTTATTGTTTATCACTGAGAAGGGGGTAAAAAAGGGTTCTGGGATATGTGAGGGGGTTGATTGAGTGAAAATATGATATAGTGAGGGGGTAAAAAACATGGTCACTGCTCAATGATAACAACAATCAGCTAAGAAACAAACCAATAAAACATCACTGTAATCCACACCAGTCACTATCAATTTCAACTGCCTTAACACCAACATTCTCTTTATTGTAATTAATCTTAGAACAAGGAGTGGAAAAATGGAATGGGAAGATGAGGGTATATGTAATTTGGGGAAAATGAAAATCATGGAAAGGAAAAAAAACCGATTATTGTTCATGAAATTAATTGAGTGGTCCATAAAACATTCCACCAAAAAGGTGCATCAACCATCATTCATTTTGACCAAATAACAATTTTTGTGCATTTAACTAGTTCTCTATTCAAAATCAAATACCCAACATAGTGTCACCACAAGACAATATGTATTCCACCCAATTTGTAAGGAGTTTTGTTCCTTTCATTTACTTTTCTTTTCATTTCATAACAATTTTCAAATAGTACCCATTTCCAATCTATAACCATTAAAAATCAACCACTGCCTATAATCCACAAATATACCCTAGTTCATATTTTCAAAATAACAATGAAGTCACAGTATCATCGTTGTCGGGTCTATTATTCGGATGCAATGACCTTCGTTAAATAATTAAGGACAAACACCCAAAAACTAGATCAAATTGCCAAAACCCGAATTGACTATTAAACATACAATAGCCACCAACCACCATAAGATATGCATTGAATAATTCAATCATGCAAGTGTAAATCCATCACTGTGCAAGCCCAATCGAATGTGACTAAAACAAAACCTAGGCTACCTAGCCGACCAACGAGGTGCTAACAACAATCTTGTATCAACAAATGATCGGGTTACAACCAATCATGCTCAAGAACCTCTGGGTAACTCTGGGTGTGAGCACCCAATCCATCTTTGTTATACACAGTGCGTAGCCAACAAACACAATGAGGAAGCATCTCCATTCAACAAAAGCAATACGCAGCCATTGCAATAACTCATCCATCATGCCGAGCCATTGATTAAATACAATATCGTTGTGATCTTAGTCACACTGTAATTGATTGTGTTGTGCAAACCCAGGTTTACACAGTTGAACAAATATAAAATGCAGTGGAAAAATTCTCTACAGTGATCCAACTCAATAGTTATTTGGCCCCGAAGAAAAACACAGTTGCCACCCATTAATTCATTTGTGAAAACACCATGCACACACGCGATATGCGTGAGAAACATCAAACCTTTGTAACCAATGCCATCTAATCGTCCAAATGATTCTCAGTGCAAATATCTGAGACTATTTATTAACCAAACAATTTTCCATTGTCGTAAATATCAATTACCCTAACAAGTTGTGGCGATTGCGCACACTCACACATCAAATTCAATCGGGGTAGAGGCCTTCTTCATTAAAAAAATGAGTTATTAGCATAAGGAGGGTAACTATACACTTTGAAAGTGCAATTTGGCAATGTAGGGATTATCATCATTATCACATAGGCAGGAAAAAAATTCCAAACCAACACGACTGCCATACGCCCAATTGGGTGAGTCTATATCCAAAGTGGTCAACCATACATTAAATCCATAATACCCCATAACAACTTGACAGGCCCAACAATATTCCTATGAAAACCCAGACTGGATGGTTAAGGGTTTGCTCGGTAGCCATCCCAGGAGGACTAGAGCTGACTTTTCATAATAGTGAAAACTTCGAGGCCAAAGGTGTACACCCAAAGAGGGTTATGCTTCATTTCTGGACAACAAAAAATTCCAAGACAGGGGCCATAATAGGAGGTGAGGATTTAACTTGGCGTGGAAGTGTTATTTTCACGCAGGGTATAACCCTTGTGCCCTTCAATCAACAACTTCCACACAGAGGTGAAGACAGGGTCGAGTAAGAACAAGAAACTCACTTCACGACCTCTAGTGGTGAAAACCACCAACTTCCCACATGTACAATGCGTGATGAAATGAACTCTCCATTTATTTAACCCCATAAAAACCCACAGACTGGATACAACAATGCAAAAGCATGGAAAAAAAACACCAATACCAATGAGGATCTTCTAAGAAAACCAAGAAGGATAACAAAGATCTCTTGTGACTACTAACGTCCAGGATAACCAATAATTCTATGACTTCAACACCATTTCCAAGAGAGTCATCAATGTTTCATCACAAACACCATTACACAGTCGCAATACTTGAGGAAAGCATAGAGGATATACTTGAGCCAATATCCATTTCATAACCTGATAAGACTCATGAAGGGATAAAAAAAAGAACATACCTGCAATCAAATGTCTTAAAATGCAAGTTGGTCGAGTGGTTACTAATCAGACCAATCATCCACCTTGAACCGACAACCTTTAATTTCCAAGAGCGCCACTCGTATCACATATCCCCACCTCTAATATGTAGAAACACATACCAACCATGCTATATACAATCTTGACAACTCGTATGGCTATCCTATGTTAGCTCGGATTTGCCACAACCCTTTTTAATGCACATAGTATAGCATGTTAGCATAGGACAATTTCTTATTTTAGTTTCTTTTATTTCGTTATTACTAACATGTTTCTGTTGCAGGTGTCACGAGAATAATCAACAATGATAACCATAATAAATTCGGTATTACTTGATCTTGGAACAGCAGGGGAGCCCTATATAAAATGCCTGATCCATTATCCAATAAAACAAGATATTGTCAACCATGAAAGTAGTATCGAACAGTAACATAACATTAGACTTGATCTCCAATCTACAAGGGGTCCCACCTACCAGTATTATTTAGCTTTTTAAAATAATAGGCTTTAGCAACACTTTGCAGGCCAAACTTCATGGAAAATTTAATTGTCAACAACATCTACCTTGGTATTTTTTACCTAGATCTTAATATGGAAGAGTTTTTTAATTTCCTTCTATTCCTTGTGATGAAGGATACTCAGATTCACCTCCTTCTATTGAAGTGAAAACATTATTCTCATCCACATCCAAGTTTCTCTCTACCTAGTTTCATGAATCCTTTCCTAGTAGGTTCTTCTTCTTGGCATCCTTCTTATAGTTATTTGGATTCAACTCTAGATGTATCTTCCAACGCTTACCTTTGGTGTGACCATCAATAGTGGTATGGTTGCAATCATTTTTTGGATCCTTTCACTAATGTGTAGTGGCTATCATCTTCTTATATTTTCCTTTCTACTTCTTCTATCCCCTCCTTGGAAGCATCTTGGTGGTATTTATGTTTAAAACCACTTGGATGTCCTTTCTTATCTCCTATGTTCTCTAAATATTGTTCTTACACACAGGCCTCATCAATTGTCCTTGGTTTGAAAAGTATCACTTGCTTTCACAAATGGCTATGTAGAACCCCCTTATACTTGAGGAGTTCATATGGGTTCTTAGGAGAGATACCCAACATGATCGTCATATTCCTGAATTTGGTGGTGTACTCTTGCACACTCTGTTGTTTCCATTGCCTAAAGTGATGCCAATTGATCCATTGGTCTTATACATACCCAATAGCGTAGAATTGGGAATTGGTGAATATTTTAAAATCATCTTACTTAGTTACTGGTGGATCACCCTCCAACCTAAGTATCTCTGTGTGGATTTCCCACTAAGTTAATGCATGTCCCTCTAGTTTCAATTGAAAAAATGAAATTTTATTCTTTACATCTATTTTATGGACACTGAAATACACTTCTAACTATTGCAACCAATGATTCAACTTAACACCATCAATCTCACCTTTATAGGGCTTGGTGTCCACTTTCACTTCCATTTTAAATAGAGGTTGTGAAGGAGTGCCTAGGTTGCTCTTTCTTTGGATATTTTCTCAACTCCTTTTCTAGGCCTTCATTGTCTCTTGGTTTCTCCTTAGATCCAACTTATGAGTTAAATCCACCAACCTCCCCAAAAGTTATGAGATTATTTTCTAGAGTCGTCGTGAGGAGGTCCATGTCATGAGAGATATCAACATATTTCTTTTCTAACCTCGAAAATCTCTCTTTTGTTTCATCCTAAGGATTGTTATGAACTAACTCATCTGCCATGGATAGGGTTCTATGGCTTCCTTCTTAATCCAATTCCTCAATCCTTCAACTTTCCATAAATACCCCAAAGAAAACCATATCGTGATACCAATATAATGTTTAAATTGTCAAGTATATTTCACTAGAACAATTCATCACAACAGATCTAGTATTACACTAAAATATTTTATTAATGCATGCTTATTTCCTTATATCTCGGATTTATTATCACTAGCTTATCTCTCAAATTATGAAAAATAACCTAATAGGAAAATGAAAGAATAAGTAAAAGAACACACCATCTACACAAATGAAGGCGAGATGTATCCCAGAAAACCCAATATGGGAGAAAACCCAGATAGAAGGTGAGACTATGATATTCTCTCTTTTCTTCAGTGATAAAATGAAAATACAAAGAAAGTGCCACTCACTATGGAGTTTCCTTTAACAATTTGTCCTAAATGGCTACTACAAAATCTTGTTCCTATTTTTTTATACTCTAAAATCAACTCCTAGATGTTAAGCTCAACTATGGAACAAGTACAATGCTAATGAATGGAACCCCTTCTCCTCCCAGCAGCCTGGTATTTAACATAACCTGATAGTCGTCTATGGTTAGGGTTTTTTCATCCTCAACCCTCAATTAGTGATAAGGTTTTGGATCTTCTAGAATCTTCTTGAAAGTCCACATGTGTCTATCCCATCATGTGTGAGTAATGGAGGTTGATGTGGCATCCATTTGTACCATGGTGTTCAACAAGGTAGGTAAACTTGCAAAAGGCATAATTGATCTGGATTTATGAGCGGAACAAAATGAATAAAAAACCAAATACAATAATTCTTAGCTGCAACAAAACTCCATATGACTTCGATGTGTGACTAAGAGTGAGTGCAAATAGTGCTTACCTATGTGTCAATCAAATAAATGGACCGGACTTGGTCAAGCGTTGATTGGATGATACATATGAATTCATGTTTTCATATGTGTTGACTTTGGTCACCCATTGCAAAACGTGAAGTGAACGTGGATCATTTGATCCAATTGACGAAGGAAACAATAATTATAAAAGAGGATTTAAGTTACACCTTTCGTTCCGGTCCTAGAAATTAACCTTCGTGCTATTCAATATGTGAAATCAATTCTAACCATCTGATTGTGATCCCATTATAATCCAACGATCAACGTTGAGTTATAAAATTGATGATACATGTGGCTTGGTCTAGTGATACAACGATCACAATGAACTCATGATGGTCAAATGAGAATTAATTCGCCACTTTTCACTAGTTTTCATTTGATTTGGGAGAAGAATCACATATTATTTGTCTCGATAGTAATGGATGTAGGTAAATTATATTTGGGCACCAGTCTAGTCATTCATCCTTATGGTTTGAGCGTTGTTTTGGTGTATATAATGCAATCCCCTATTGAATATTGGGACAAATTTAGCATCCATGGAATTGATTTCTTAGAGTCCGTTCAAGAGATAAGTTGGTGGTTTTTGTTTATGTTTTGCAATTTTGTAGATATGTTAACCTAGGCTTGTAGGGTTTTTATTTTGGGATGAAAATAATTTTAGGAGTAAAGACATTATGGAATATAGTGATGGACAGGATATAACAAACATTTCTCCAAATAATATCCACAAAACTGGAATTTTGGGATGGTGGGATCTCTCTAAAAATACCATACCATATTCACAATGATGATGACCATATTGACACTCTTTGCATGAATGCCAACACCATAACACCATAACACCACATCTAATATTGATCACATTGACCCCTTTTTGACATCAAAGAAAACACCATATATCCAACATTGTTCCCCTTTGGCATTGATGGCAACAATGTAAAAACCCCTTATTTTCAATCTTAATTGGGGTTTACTATTTATTCTCCCCCTTTAATAGCAATGGAAGAAGGGATATTTCAATGTTCCCCCTGAGGTTATGCTCCCCTTGTCCATGTACTCTTTTTATGATGGTGCTTGTGCAATTCAATTAGGTATGGAGATTACCCCCATTTTCTATATAAGGTTTTCAAAATTACTTATGGGAAGAGGTTTTGTGAATATATCTGCAATATGTTCTTTAGTATCCACATATTCCACTTTAACAATTTTTTGAGATCCTTGTTCCATTAAAAAATGAAATTTCATTGGGATATGCTTGGTTTTAGAGTACATGATGGGATTTTTAGAAAGGTTTATAGCATTGGTATTGTCACAATTAAGAAGGATTGGATGATCATACTTTACTTGTAAGTCTTTTATGGTTTGTTTTATCCAAATTACTTGAGTGAAACAGGAGGCATCATCAATATATTCAGGTTTTGTAATAGCTAGTGATATGGAGGGTTGATTTTTACTTAGCCATGACACAAGACGTTTTCCTAGGAAAAATGCTCCTCCATTAGTGATATTTCTGTCATCAATACTTCATTCCCAATATGCATAAGTATATGTAGTTAATGTGAAGTCTTATGTTTTTGGATACCATAATCCAAAATCTAAGGTGTCTTTGATATTTCTAAAAATCCTTTTAACTTCCTTCATATGTGTCTCTTTAGGTGCATATTGAAATCTGGCCACTAATCCTACAACTTGCATAATATATGGTCTTGTTGTTGTTGCATATAATAGGATACCAATGATTGATCTGTACATGGTTTGGTCCACCTTTAGTGATTCATCATCTTTTCTTAGTTTGCATCTTGTAATTATAACTGTGCTCATAGGTTTTCAATATTCCATTTGAAATTTCCTCAACATTTCTTTAATGTATTTGGTATGAGATATGAATATGCCTTTGTATGATTGTGAGACTTGTAAACCTAAGAAGAAAATTCAAGTTCACCAATCATCGACATTTCAAATTACTTTTGCATTTCTATAGCAAATTGCTTGCTTAGAGGGTTCAAATTACTTTCAAAGATGGTATCATCCAGATACACTACAGCGATAATCATATTCTGATTTTCAATTTCAGTGTAAAGATTGTTGTCAATATATTCTCTTTTGTATCGTTGTTGTTGTACATTACTATCAAGTCTTGAAAACCATGCTCCATGATCTTGATTGAGACCATACAATGATTTATTTAATTTACAAACATAGTGTTGATTCTCTAATAATATAAATCCTTCAAGTTGTTCTATATAAACTTCTTCTAAATTTCCATTTAAGAATGATGATTTAACATCCATTTGATATATTTTAAATTTTTCAAAACATGCAAATGCCAAGAACATTCTGATAGCTTATAATCTGGCTATTGGGGCAAATGTTTCCTCAAAGTCAATCCCTTCAACTTGAGCATATACTTTGCACACCAATCTTTCTTTATTCCTTATAACTTGACCATGTTCAATAACTTTATTTTTAAAAATCCATTTGGTCCCTACCACATTTTTGCCTTTTGGTATTGGGACAAGCTCCCAGGTTTGATTTTTCTCTATTTGATCAGGCTCTTCATTCTTAGATCTGATCCAATATTCATCTTTGTTGGCCTCTACAAATTTTTTGGGTTCTATTAGGAAGAGCATTGTTTGTTCTGATTCATATGTTAGCCTTATTCTTGTTTCAACTCCAACACTTTTGTTGCCTATGATTTGACTTTCAGGGTGATTTCTTTGTACTCTTCTTGATGGTGCATTTGACTCTTGTCTTGGTGATGCTTTCTCTTTGTTTTATTATTCACTTTGTGATTCATCTTCTTATATTTCTTCAATTTATTCTTCATCGTCATCATTTATTTTCCTTTCATCAAATTGTACATTAACTTGAGATTTGATTCTTCTTGATTTTAGATCATCCACTTTTACATTTGCACTTTCCATATTTTTTTGCAACCTCGGGTTACAGAATTTGTAGGCCTTTTTGTTGGATGAGTAACTAAGGAATACCCCTTCATCTGATCTAGAAGAAAATTTTCCTAGGATATCATCATCTCTCCTAATATAACATATGCTCTCAAAGACTTTGAAGTGTTTGACTGATGTTGGTATGCCAAACCACAACATTTATGGTGTCTTGTCATGGTTGACTCTAAGTTTTGCTCTGCTAAGTATCTACACTATTGTATACACTGCTTCTCTTTAATATATATCTGGGAGTTTGGATTCATTTAACATAGTTTTGGATGATTCTTGAATAGTTCTATTTTTCCTCTCAGCAACTCCATTTTGTTGAGGAGTTCTTGGAGATGAAAAGTCTCTTTTAATTCCATGAGTTTCACAAAACTTGTTGAACTTATTTGAGGTAAATTCCCCTCCATTGTCTGATCTTAGGAATTTGATTTTGAGATTAGTCTCATTTTTTACATGTACTTTGAAGACTTTAACTTCAAATGATTTTGTTTTCTCTGTGAGAAAGGTACCCAGGTCATTCTTGTATAGTCATCAATAAATAAAATGGTGTTCACCTTGTATGCTTTTAGTTCTTGTTGGGCCACATAGGTCATTATGAACAAGTTCTAATAGTTTTTATGTAGAGTATTATTTTGTCTTGAATATTGATTTTGTTTTCTTTCCATGTTGGCAGTGCTTACAAACAGAGTTTGAAGGTTTAATAATCTTTGGCATATATTTCATAACTTCCTTTTTACTAATTTTTATCAAATTATCGAAGCTTATGTGTCCCATTCTTCTGTGCCATAGAAAAATTTCATCTATTTGACTTATGCAACATTTTTTTTTCTTCTTATATGTTTATGATATATACATTGGTGTCCTTGGTGCAACAACCACTAATTTTTCTGAACCTTCTTTTCTAATCTCACATCTTTTAGAGTCAAATATATTTGTCCTTGATCACATGTTTGGCTCATACTGAGGAGATTAGGTTTCAAATTTTCAACTAATAGTACATTTTCTACTTTATCTCTGTTAT
Organism: Picea engelmannii; assembly: GCA_009831015.1. NCBI lineage: Eukaryota > Viridiplantae > Streptophyta > Pinopsida > Pinales > Pinaceae > Picea > Picea engelmannii. Next base: position 788,881 of record ML777358.1, read on the forward strand.
TTCCCAGACTGATTGTACCCTTTCCAACTATCTTGGCAGAGACATCATCTCCAAAAGTGACCCTTTCTTTTTCTTTCCTTTTCAGACTGAGCAATTTGTCTTGATCTCCTGTCATATGATTTGAACATCCATGGTCAACATACCATTGAATTCTTTTATTTTTATCATATAAGGATACCTTACACTCTGTCTCTTTTTATTTCCATGTCTTTTCATGTTTTTCTTCACATATGTTGGAATACTTCATGGGATGATTTAGTAGTCTACAAAAGCTATCTTTGTGACCATAATTGTTTCGTTTGTAGCATTCAACATTGTAGTATTATAATGGAGAGAATGAATTATAGTTTCTATTATCACATGAATTTGTCATGGGTCTTTTGTCCCTTAGGTTTTATTTTTTATCCTTTAGTCTTTAGGTTTTCTTGATTATTCTCTTTATAATTTGCTTAGTGTTATAGCAAGATTTGCCTCACCATTGCTATCTTGCAAAGAGGGCCTTTGTCCATTTCCCTATGCAGACTCATCATCCCTTTTTGATGAATCTAGAGCTAAAAATACATATTTTTCCACATATACATGCCCTATCTACTATACAACATGCGTATACATGGGTTGCTCCACTACAGACCACATACATTGGGATTTGTGCCAGAAAATACAAATATGGAGTCGGGTTTCCATGTCACGATAGAAGATATTTGATCCTTCTCCTTCCATATACTGGAAACGTTCTGACTCAACCCTTCAGTTGCATTTTGAAGGATATAAGAGTATAATTCCGAGCTATGGAAAAGAGGAGAAAGCATTCAACTTTGAGAGAAAAATTCTTTGGAGAAATTACTTCATATTGAGTCTGCATCCCTTTGTTCCTCAAGTTTGAACACAGTGTTCAACCCCCAAGCTCTTTCCCTATTGTTGAGAGAACCTCATTGTCTCCCTTCTATGAGCTTGCCTTTGGTGGATGATTGAAGTGGTGGAGGCCTAGTTGGAAGGAACCTGGTTTCTTGGTTTTGAACCGTGCCGACACGGAAGTCTGTAATGTTGTCACTTATGATGATCATTTATTAATAGAAATACTCCTTTCTCGTCCAATTGATATCGTGCAAATATATGATTATTATCCATGGGAATGTTTGTTATGTTTATTAATGGATTATGCTATATAATGTGCTAACCCCTTTATATTATCACTATATGCTTGCTCTGCTTGTTTATTGAGAACTTGTTGGAGGTATAAAGCTTTGGGCCAAAGTGCTCAATGGCGGAACATCATCAAATGTTGGATCGAGGTAGGCCTCTTTCTTATCTTGCACATTAATTTATATAGAATATGTTGGAATTGAGTTGATTTCTGCAGTCATACCTGTCTTTTGTGGTTCACCCTTTCCATAGAAAGTTTTTCCCTCGTAACAGAACTGGCGACTCCACTTGGGAGAGATCTTATTTCTAAGGGTTGAAGTACTTTTTCTCCTTGCATTTCTCTTTTTCCTTTGTGTTCCTTGTCGTATCACTGCTTGACAGATTCTATTCACTCTGGGTCTAATTTTTTAGCCTTTTTACCCATGCTTGGCCTTGTTTTCAAGCCTATACATGCCCTATTGCCTTGACAGTCGCATACATACACGTGTTGTCTCATTGCAAGCTATGTATATACACAATGTTTCCCTGAAAAGTCACGTATACCACTTTTCCATACCCGTTTTCTTGTTTTGGTGGTTGTTGGGTGGGATTTGATGATTGTTGAGCCTGCTTAGGTCTCTATAGTGCCTATTGAGATTTTCTAGGTTGACAGGAAACCTGTTTGGAGTTGAATTTTTGGGCGTAGTCTTTCTCATTGTTTTTCATTTTTGATTTGTCCTTGAACTCTGGGTTGTTTGCTTGGCTGCTTATTATTCTGCTTGAGTTATTTCGTTTATACACAGTAGAATTTATATATCAGGTTTCTTTTCAGTCCATGCATTTTCTCTTTAATATTTTGAAAATACAAAAAAAATAGGCATTTTTCATTGGTTGGAATTTTTGTCTTTTGAATCTTTATCATTAGCTTAGTGCATTTAGTGAAAGATTGCATTTTACTTCTGAATTGCAGAGTTGAAATTGAAAATTGCACTATTTTTATACGCATATCATTCATTTAAACGTTAAAGTTAGACTTTGCATTATATTCATATTTATTTTCTTGCAGAGTCATAACATCATGAGTTTCACTTCCATACCTTTTTGAGTAATCATGGCCAATAAAATTTATTCTTTAAATTAAAATTTATGCTTTAAATTAAAATTTATTAGTCACAATTTTATTTTTTAGGGTGCACAAACTAGTCTAGGATTTAGTGCCTTGGAATAGGATTTTGTGAGTAAACTTCTCCCAGGAAATTAAATCAACATATGTGTCTGAGATAGGGAGTTGAGAATTCCATTGTATAATTGGTAAGATCAGGAGGCTCCGCTCACACCGGAGTTAATCATGAGGTCGTGTGAAGTTAGTTGAAGGGATAACCCCTGGATACTCACCTAACATCAGAGATATTTCTATGGATTTATTCATATTTGAGGATCTTGCTAGTACCCATACCTATGTGAGAGGCGGTGCTTTCAAGGTTTCAAGCTTTGCTACCCTGCCCATACGGTGATCTAGACTTATGACTGCTCACATGTGCATCAGTTATATAATGGTTTATTAGTTGCTTGACTTAGGTATCTCATAGGTTACTTCAGGGGTTATTTTGTTTGTACCTTGGGTCAGATAGGGGTCAGACAACACAAATTCTTTATGGAAGATTACCTCTCCAGGTGGATCTGATCGACTGGTTGTTAAGCCCATGAGGGCCCCTATAACCGATTCTATTACCTCCAAACTTTAGCGGGGAGTCTCAAGCCCCTCTTGGATGAGGCATACCTTCTTTAGTGAGGGAGGCCACTCAACCACTTTAGCCCATTTGCATGCATATTGGTCGTTTTACTTTTTGGTATGCTCTTTGACTACTAGTTGGCCTTAGGATATATTTTTATTTTGTAGAGTCATAAGTCATCGTGGAGTCGGACCAACATCCCCGCCGGTCCCATTGGTTGTTACAGTTACCACCGAATTTCGAGTTCTTGCCTTCTAAAAGGTGTAGAATCATTAGATGTGGTACACACACATCCACCTTTCAGACTTGTGGTTCCACAAGGATGAGTACTGAATCTAGACTTTAGAACATTGGGGGCTCTTCTACTCCCATACCCACTATAGTTAATGGCACCCCTTCAACTTCTGCAACCGCTATAGTTACAGTGTGGGAGGCATATATTGGTACTACAACTCGACCTGTAGTTAATGATTCATCTCTTGCCTTGAACCCTTTTGGGGGTCTTGGTCACTCACCGAGTTAAAATGTTCAGTCCATCCCTATGGCTTCTAGTCCATTTTCATATGGTATGCCTAACTTCACTTCGCAGTTTTTGACTTCCATCCCAGCTGCTGGCCCTAATTCTAGCATTGGACTTGGGGGCACTACACCTCCTTACACTCCATTTCCGTTTGGTGGTTCTCATATCCCTCAAACGAATCCTAATGTAGGAAGTGTCCTTTCTTTTAACCCTGGGTCTAATCCTCTTACTGCTGGATGGAACAACCAAGCTGGCAGACAAGTTCTTCCCTACATCCCTACCTCCTTGGTGTCGATTCTGACCAATAATTTTGGCATGACAAATCCACTTCAATCCTCTGGGTTCCCACCTAAAGGAGGTCAGTCTTACACTTTGGGAAACCCCCAACCCGGATCCAATCCAGTTGGGGGCACTTTTTACAACCCCCAACCCGGATCTAATCTAGTTGGGGGAACTTTTTATAACCCCCAACCTATATCTAATCCGACTGGGGGAAATTTCCATAACTCTCATCAGAAAATTCCTATTGGAATGATGCCCAACCCACCTTATACGAATCAGCTCGGAAGAGGGCCTTATAATCCTAGACAGGGCTATGGTTCTTACCAGAATCTTGGATGGGATGCAATTCCACAAGCACAATCTTTCACGAGAGGTTGGGGTGAGATGTCGCAACCACGTCTCCCTTTTCTAACCACGCTCATTCTGCCAGACTTGTCTAAGTTAATGAACAACCCGGTCAATCATGATCCCACATGGCCCCCCATCCCCACCAAACTTCCTTCAGACATTCCAAAGTTTGAAGGCAGGAATGGAGAGGACCCTGGTGATCACATCACTACCTTTCACCTTTGGTGCTCATCGAATTCCCTAAATCATGATTCAATTCGATTACGATTGTTTCAATGCACTCTCATTGGAGTTGCTTCGCAATGGTATATTGAGCTACCTAGGGGGACATATGGATCATTTAATCAGCTGGTGATGGTCTTTCTCAACCACTTTCAATTGCCCATTCGTTATGATGTTGGCCTCAAACGTTTTTCAACTTTATGCCAGGACACCGCCACTCATATCTCAGATCATATCCAGGAGTGGCGTAGATGGAGATGGTTGATTAAGACTCCTATACCCCCGACCTTTCTCCTAGAATGGTTCCTAAAGTCTTTTCACCCTCCTATCTCAAAGGACGTTGCTACTTCCGGGGTCTCCAATGAGGCATAAGATATCTTTAGAGCCTAGCAGTTAGATTTAATATATGCTCAGTCTGGGATGTTATATCACCTTATTCCAGAAGCACTGCGGTCAAATTATGATCCTAGGAAAAAACTTGGACCTCATGCCGATGGCATTGTAGGATCCGCCAATGTAAAGTCTGCAGACCCAGCGACGATCTACTTGAATAATTTGTCTCTAAACTAGTCTGTCGGAGGACCAACTTCATCTGTGTCCTCCAATTCCACTCAGTTAGTGGATGTACATTCCATGCAATCGTCGAAAACCCCAAATGGTGACCAACGACTAGATGGGAATAAAAGGAAAGGTCGAAATAATCGTAAGGGTGGGAAAAATGGTAATAAACCCAAGGACAAAGATAATAATGGGAAACCAAATGATAATGTTGGAGAGGTCAAGAAAGAGAAACGTAAGGTGAAGTTTCCTTGTAAACATTGTACCGATCACCACCTTACACATTTATGCCCCAAACTCGTGGAGGTTGCGAGGATTTTAAATCTACCGCCCATTATGCTGACAAATCCATTCTCACATAACCAACACTTAGCCTCAAGCTCTTCGAATGTTGAGAATGCGTCCAGTGGAAGTCAAAACCCACCGTCGTAAGATGGAGACCATGTTTGTATCAATATGGTCGACGGAAAAATTTATATAGCCACCTACTCTTGAGATTATATCTCTTCAAAATCCAGTACTGGTCTAGAAGCTCCTCCTCCCCCTCCGGAGATGAACTTATATATTGAGATACCAGAGCCACTGCCTCATATTCCGAAAGGAGTACTCAAGCGCTCTACTCACAATCCTAATGCTATAGCCACCCAGAACTACTCTATTATTGAGGATCTGGGCCAAACCCCTTGTGTGATGTCGGCTTTGGAGGTACTCCAGACATGTCCATCATAGAGGAATGCCTTACTCTCTGCTTTAGGATCTCTAGAACCTAGTGGCTCGAAGGTTATCAATTTTGACATCACGGATTTGAAGCCTTGCTTACATTACCATGTGGATTTTCAAATCCACGTGGAGTATTCCAAGTATACTATCAAATGTGCGGTCATTGATGAAGGTGTTGCCACATGCGTGATGTCCTTGGTCTGTTGGAAAGCTCTCGATTCTCCACCGCTTTCCAAGTCGTCGAACATGTTGACTGCATTTGAAGGTCATTCCTTCTGCGCTCACGATATTCTCCATGCCTTTTCAGTCTAGTTAGGTGGGAAGACGGTAGAGGTGGAAGTAGAGGTAGTTGATGTGCCTCTTGATTATAACCTGTTACTAGGTCGCAATTGGACCTATGCTATGGTCACTGTCGTATCGTTTGTCTTCCATACACTTTGTTTTCCTCATCAAGGGGAGATCGTGACTATCGACCAATTGTCCTTTGCATACTCTAGTCCTAATTCATTTGTTAGACCATTGATCCCTGTGATCGACAATTCTCAGCTGACAACTGAGAATATCAGTGTCAGAATGTATTCTTCCCTTATGGGTTATTTTGACTTCTCAACACTGAATCACCATGTTTACACCATGTCTGGTAGGTTTGCTTCGATAGTGAGGTCCATTCATTTCCACACTTCCTATTTTAGTGAACCATGGACCCTACCTTCCCCGACTTTGTCATGTGAAGGTCAGTTGCATGCTGACATGGCCATGCCACTATTGGCGATAGAGATTGCATATCAAGTTGTTCTTGACTCTTCCGCCGATCCAGATCCTGTTACCTCATTGACGGATGAGGAGGATCCTGTTCTTAGGCCTGTATGGGCCACCTCGTTGTCTTGTTTGCATGATTTCCTAGATGAGACTTTTCATTCAGAGGAAGCCATCCTTGAAGCCATGAATGGTTCTGATAGACCTTGGGGTGATATGCATCATCGATCTTATTTTCTCCCAATTCTTGAAAGAATCGAACAAGATGATTTTCGATCTACCTTGAGTGAGATAGTCAGTCATGCCGTAGTTCCACTTGATACGCATGGTATTTATGCTGAAGGAAATATGGCGAGTATTTCTCCTACCATCTCGATTGATATCTATTGTACCCCTGGCAATATTGAGAATGTAAATATAGGTGCAGATTGTTCGCGAGAAGAAATTTTTATCTACACCGATCTCTTCAAAGAATTTCGAGATGTATTTGCTGGGTCATATGAAGAGATGCCAAGGATCGAACCTCGTATTGTCGAACATGAGATTAGAACTTATCCGGGTGCTAAAACTGTTCGACAATGTATTAGAGTTGTGAATCCTAGGAAGGCCCCTACTATTAAGGCACGAGTGGAGAAGCTACTTAATGTCGGCTTCATCTACCTGGTTCCTTTGACCGAATGGGTATCCAAACCCATTCCTGTGAATAAAAAGCAAGGAACCATATGTGTGTGTATGGAATTTTGCGACTTGAACAAGGCTTGTCCTGAAGATAACTTCCCTATGCCTTTCATCAATCAGATTCTTGACAAGTGTGCGGGAAGTGAGATATTTTCTTTTATGGACAGATTTTCAGGATAAAACCAAATCCAAATCAAACCTGAGGACCAACAAAAGACGACATTTATGTCCTTGGGTTACTTTTGCATACCGAAAAATGCCTTTCGGCCTTAAAAACATTGGAGCAACCTTCCAAGGTGCCATGAATTTCTCTTTTCACGATCTTAAGCACATAGTCAAAGCCTACCTTGATGATGTTGCTACTCACTCTCGGAAGAGAGTGGATCATGTTACACACCTTCTGCTTGTTTTTGAAAGATTTTGTTACTATAGAATCTGGTTGAACCCTCACAAATGCATCTTTTACATTAATTCTGACCGTCTTTTAGGATTTTTATTTTTTGATACCGGGATCATGGTAGATCCTCTTAAGGTTGAGGCAATACTTCAATTGCCTCCCCTACGCACAATTAGACAACTTCAGGGTTTATAGGGGAAAGCTAACATTCTACGTCGGTTTATAGTGAATTATGCCAATATCACTAAGGGTTTCATGCAACTCTTGAGGAAAGACACCCCTTTTATCTGGGATGAGTGAGCCTAGGAGTCTTTCAATGCTTTGAAGAAAGCCTTAGTATTGGACCCTCTACTGAAATATCCTGATTACAGTAGAGATTACTTGCTTTATATCGCCACATTTGAAGAGATGATTGGTATGGTTCTAGTTCAAGAGGATGATGAGCTCCATGAGCACATCATCTACTATCTTAGTCGAAACTTAGTCGGCCCTGAGCTTAATTACTCTCACGTTGAAAATCTAGCTTTGGATGATGTTCACGCAGTCCAACGTTTACATCACTATATATTGCTTTGCAAGACTACTGTGGTTGTTGATGTCAATCTGTTTCAATACGTCCTTACCAGATGTATCATAGGGGGAAATATAATAAATAGATTATCATTTTACAAGAATTTGATCTCAACTTTGCTTCGGCAAAGTCCAATAAATCACTAGTCTTCGTAGAGTTAATATCCGATTTTCCACAATTAGATGAGGATGTTATCCATGTTGATTCGTTTGCGAATGAACACATTTTCCTTGTCTCGTCATCTGACCCCTAGTATGGAGACATTGTTTTATATCTTCAAACCTTGAAGTTCGCCCAACATCTCTCGCGAGATGATCGATGACATATTAGATACCAAGCCAAGAAGTATACCATTGTCAGTGACACTTTGTATCACCGAGGAATAGATGATATCTTGCATCGTTGATTAACTCACGAGGAAGCTGAGTCAGTCCTAAATGATTGCCACAAAGGGGCTTGTGGTGGTCACCTATCTGAGCTTGCGATAGCCCAAACAATCTTGTGAGCCGGTTCTTTCTGGCCTACTATCTTTAAAGATTGTATCAAAGTGGTCAAGAAGTGTCACCCCTGCTAGGTGTTCACTCGAAAAATGCACTCGCATCCAGCCCCTCTTCACCCAGTCATTACCATCGGTCCCTTCACCAAGTGGCAGGTAGATTTCTTCGATTGAAACCCAACTTTGGCTGGGGGGCATCAACATATTACCATGGCCTTCGACTACTTTAATAAGTGGGCTGAAGCCATGCCTACCGTGAATTCCGATGGGAAGACTACTGCCTTCTTTGTATTCAATCAAATTATCCTTGGTTCAGTATCCCGAGTGAGATTGTCACTGATCATGGCAGTCACTTTTAGAATGAAATGATGGTAGAACTAGCATCTAAGATGGGGTTTAGACATTGTAGTGTCCCCAAGGCCGAGCCCCGTTATAGATCATGTTACATGCAAAGAATTGTAAATATGTTCTATAGGCTGGTGAGCCAGGTTTTGTATAAGTTGTAGGCTTATGAGTTTTGTTAGGCCAGGGAGCCTAAGTGTTGAAGGCTAGGAGCCTGTTTATGTACTTGTATGTATGCAGGTCAATTAATAAAATATAAATACTGCCAGTGCAGACCGACCACGATGAATGAGTGATGGGGGACTGAGCGTCCACAGAGTGGGCAAGGGATCAAGGGGCTGAAAGGTCGGAAAGGGGCTGAGTAAGGAGCCTAGGGGCTAAGCCTAGGGGGCTTACGCCTGGAATAATATTTTATTATTGTTCCTAAAAATCCATGTGCGCATTATTTTATCCTAAGTCCTTTTGAAGGACCCGTGATTCCCCAAATGGTGGGAGAAAGGCGTACGGATGGAACGCATGCAGTTCCCAGGGTGACAAGTGTCAACCCTGGTGCATGCAAATATAAGCCTTGAACTGAACCGTGGGTGGGGAACGCTCCTCCATTCTGAACCGAATCTCTGTGCGTGGAAGGAGTACGACCTCTGCCGGATATCCTGATTCATCTCTGAAACCGTTAGCTATGTTTGCCTGAGGAAAACCGTGTAATACCTTGTCCAGAGCTATGAGTCTATGTCTGTTCTGGGCAACCCGAAAACGCATTCCTTAACCAGAATTCCCTGTGTTGGACTCGAGTGGAAGCATCCTGTGATTGTATGGGAAAACTGAGCTAGCCTGTGCGTGAAGCCTGCTCCGAAATCATCACCGCGAGATCATCCTGTGATTGCCGAGCCGTTGTTGGAATCATTTGTCTGTGTTTCCTGTGGATTGTTGGGACTGCGCAGTACTGGATTGCGTGAGGCTTGTTGGCCTGTGAGCTACTCCTCCAGGTGAGGGAGTGTGCAAAGGGAGAAGAGAACTCCTGGAAGGAACCATGTAGCTGCCATAGAGCCCGGAGAATTCCGGTCCGGTCTGTTCCTGTAATCCAAGGTAAGGGAGACTGGCAGCCGAAGGAATGTCTAGGTGACAGAGAAGGTGCACTCTCCTGGGGTGGAACAGGCATGTGGGGAATGAGGGTCTGTGGGCAGTGAGCGTGGGAGATTCCTGGGAGATCTTCTCCCTGGTGAATGTGTATGTGCTATCTTCCCCGTAACCTCAGCCTAGCCTAGGATTCCTTGCCTTGGGGTGGAGCTCGGTCCCAGCTCGGGGGTGACCTACTGTTGAGCTGATGAACAGTGTGGTCTAAGGCTGGGAGGTTCATGGAAGGTCTGCACTTGGTTGGTGTAATTCTACAGCCAATAAAAGATAAGTATTGAATTATGGTTTAGCACATTTGAACATGACTGTGTTGTTTTGTATCATGTTTTCCGCTGTGTAAATGAATTAATGATGAATGCTATGGAACGTTTAATTATAGCAGTACCTAGATATGTTTCACTTTGTATTTTAAATGTGTTTAATTCTGTTAAATGCATGTGCTCATAAGTTCTGTACAAATTAGTTTTAAGTGTGTTTTACTGTGTTAAATGCATTTGCTTATAATTCCATGTATAGAATGGTAAACTGAGAGGTTGGGAAAATCGGGTAGTGAAGGGTACACTACAAATTGGTATCAGAGCAAAGGTTTCGACACTAAGCCTAGATGGGCCAGTAGAATGGTCTTTGGACCGAAAATGTGAAGAGAAGTTGGGCCTGGAATGGCCAATTTCGGATGTTGGTTTGTTCCAGTGCGTCAAGTAGTTGCTTGACCAGGTTTATAAGCTTAGGAGGTTTAGCGGTGCTGTGAAACTACAGCTGGTATGGTCTACGACCACAGGAAGACAGGTTTCTACACTGATGGTGTGAGAACCGTTGGATCTGTTCGGGAGGGAAGGCAAACCCTTGTAACCGTCAGATCTGGAGAACGTGCACAAGATTTAAAACTTTCGAATGCTGCACAGGAGTTTAACTCGGGAGGATCATGAGTCGTAAGATCCCTGTGGGATTACCCGTCAACCGTCCAAGTTGACAGAAGTTGCGTAGGACTTAAGTCCTCATGGGTAGAGGAGAAGTCCCGAAGAGGCGTCGGGATATTAGAACTCAAAAGAATCGAGACCCTGTGATTCTCGAAAACCCGAGGAGGGATCAAAGCCATAAATCTCGAGAGGACACGTGTCAGAATCCTGGAGAGAGTCAGAACTCGGAGAATCAGAACTCTTGAGCATGTAGAAATCTTGTCACATGAAATCGCGATCCGTGAATTTGCGACAAGATCCAGACCGTTCATTTAGTGGACACGTGGCAGAGATCTGCACCATCGGGGAAAGTCCCGACAAGGAGTAAATCCATCGGTGATTGAGGGTCATTAGGAAAGTCCTGATAGAAAAGTCATTCATCGGAAATCGAGATTTGAGAATTCAAAAATCGGGAAATCAGAGATTCCGGAGGCAAAGGTTCCGTGCATGGGAAAATCACGATACGCGATTTCCCGATAAGGCTTAGGTGCGTGGGGGCTACACCGACTGTCAGGAGGACAGGTGGCAGATTTATAGCAACAGGAGAAAGGATTGTTGACAAGTCAATGACTGGGACCCATCGGAGATCCCGTGAGCGTATGAGCATGACGTTGAAACTGCCGAAACCCGACGGGGTAGGGAGGAGGTCATATAGTATGGTCCTGTGGACCAGAGGCTGAGCCAAGGGAGTGAGCCAGTATAAAAGAATATCGGGAATCGGAGGATCGGAGGTTGCGAATGCATGTGCATCGCGACGTCACAAATTTCGAAACCTCGATAAGAGGATTGATCACGGTCATGGGCAGTGGTCGTATGGTGAGGCTATAGCCCAGAGGGCTAGCACAGACGGAGTCCATCGAAAATCGGGAAATCGGGGATTCCGCTGGCAAGCGTTTTGGCGCATTCATGTTTGCGAAACCCCGAACCCCGATAAGGGATAAGGCCAGGGTCACGAGTTAGCGGTCACATAGGCCAGGGTTGAGCTTGGAGGACTAAGGCATATCGGAGATCAGAGAATTGGGGGTTGCGAGGACAGGCGCCTGTTGACAGCGCAAGTGTCAAAACTCCGATAGGGGTAGACACTAAAGGGAAATGACCACGGTCAGGGCGCATGGTCATATGAGTCAATGGCTAGGCTCAGGAGGGATAGCACGTAAAAAGGGTTATCGGAGATCGGGAATCCGAGAGGATAGTAAACCTTGACATCAGGAGTTGCAAAACTCTGAAACTGGAAGTCCCGAAATAACTGAATTAAAGTTCGGACACCCGAAAAACACAGAGCCATACAGAACTCAGAAAACTTGTGAAGCTGAAATAACTTTCGTTCTTGTTCGTAGTAATTATGAATATTGTGGGATATTCATGAAGTTTAATGGCCTGACAATTTTGAATTGGATTGCACAGTGTGTGTTCCGAATACAACACAGGCCAAAACTCCAGATAATCAACACCAAGTATGGAGTGGGGAAGAATGCCAATTATCCCTGAAATGGAAGATGAACAAGAAGGAAAGGATGTTAACCAAGGAGTCGAGGGATCGCACTCTAATGGGCATGGAAAAGAGATGG
>ML777358.1:810960-836897 GCA_009831015.1 Picea engelmannii
TGTCTTTGAGCTATTGGATGATATGCTAGGGGTTTTATGCATGCATTTGATAAAATTAATGATGAAATATGATTGACATTGCTATGATCCCTAGGACTAATGAGCCCATGGAGGGCGAAGTTTTTGATGTGCAAGACCATGCCTGACAGACAGGTACTAAGTGGACTGGTACACATGGGGAGATGATTAGTTCGGACCTCCATGGAGCTGAAGAGCCCATCAGATGGTTACTGGGACCTCATCCGGAGCAGAGACAGGACAGTGATTGGTTGAGCCTTTGCACGAGAGAAGAAGAAGGACATTTTCATCCAGGACGCCTTGGCTGAGCCCAGCCCTAGGTGGTTGAACCACTGCAGGTGGGACGTGTCCCTCTATTGACCCAGGACGTCCTCCAGAGATCCTTGACGTCACCTCCAGCGTGTGGCAGCTTTACAGGGCAATATGGTACGTGTGGCAAAGTTTGGAGGCCCAGAGAGGGCCAACGTTTGTCATCTAGTGCTGTGATTTTCCCTAAAAAGGGCCAACATCTCCCTCAAAGGGGCTAGACGTCTTGATCATTACTCATTTAGGGTTTTTATTTAGCAGTTTAATGTAAAACAATATGACTTTTAGTTATTAGCCTTGTCAACTGTTTTAATGACCTAATTTTAATTAAAGGTCATTGGATGATATAAATTGAGGATGTTTTCCCTCATTTTAACATAACACAATTCACTCACACTTGAGAGGTTTGATTTTTGTGCCCTTCTTGGGTATATTTGCTGCATAAGTGAGGCACACTTGCTATTGGAAGAATATTTTTGGCATTTTTTGGCATTTCTCTCAAGGAAGGTTTACAACTAGGGTTTTTTTATGCTTCTCTTCATGATATGTAAGTGAATTTTCTTGCAAAACTTCTTAATTGAATGGTTGTAGGTGTAATTTATTGCATTTGCTTATTATGTTACTGATTTAAAACCCTAGGTAACAAGAACACAAGTAGGTCATTGTTACATGTCCCCTTAGAGAGAAAGATTTTTCAGCCATTGAAGAAAAGAGATAGAGCCTAGCCTTTGCTACACTTATCTTGCTTCTTCCTTTGAGCTAGCATTGAAGTTTATAGGTTGAAAGAGGGTGACGTCCTAGGCCTAGGTTATATACACCTAGGGTTTTCATCTTCTAGGGTTTGAAAGCCTTGTCCTTACAACACTTTCTTCCTTAGACTTATTCTTTATGTTAGCCGTTTTGCCAAGTTGACCTAAAGAAGGAGGAAAGAGCACGAGGCCTTGCTTAAGAAACACCAGAGTGAGCCTCTTTCCCCTAGGGTTTTGATTCTAGGGCCCTGCCTTTGCAGCACCATAGAACCCTACCTTCTAGTCTTTAAGTCATCATCCTTTCAAAATCTTGTGCCCTCTTCTTATTTGACTCCATATACCCTAAGGCACTGATATTTGACCTCCAACGTTGAAGTCTTAGTGTACAAAACATTTCTCAAAACCTTAATTTTGAAACCCTAACTAACAAACTAACTTAATTAGGGTTGACGTCATAGTTGGATATTTCATCTTGAGGCAACAAAAGTTGAATATAAGCAATTAAGTGATGATTTCAAGCATTTATTGAGAAAATTGTTGATTGGACATATTGTTGGCTTAGTCATCTCTATAGATATTGATGAATTGATGATCTTTCATAGCTAATTGACAAAACGTTGACTTTATTTTATATCTATTGCAGTACATTGCTTATTGAATAATATCAGATAGTCATTGAAGTACTAAACCTTTGAGTTATAGCCTACATATATATATTGGGTTGTTTTTGTCTTGTTCCAGGAAGGTGTTTTCAATAGGGCATACACTTCATTTATTGGCTGATTAGCCGGACTGTCTAACATTGGTAGTAACCTGTGAAGAGGGAACTCTAAAACTTGACCTTATACTTTCTGCCTCTTCAAACCCCAGGTTACCGAGGACGTCTCCCCTGGGCTAACCTCCCTAAATAGAAAGAACCTCCCCATCGAGGTGACATTGGGTGGGGAAGGTTCTTGTTACGCCAGTTTGATCTCCATCCTTTAGCTTATGAACTAAACTACAAACTGTGCGATAACAAGCACAATTCCGAGCTATGGAAAAGAGGAGAAAGCATTCAACTTTGAGAGAAAAGTTACTCTGGAGAAATTACTTCATATTGAGTCTACATCCCTTTGTTCCTCAATTCTGAACATAGTGTTCAGCCCCCTCTTTTCTTATTGTTGACAAAACCTCATTGTCTCCCTTCTATGAGCTTGCCTTTGGTGGAGGATTGAAGTGGTGGAGGCCTAGTTGGAAGGAACCTGGTTTCTTGGTTTCGAACCATGCCGACATGGAAGTCTGTAATGTTGTCACTTCTGATGATCTTTTATTAATAGAAATACTCATTTCCCGTCCAATTGATATCGTGCAAATATATGATTATTATCCATGTGCATGTTTGTTATGTTTATTAATGGATTATGCTATCTAATGTGATAACCCCTTTATATTATCACTATATGCTTGCTCTGCTTGTTTGTTGAGAACTTTTTGTAGGTATAAATATTTGGGTCAAAGTGCTCAATGGTGGAACATCATCAAACATTTGATCAAGGTAGGCCTCTTTCTTATATTGCACATTAAATTATATAGCATATGTTGGAATTGAGTTGATTTCTGTAGTCATACCTGTTTGTTGTGGTTCACCCTTGCCATAGAGAGTTTTTCCCTTGTAACACTTAGGTTAGTCTAAACAAATAAAGACTTGGGTTTTTTCTTACCTTTTTGGCCCACACATATGATTTTAGCCTAGGTTCATTTTATGGTTTATGTCTTTGACTCATCTTTTGACTTGACACCAAGCATTTTAGACTCCATGATCCTAACGACCTGAAAATTCACTCCATCCACTCATGCTCCTTATGCTTTCCATGCCGTCCCTATGTACGTTAAGGGGGTCAAATCAAACTTGAAAAGGGCGTTGCTAACTCACTAGGCGATTCTGTAGCGCACCTTTGTCCTATGCTCCTTTACCATAATTCGCCATAATCAGTTGATGTCATGTTTTCCATTGTTTTCAGTGCCCTTGTATTTAAAAAGGAATATTGATATTTGGTCATTTATGAGCTTTCTAACTGTTTATCAATTTGAATTTTTCCTCCCAAGCTCGGCACTGTTGAAATCACTCATTCAGATAAGCTGCGGATTATGCTATGGGATTGACTGTTAGAGATGAATTGGAGGACGAGGTGGATGTAGCAGTTCCATAGCTCGTTGGAGATCTTCCATCATCAACCACAACCTCTAGGTATTTTGTGAGTTTTTTTCAGCTGCATGGGAAAGTGTTAAGATACACCTACCTCATATTTTGGTAGCGCAAGGTGCTGCAGATTGCATCTTCTCTCACCCATTTTCATATTTAACTCTTCTTCCACAGACTCCATAGCCATTTTCCAACTGAATTTCTCCCATACGAAGGTCAAGCAATTTTACTCCAGAATCTTGAATGCCCATTCATTCACTTGGCTCTTGTGTCCACACTACGCTACAGAAATCGCTGCCAAAACTATGCTATAGATCCCCTGTCCTAGTGTCGCTTTTTCCTTGGATTTATTAGTACCATATTCTGTATTCACAAGATCCATACATTAGCCTCCCTTATTCACCATGTCATCCTATGTTTTTATCTAAAAGTCTGCTGGAAGTGAGGAGAATAATAGTCCCTACCTTTTAAATCTTTGATGACCATTGTATGGTGGCATAAAACTGAACAATTCATCTATGCATACCTTTCCTCAGAGTTTCTTCCTCTCATTTTTTTTAAAATAAAAACCATGATAACATTTTATTATTAATTTAAAATTGATTTGGAGGAAAATCCTTGAAAGAGTAACCATTAGTCATTGTCAAATCTCATAGATCTTTGTCTATGTTTGGTTCCTTTACCCCTCATTTCTTTACAACCTTTGATCCCCTGTTTATATCCATGGAGACACCTCAAAGGAAGAAGTCTCACAAGGGAGGGAGTGTGGTCAGGACTAAACCTTCCGACATGCACCTGTTTGATGCCAAGCCTATGGTCATGGAGGTTTTTCAAAGGGTTGGTTTCCTCTCTTTTTGTCAAAACATGCAGACGGGACACCCTGTAGTAGCAAGGAAGTTTGCATTACACTTTGATGGAATTAAGACTAAGGTGGGAAACCTTGAGTTTGAGGTATCAAAGGCCTCTATTGCATCAACCACTGAGATACCCAATAATGGTGAGAGGTGGTTCAAATACATGATCCTCAATGCTTCCTTTTCCAAAGACTTCCTCAAACCAGACTATCAAAAATAAAATCTATCTAAGGGAGTGCCTAGGAGCCACCTAGTTGAAGGCTTTGATAAAATGTTGAAGATCATCTAGAGATATTTTACATGTGAGGGAAGATTTAACATGATATACCAGTATCATATAAGACTATTGCTACATTTCACTGGTAAGGATTCAATGAATATCCATTTTTATCTATTAAGGAGTATGGGAAAGATGTCTAATAGAATCCAAGCAAACTCCAAGGATGTGGACACTAGTGTCTTCCACTCTGGGTTGATCAAGATGATGGTGATGGAAGAGTTGAAGAAAAGGAACATTTCTTGGGAAAAATTCATTGTCTCTGCCCATATGCAGCTAGATATAGCCTATACTCCACAATATAGGATGAAAAGCCCTTTTCCATCTAGCAGTATTGCCCCAACAAGAACAAGCAGGAAGAGAAAAAGCAAACCCACTTCACAAGACAAAGAAACCCCTAAGGAAATTGAATAAAAGGAGAGGGAGGTTCATCACTCCCCATAGAGAGATTTTTCACCTCCTCCTGCACATGAATTGGAAGAAGTCCCTTCATCTACCGAAACCACAACCAAGAGGGGAAGGAAGTTTCATTTCCCTTCACCTTCTCTAGCAACAAATATTATAATCATGAATCCTTTTACTAGATCATCAACCCACAAGGAAGTTGTTGAAGCAGAAGTCTTACCCAAGGCTTTAGTTCCAAGGAAAGAGAAAGATAAAGGTAAAGGGATTGAGAAGACTATTGAGGTGATAAACAGAGCCTCTATTCAACAGAAATATAAAGGTAAATCCACTAAGAAACCTATTGAGGTTATCAACATCAACACTCCTCCTAGTAATCCCACTTTCAAGAGATTGATCAGACAACTCGGGGATGCTAGGAAAGAAGTTGTTGGTTTGAAGGAAAAAAGTTTGACTGAGAGAAGAAAGATGAAGGAGCTCATGGACATGTATAATGAAACCCTTGATCTAGCATGGTATTTCAACAAGAATATCTCAACCTCTCCATAGGAAACTTAAGACCCTATACAGGCAAAACATAAGCTTCTAGCCCCAAAACAGAAAGCTCAAAGAAGAAGTGAATCATTTCAAGGATGAACTGGCCCAGAGGAACTTAAATATTCTGGTACAAGATGCAATTGAAAGAGATGAACCAACTATTAAGAGGAGTACCCCTGCAAAATAAAAATATATTGCTATGATAGAGGGAAGTTCTCCTCCAACAAGGATGAGTGCTAGATTGATGAAGTAGTTGGGGGATAAAAGATCCATTTTTGTGGGTGATATATTTTTGCAAGTTTTAAATTATCAAGGAAGTATGATTTTTCCACCTATACATGCATCTATAGTCTCCTAGTCCATGAGCTAATTTTTTTTGTGTTTTTGAAGAATTGATTACATCACATAGAAAAGACACAGAGATTTTGTAGCGCCATGGCACTACGAAATTGTATATACAAGATGTTCTGCAATTGTGTTATTAATGGTACTACAAAATCTCCTAGCCAAACTCAACAATGGCGCTACGGAATCTGCAAAGCTATTTTATGGATGGCACTATGGAAACTGTAGAGTTGTTACACAGGAGTGGTGCTACAAAAACTGCAGATTCGTTACACAAGAGCGTCTCTACGAAAATTGCAGATCTATTTCAGGGGAGGCACTATAGACTCTGTAGAGATGTTACACATATGCGCTACAAAATTTGCAGAGTTGTTTGACAAAGGGTGCTATAGAATTGGCTACCAAATGTGCTATAGAATGGTGCTATGAACTTGCCATTACTGTCAAAGGTTCAAATTCACGACTCCTTCCTAACTTCTGATGATGTGGAGAGAAGCAAGAATCACAGGTGGTAGCTTGAAAGAAGCATGCAATCATTGGAAGACACTTGGCACTAAAGAAGAATGCGCCTAAGATAGAAGACATGACATTTAATTCTTGTTGGAGTGGTTGCCAACATGGACCCTAAATTGTAGTAGTTTTTTAATATTTTTTAGTACATGTGTTAGAATTGTAGTTGTTTTGGAGAATCCTAGGATAGGAAGGCTAGCTCGCACCTCTAGCTCTTTCATTTTCTCTTTTGATTATAAATACACATTAAAAATGATTAGAGAGGCTTGAATGGTTGAGCAGGGATCCCTGATTGTAATATTTTGACTAAGTAAAGTTGTTATCTAGTTATGTATTGGACTTGAGACATTTTGACTAATAGAAGTCAATTTCCTTTTATCATCTTGTTGCCTCTTATACTGAAATACTCATTATTGGATGATCCATATGAGATTTTGTGGTTGTATTATAATGAATGTTTGATTGTAATGCTGCTATTAATGATTTTCAATGTTCTTAAACATTATGTTCAAGAAGTTCTTGTGACTGAGTTTTCTTCTCTTGGATGCTTGATGTTAATAGAAGACCTTTCCACTTTCCTCACTAAGTCTTCCTCCTATTCACTTTTATCCCAAACCATTGACTGAATTTAATCAAGACCTCATTTTCTTATGCATGCTAGCCCAGATTTCTGAGTTAAAACATTCTTATTCTAATTTTTTTCCATTTGACCTTTAATCAATCATTTACATTTACAAATCTTTTTTATGGGTACTGGGCCTATCCTCTTGCAATCTGAGGGTGATTCTCAGTGCTAACATTCTTGGTGCCATTGTCGGGGAAAAAATTGAAGAAATTTCCCTAGGATTCAACGACAAAACAATATTGACTATGAAGGTGCATTAGAAATCAGTACATTGAAGATTGCAGCTTGCACCTAGTGACTCCACTGTTTTAGTTATGGCTCACAAAGGTAGACACGGGAGGTCTACTCCACATCTACCTCTGGAAACACCTGAAGCTGACCCATAGAAGATTATCAAGAAAGGAAAATATTCTCAAGAAGGCTTTTCAGCTACTATACCAGGTACTTCTGGTCATTCATATGATTCTGCTTTTAAAACTCCAGTAGCCATATCTAACCCACCTTTTTTACCTTCTACTGAAGTTTATAGAAGTTTTAATTTTGAAAATTTCCCTGTTGAATATTTATCTTTTAGACCCCAAGTCAAAGAAGAAAGTTTTGAAACACTTGTTTCTCTTGATATTGTAAAGTGGTTTAGACTTGAGAGTCTTGATGATTTTCCTACTATGGGTTTTCCTACTCCTCCTCCTATCAAAGTTACTGATACTAAAAAAGAGGAAACCTTTTTCCATTGGAACCTATACCATCTTCCCCCAAGACTCAAATTATTCCTCTGAAAACTGAAACCTATCCATCCATAGTGGTTGCTTGGTATGCCCATATTATTCTACCTCAACCTATGAATTCTCTCCCAGTTGTAGACTACCTTAATTACATGCCCAAGTTTATTGGGGAGAAAGACACAACTGCAGAAGAACACCTTGCAGCTTTTTATAGTTATGCATATAATCTTAACATTGAAAATGAATATGTATGGATGAGAGTATTTGTTCAGAGACTTGATGGTGAGGATAGAAAATGGTTTAGGGGTTTGACTCCTGGATCTATTGCTAGGATTGAAGATTTTGATGATGCCTTCTTGAGACATTGGGGGGATAAAACGAATTTCCTTTATTATATTACAAAATTTGGATCACTTAAGAGGAAAGAAGGGGAATCTATTTCTAAATTCTCAAAGAGATTCAATAAACAAGATTCCCACTGAAATAAATCCTACATAAACCTCTGCCAGTGCTTTTGACCCTGAGTTCTGCCTCCTGTTGAGAGAAAGAAGATCTATCGCTTTAGCTCATATGCAATATGCAGCCTTAGAAGTAGAATCCAATATATTGGCAGCTGAAAAACATAGGGGAAAGTATGATAGAGATAGAAGGAAAGGTAGGGTTTAATCTTCAACCTATGAATCCCTTGTTGTCCACCCTCAGGTTGATGAACTTACAAAATTGGTAAAATCATTTTCTGTTGAAATGGAGAAGTTGAAACTTGAAGGAAAACAGAATTATAGAAACACATAGAATCATGATAATAGAGGAAATTTCAGAAGACCAAATAATGCCCCTCAGGTCCTCCAATGAGATCCAAGAAATAGGGATAGGGATGATAAAAAAGTTCAAACCCATCTCCAAAACAACCTTGTTGCTGATGAAGAAGGAGAGGATGAAGAAAATGATCCTGAAATCCATTTTCTTGGTGACACCTCTTCATCTCCTCATTTGACTCAATCTACATATGAAGAGTCTCTCATGGATAGTCAATTAAATGAATTGAGTAAAGGAGAAAAAACAAATGACAATCCTAATAGATACAACCTAAGGTCCAAAATGAAAGAGGGAAAGACTAACACTTATGATTAGCCCACTAAAACAGAAAATTGTGATAAGGCTATGACAACTAGAAACAAAGGAAAAGATGTGCAAAGCCCTCAAACATTGGTTAAGAGCCTTGCCCCAGAAGTTAAAGAAATTCTGAAATCCCCATCCTCCTTTAGCTTTGAAAATTAAATTCAAAAGATCAAAATCCTTGTACCTTTTTTGGAGCTGATTAAGAATGAGGAGTTCAAAAGATACCTTTATAAAATGCTATAGCCTGAGCCTTCTTCTAATTCCACAGATTCAGTTAGCCTTCAAGATGAAAAACTAGCAGTCATCCTGGGACCTTTGGTAGAGAATAGAGATGCTTCTTCCCCTCCTTTCTATACATCATTAAACATTCATGATAAAGTGATGCACAAATGCTTGATGGACTCAGGGGCATCTGACAACCTCATGCCTAAAATAGTCATTTATGAGCTTGGGTTGGAAATTACAAAAACCTACCATGATTTATACTCTTTTGACTCTAGGAATGTGAAGTGTCTTGGGGTTATCAAAGATATGGTTGTTACCTTGTTTCAGTTTCCCATGAAAAGTGTATTCATGGATATTATGGTGGCTGATGTCCCCCCTAAGTTTGGGATTCTCTTGTCTAGATATTGGATAAAAAGACTAGGGGGAACCTTGTAGATGGAACTTTCATATGCCACCATTCCTGTGTTTGGGGGAGAACATAGAAAGATTTACAGGGAGGATCAATTAGCCTACATAATCAGTGATGAAGAAAATCCCACCAACCATCCTATTTTTTTAACTTGATATTGATTTAGGATCTAGTATATTACAGCTCACTGATGCTCCTCAACCTCCTATTGAAATTAGAAAACAATCCATTACCTCTTGTGAAGAGCCTCCTCCTAATACCTTTGTTTGGAAGATGTTTTTTGATGGGGTTGCTTCTAAATAAGGTGTGGCTAACTTGGTCCCAGTGAAGAAGAAGAATGGGGAAATTAGACTTCCCAGTGAAGAAGAAGAATGGGGAAATCAGACTATGTGTCGATTTCAAAAATTTGAATTGAAGCTCCAAGAAAGATAATTGCCCCTTACCAAAGATGGAGCACATTCTGTAGAGGGTGACAGGTTCATCTAGGATGTCTATGATTGATGGATTTTCTGGCTATAATCATATCTCTATCTTTCTTGAAGATAGATAGAAGACAACCTTCACTACTCGTTGGGGCACATTCATGTATGCCAAAATTCCCTTCGGATTGATGAATGTAGGAGTGACCTTTCAACGAGCAATGGATATTTCCTTTATTGGGGAGAAGGAAAAGTTTGTAGTCATCTATTTGGATGACATTACAATGTTCTCACAATCTGATAAAGAACATTATCATCATTTGAAAAGGGTCTTCTTGAAGTGCATAAAGTTTGGTCTCTCTCTCAATCCTAAAAAGTCTTTGTTTGCTATGAATGAGGGAAAGTTATTGGGGCACATTGTGTCAACAGAAGGAGTAAGAATTGATTCAAGAAGAGTAGAATCCATCCAAACCTTATCTCTCCCTAGATCCATGAAATATGTTCAGTCTTTCTTGGGGAAAAACAATTTTCTAAGAAGGTTCATTTCAAATTTTGTTGAATTGGTAAAGTACATTACAACCATGCTTAGGAAAGGAAATGAGGTCAAATGGACTATTGAGTCTTGCGATTCTTTTGATCAAATAAAAAAGGCCTTGAATGAAGCACTTGTGCTCATCAACCCTGACTACTCCAAGGATTTTCTTATATTTTCCTTTGCTTCCTTTGACATAGTGGTTGTTGTTTTATTGCGGAAAAATGCAGAAGGGTTAGAGCAGCCTATTTCCTTTTTCAATAGGGCATTAAGGGATGCATAAATGAAATATAATATCATGGAAAAGTAGGCTTATGCTTTGGTCAAATCTCTCAAGGCTTTCAGAGTTTATGTTCTATATTCAAAGATTGTTTCATATGTCCCTTCAGCCTCTGTGAAAGAGATACTTATCCAGCCTCACATAGATGGGAGGAATGTTGGGTATATGTTATATTCTTTGCATGTGTGTGTGTGGGCATGTCAGATATGACAATTGTGTCTATCCCTGTAGTAGTGTTGATTGTGTCGTGTGCATCAGGAGCTTTCCTAGGGGGGTCCCAGGGGCGTACAGGTATGCACCCCCTGGTTACGCACAGCATTCGGGGCAACACCCCGAAATTTGCTTTTGGGCAGTTTTTGCTATTTTTAGCGGTTTTGTAAATTAATCCTAGATTAAGGGATTGGGGTTTTGGTACCTACGGAATACCTAATTTTTTTTTATATATATTGTATGGTGAATGGTGAAATTCAACATAATGAATATAAGAAAGGTTTTCTCGGTTGAGGGTTTTGGTATAAATCTCTGTGTACTATGTGAATGAGCCATTGATTAATTTATGTTTTTCTTAAGAATCTATATCCATTGCTTTACTTCGCAGGTTTAAAACTTACATGTGGTATCAGAGCTCATTTTTGGATTCAGAGGGACACCTTTGTTGTTGAGGGTTTGGCTCGGTCTTGATAGATCAGGTTTATGTTGGGTCTATGATAAACCTGGGTTTAGTGGGAGATTTTGCAGTGGAGATTCGAGTATAGAAAGAGGAATGGTGAGCTCATCTAGAATCGAGATAGAGAAGTTCAACGGTAAAAACTTTGAGCTATGGAATCTCAATATGGAGGACCTTCTTGTAGACAAAGAACAATGGATCGTTGTGGATCCTAGTACACAACCTACTGGTACACTATGTACTAGCACACAGTCTACTGGTACACAACCTACTAGTACACCAACTATTGGTATGTCGAAGGAAGATTGGGAGAAGTTGGACATAAGAGCAAGGAGCACTATTCGACTATGCCTGGTAGATTCGGTTTTGTTGAATGTATGGGGAGAATCTACAACCAAGGAACTATGGAATAAGTTGGGGAATTTGTATCAATCAAAGTCCCTGGTAAACAAGTTGTTTCTTCGAAAGAAGTTGTATCATCTTAGGATGAAAGATGGAGATTCTGTAACAGAACATCTAAATGCCTTTAATACTTTGGTAAGTCAACTTGTCTATGTTAATATTATGATTGCAGAAGAAGATAAGTGTATTTCTTTGTTATGATCTTTTCCAGACTCTTGGGATAATATGGTTGTAGCAATCGGTAGTACCACTCAATCTACATTGAAGTATGAGGATGTAGTTTCATCCTTGTTATCTGAAGAAATGAGGTGAAAAATCATGGATAGTCATAGCACAGATGCTTTATTTGTAAGAGGTCGTACCCAAGACAGGAATCTTGGTAAACCTTCGGGGGGGAGATCTAAATCTACAGGTAGATCTAAGTCTCCAGGAAAATCTTTGAGGAAATGTTGGAAGTGTGGTAAAACAGGGCATTATAAGAAAGATTGCAAGTCTAAGAAGGTTTATAAACCAAAGGGATCTGATAGTACCACTTCCAAAGAGGAGAAAACCTCCACTGAAGAAGGAGGTGGTGTTTACCTAGCATATACAAGTACACATGCAGACCATGATGTATGGTTGATCGACTCATGTGCATCATACCATATGACTCCTCACAGGGAGTGGTTCTCTGAATATGAAAAATACGATGGTGGTGATGTATTCCTAGGAGACGAATCAAAAAAAAAATCTTAGGACATGGAAGGGTTAAGTTGTTGCTAAAATATGGAAGGATTAGAACTCTCCCCGGGGTTCTGCACATTCCAAAACTAGCCAGGAGCCTAATATCTGTAAGTAAGATGGATGATGCAGGAGTGGATACTATATTTGGAAAGAACACTTGCAAGATGGTACACAGAGCAATGGTGTTGATGAGGGGAGTTCAGTGTGGAATATTGTACAGGTTGTTGGGAAGAACTTATACTAATGGGTGTAACCGTTCTGTTTTCCCTGAACAGAGAAATAAATAAGACAAGACCAATATTGTCCCTGGAAAGAAGGCCATGTTGTGGCATCAAAGACTGGGACATATTGGAGAAAAGGGCCTTCGAACACTACACGGTAAAGGTATGGTTGAAGGTATGTCTAATTGCACTCTGGGTTTTGATTTCTGTGAACATTGCATATATGGTAAACATAATCGAGTAATATTCCCATCTGGTGCTACAAGAGCAAAGGGGATCTTAGAGTTGATACTCAGTGATGTGTTTGGACTTGTTCCTATTCCATCCCTAGGTAAATCTGTGTATTATGTTTCATTCATAGATGATTTTTCAAGGAACACATGGATTTATTTTCTTAGAAAGAAATATGAGGTATTTGATAAATTTAAAGAGTTTAAGGCTCTGGTACAAAATCAGACAGATAAGAAAATAAAGGTATTGATAACAGATAATGGTGGAGAATTCTGCAAAAATGAATTCGAAGAATTCTGTAAGAAGTGTGGTATAGCAAGGAAGAATACTACTCCATACACTCCTCAACAAAATGGAGTTGCAGAAAGGATGAACATCACACTGATGGAAAAATCAAGGAGCATGCTCAACGGTGCCAGGTTAGGACAAGAATTCTGGGCAAAGGCAATGGGTACATCATGTCACCTAGTTAATCGATCACCTTCATCAGTGTTGGATTATAAAACTCCACATGAGGTATGGTATGGAAGGAAACCCTCTCTTCAACATATTAGAGTGTTTGGTTGTGATGCTTATGGACATGTTTCAAAGGAAAATAGGAGTAAGTTGGATAAAAAGGCTGAAAATTGTATCTTTATTGGTTATAAAGATGGTGTGAAAGGTTATAAACTTTGGAACCCGGAAACCAAGAAGACTGTTTACAGTCGAGATGTTGTTTTCAGAGAGGTAAAAGATTTGTCCAAATAGTAATTCCTACCAACGCAAGATAAACATCAGAAAATAGAGCTTGAGTTGGATGATGAATAATCTGAATCATCTGAAGAAGAGGAAGAAAAAGAAGAAGAAGAAGAACCTCATACCCCAGTATTGAAGAGATTAGTGATAGATAAAAGGAAACCAGAAAGGTATAGTTCACCTGATTTCCATTCCAATTTTTCTTTATCTATTACTGATGATGTTCCCAGAACTGTCAGGGAAGCAGTGAATTCAGAGGATAGTAAACTATGGAAGAAGGCCATGATTGAAGAAATGGATGCCTTGGATAAGAACGAGGCATGGGATATAGTTGAGTTGCCATATGGAAGAAAATATGTTGGTAGCAAATGGTTGTTTAAGAAGAATTTTAATGCACAAGGTAAAGTGGAGAAATACAAAGCTTGGTTAGTAGAAAAAGGTTATTCCGAGGTAGAGGGAAATGACTTTGGTGAGATTTTTTCTCCTGTTGCTAAGTTAACTTCTATTAGATTTATTTTATCTATTGCTATTGCTTTTAATCTTGAAGTGGAACAGATGGATGTGAATACAACATTCCTACATGGGGATTTGGAAGAAGAAATCTACATGAATAAGACATAAGGCTTTGTAGTGAAGGGAAAGAAAGAGTTGGTTTGTAAGATAAAGAAGTCACTATATGGTTTGAATCAATCACCTAGGATGTGGTACCAAAAGTTTGACACATACATCCTTGGATTGGGATTTGTAAGAAGCAAGGCTGATCACTATGTATATTCCAAGCAGGTTGGTAATCACTTCATTTATGTAGTGTTGTATGTTGATGACATGTTGTTGGTAGGAAATAACATGGATGTTATCAAGGAGGTGAAATTGCAACTATCCTCCAAATTTGACATGAAGGATCTCGGTGCTGCTAACTTCATTCTGGGAATGGATATTAAAAGAGATTGTGCAAACAGGAAACTCTAGTTGAATCAGAGAAAATATGTTGATATGATATTCCAGAGGTTTAATATGCATGGAAGTAATCCGATCAAGGTTCCTATTCCTATAGGTGTAAAGTTATATGCAGATCAGTGTCCCAAGACATGGGAAGAAGAAGAGGACATGTCCCATGTTCCATATGCCAGTGCAGTTGGTAGTTTGAGGTATGCAATGGTTTGTACTAGACCGGACATTGCACATAAAGTGGGATTTTTGAGAAGGTATATGTCAAAACTAGGGAAAGAGCATTGGACAGCAGTAAAGAGGGTCTTTAGGTATCTTCATGGCACTACCAGTTATGGATTGTGCTACCAAGGAAGACCAGGATTGGACAGAGTGTTGGACATACATGACTTTGTTGATGCAGACTGGGTTGGAGATCTGGATCACAGAAGATCTACAAGTGGGTATGTGTTTAACCTATTTGGAGGAGCAATCAGTTGGATGAGCAAAAGACAGGCTATAGTGGCACTCTCAACTACAGAAGCTAAATACATGGCAGACACTCATGAAAGCAAGGAAGAAGTATGGTTACAAAGATTGTGTTCATGTATTGGGTTGGTACAACAAGCAGTGAGATTAGATTGTGACAGTCAGAGTGCAATCTTCCTGGAAAATATTCTAGCTTATCATTCAAAGACAAAGCATATTGGTGTTCAGTATCACTTTGTGAGAGACATGGTTGAGAAAAAGAAGGTGTTGCTGGAAATGGTTGACACTTTGAAGAATGCTGCAGATTCATTGACAAAGTCTATGAGCACAGAAAAGTTCTCCTAGTGTAGAGTAACAATGGGCATTGTTGCCCTGGATTGTTGACTATATAATTCCCTGGACCCCTCGATGCAAAGAAAACAACAAGTGGGAAAATGTTGGGTATGTGTTATATTCTTTGCATGTGTGTGTGTGGGCACGTCAGATATGACAACTGCGTCTGACGATCTCAGATTTTTCTATTTTTAGGGATTTTTTTGGGCGGTTTTTGCTAATTTTAGCGGTTTTGTAAATTAATCCCGGATTAAGGGATTAGGGTTTTGGTATCTACGGAATACCTAAAAACATTGTATATATATTGTATGGTGAATGGTGAAATTTGACATAATGAATATAAGAAAGGTTTTCCCAGTTGAGGGTTTCCGGTATAAATCTCTGTGTACTATGTGAATGAGCCATTGATTAATTTATATTTTGCTTAAGAATCTATATGCATTGCTTTACTTCTCAAGTTTAAAACTTACAAGGAGGAGCAAATGGATTTCCAAAATTCTAGAATTTGGCCTTGAAATAAAGCCCACTAAATTGGTGAAAGGCCAAGGTTTATGTAGGTTGATGGCTGAATCAAATTGCAAATCTTTGGGGGTTAATTTCATGAACATAAACTCAGAAAATCAGCAAGTTGAGTTGGCTGATAAAAGTTCTCATGTCATCCCAAAGTTGGAAGAATGCACTTTGTATAAGAAAATCATATATTTTCTGCAGAAGTTGCAGCCTCCTGATGGTTTGGAAAAGAACAAGGTAAGAGATTTGAAGCTTAAAGAAATCATATATTGTCTTATTGGTGAAGTTTTGTATTGGAAAGATCCTCTAGGAGTGCTTTTGAGATGTCTAGATCCACAGGAGACCCAAAAGGTCATGACTGATTTTCATGATAGTTTATGTGGGGGCCATTACTTCTAGAGAACCACAGCCTATAAAATCCTCAGAGATGGGTATTTTTGGCCTAGCCCTTTTATTGATGTTTGTGAAAATATTAGATATTGTGTCAAATGCCAAAATTTTTCTGGAAAGCAGCAACTCAAATATTTTCCATGGAAGCCTGTGGTAGCTTCAGGACCTTTTCAGCAGTGGGGTCTTGACTTCATTGGGGAAATCCATCCCACTTCAAGTAGTCAAAATAGGTGGATTTTGACTGCCACTCATTACTTCACCAAGTGGATAGAAGCCATTCCTACTAGGAATGCCTCCCACAAGGTAATTATTATTTTTTTTGAGGATATCATGTCAAGATTTGGTTGTCTGAGCAAAATTTTTACTGACAATGATGCATCCTTCAAGGCTGAACCATTGATCATGTTCTATGAATAGTATGGGATGACATTGGTTCATTCTACTCCTTACTACCCCCAATGGAATGGATTGGCAAAATCCTCTAACAAGATCCTTATAAAAATCATCAAGAGAATGTTAGAAGACAACAAGAAAGCATGGGACTCAAAGCTGAAATTTTCTTTGTGGGTTGATAGACTTACAAAAAAAAGGTCACTCAGTGTCTCTCCTTTTCAACTTGTATATGGGGTTGAGGCTATCTTTCCTACTCAAATTTCCTTTCGCATGGAAAAATTATTCCAGGACTACCAAATAGAACCCGATGATATGGTCAGATGGACACAATAGCTGGTAGAAGTGCAACAGAATAGGGAGAAACTACTAGACAAAGCACATGATCATCAACATAATATCAAGCAAGCCTTTGACAATAAGGTAAGCGAAGAATATTTCCAGCTGGGAGATCTACTGCTCAAGTGGGATGCACCCAAGAAACACAAAGGAAAACATGGTAAATTTGAAGCGTTGTGGATTGGTCCCTTCAAGATTTCTAAGGTATTTTCAAATAACACTTATAAGTTGCATAATTTGGAGGATTCTGAAGTTTTTGGTAGCCATGTCAATGGACACTTTATGAAAACAGTGTTTTTCTTAAGCCATGAGTGGCTTTCCATTCATTATAAATATCATTTTTTGTTTTATTTCTGCTTGAATAAGTGACCCTATAGCCCTAGGATAAGGCACTAAAGCTGCTTGTTCTTAGTAGCTCATAGGGATCATGCCATCCCCTGTGGAGCCAATGTTATCACATGAAGTTGTCATGGGTCTTTTATCTCTTAGGTTTTAACTTTTATCCTTTAGTCTTTAGGTTTGCTTTATCTTTCTCTTTGTGATTTGCTTAGGTTAGTCTAAACAAATAAATACTTGGGTTTTTGCTTACCTTTTTGGCCCACACATATGATTTTATCCTAGTTTCATTTTATGGTTTATGTCTTTGGCTCATCTTTTGACTTGACACCAAGAATTTTCGACTCCATGATCCTAATGACTTGACAAGTCACTCCATACACTCATTCTCCTTATGCTTTCCATCTCGTCCCTATGTATGTTAAGTGGGTCAAATCAAACTTTGAAAAGGGCACTGCCATCTCACTAGGCAATTCCATAGCGCACCTTTTTCCTATTCTCCTTTACCATAATTCACCATAATCAACCTATGTCATGTTTTCCATTTTTTTCAACGCTCTTGTCTTTAAAAAGGAATATTGAGATTTTGTCATTTATGATATTCCTAACTGCTTATCAATTTGAATTTTTCCTCACAATATCGACGTTGCTGAAATCACTCGTTCAGATAAGTTGTAGATTGCGCTACATGATCGACTGTTAGAGATGAATTGGAGGATGAGGTGGATGTAGCAATTCCATAGCTCGCTGCAGATATTCCATCATCAGACACAACCTCCAGGTATGTCGTGAGTTTTTTTAGCTGCATGGGAAAGTGTTTATATACACCTGCCTCATGTTTTAGTAGTGCCTGACGTTGGAGATTACATCTTCTCTCACCCATTTTCATCTGTAGCTCTTCTTCCACAGACTCCATAACCAATTTCCAACTGAATTTCTCACATACTAAGGGCAATCCATTTTACTCCAAAATCTTAAATACCCATTCATTCACTTGGCTCTTGTGTCCACAGTGGGCTACAGAAATCGCTGCCAAAACTACGCTACAGATCCCCTATCCCAGTGTTGCATTTTCCTTGGATTTATCAGTGCCATCTATATTCACAAGATCCATGCATTAGTCTCCCTTGTTCAATGTGTCATCCTATGTTTTTATCTCAAAGTCTTCTCACAGTGAGGACAATAGTAGTCCCTACCTTTTAAAGCTTTGATGACCATTGTATGGTGGCATAAAACTGAACAATGCATCTCTACATACATTTCCTCAGAGTTTCTTTCTCTCATTTTTTTTAAATAGAAAAACCATAAAACCATTCTATTGTCAATTCAAAAGTTATATGGAGGAAAATACTTGAAAGAGTAACCATTAGTCACTGTCAAATATCATATATATTTGCCTATGTTTGGTTCCTTTACCCCTCATTTCTTTACAAGTTTTTATCCCCTGTTTATATCCATGGAGACACCTCAAAGGAAGAAGTCTCACAAGGGAGGGAGTGTGGTCAGGATTGAACCTTCTTACATGCACCTATTTGATGTTGATCCTATGGTCAGGGAGGTTTTCCAAAGGGTTGGCCACCTCTCTTTTTGTCAAAACATGCAGAGAGGACACCCTAAAGTAGTAATGAAGTTTGCATTACACTTTGATGGCATTAAGACTAAGGTGGGAAACCTTGAGTTTGAGCTATCAGAGGCCTCTATTGTAGCAACCACTGAGATACCCAATACTGGTGAGAGGTAGTTCAAATCCATGATCCTCAATGCTACCTTTTCCAAAGACTTCGTCAAACCAGACTATCAGAAAGACAATTTTTTTAAGGGAGTGCCTAGGAGTCACCTAGTTGAAGGCTTTGATAAAATGTTGAAGATAATCCAAAGATATTTTACATGTGAGGGGATATTTAATATGATATACCTGTATCATATAAGACTTTTTCTACATTTGACTGGTAAGGATTCAATGAATATCTCTTTTTATCCATTGAGGAGTATGAGAAAGATGTTTGATAGAGTCCAAGCCAAGTCCAAGGATGTGGACACTAGTGTCTTCCACTCTGGTTTGATAAGGATGTTGGTGATGGAAGAGTTGAAGAAAAGGAACATTTCTTGGGAACAATTCATTGTCTCTGCCCATATGTAGCTAGATATAGCCTCTACTCCTCAATCTAGGATGTAGATCCCTTTTCCATCTAGCAATCTTTCTCCAGCAAGAAAAATAAGGAAGAGAAAAAGAAAACCGACTTCATAAAACAAGGAAACCCCTAAGGAAATTGAAGAAGAAGAGAGGGAGGTTCATCACTCCCCAGAGAGAGATTTTTCACCTCCTCCTGCACCTGAATTAGAAGAAGTCCATTCATCTACCAAAACCAAAGCCAAGAGGGGAAGGAAGTTGCATTTCCCTTCACCTGCTCCAGCAACTAAGATGATAATCAAGAATCCTTTTACTATATCATCAGCCCAGAAGGAAGTTGTTGAAGCAAAAGTCTTACCTAAGGCTTCAGTTCCAAGGAAAGAGAAAGATAAAGGTAAAGGAATTGAGAATCCTATTGAGGTGATAGACATAACTTCTGTTCAACATAAAGATAAAGGTAAATCCATTGAGAAACCTATTGAGGTTATCAATATCAACACTCTCCCTAGTAATACCACTTTCAAAAGATTGATCAGACAACTTAGGGATGCTAGGAAAGAAGTTGCTCGTTTGAAGGAATAAAGTTTGACTGAGAGAAGAAATATGAAGGAGATCATGGAAATGTACAATGAAACCCTTGATCTGGAAAGGTTTTTAGCAAGAAGAGCTCTACCTCTCCAAAGGCAACTTAAGACCCTCTATAGGAAAAACAAAAGCTTTCAGTCCCAAAACAGAAAGCTCAAAGAAGAAGTGCAACATTTCAAGGATGAACTAGCCTAGAGGAACTTAAATGTTCTGGTACAAACTTCAATAGAAAGAGATGAACCAACAGTTAAGAGGAGTACCCCTACAAAAGAAAAATATGCTACTATGACAAAGGGAATTTCTCCTCCAACAAGGAGGAGTGCTGGATTGATGAAGTAGTCGGGGGATAACATATCCTTTTTTGTGGGTGATCTCTTTTTGCAAGTTTGAAATGATCAAGGAAGTATGATTTTTCCACCTATATAGACATCTACAGGCTCCTAGTCCATCAACTAAGTTTTTTTGTGTTTTTGAATATTTGATTACATCCCACAAAAAAAACACAGATATTTCCTAGCGCCATGGCGCTACAGAATCCTCTATACAATATGTTTTGCAATTGCACTATCAATGGCGCTACAAAATCTCCTAGCCAAACTCAACAATGTCACTATGAAATCTGCAGAGTTGTTTTATTGATGGCGCTACGGAAACTACAGAGTCATTAGACATGAGTGGCGCTACAAAAACTATAGAGTCGTTACACATGAGTGGCACTACAGAAACTGTAGATATATTTCAAGGGAGGCACTACAGAATCTACAGAGCTGTTACATAGACATGTTATGAAATCTACAGAGTTGTTTTACAAAGGGCACTACAGAATTGGCTACCAAATGCGCTACAAAATGGCACTATGAACTGGCCATTACTATCAAATATTTGAATTCATGACTCCTTCCTGACTTTTGATGATGTGGAGAGAATCAAGGATCACAGGTGGAAGCTTGGAAGAAACATACGAGCATTGGAGGCAACTTGGAACTGAAGAAGAATGTGCCTAAGCTAGAAGACATGCCATTTAATTCTTGTTGGAGTGGTTGCCAACATGCCCCCTAAATTGTGGCAGTTTGTTAATATATGTTGGTACAGGTGTTAGAATTGTAGTTGTTTTGGAGAATCCTAGGATAGGAAGGCCAGTTCGCACCTATATTGTCTTTTCTCTTTTGATTGTAAATACATCTTCAACATGATTAGAGAGGTTCGAATGGATGAGCAGGGCTCCCTGATTGTATTATTTTGACTAAGTAAAGTTGTTCTCTGGTTATGTATTGGACTTGAAACATTTTGATTAATAGAAGTCAGTTTCCTTTTATCATCTTGTTGCCTCTTATACTCAAATACTCATGATTGTATGATCCATATGAGATGTTGTGGTTGTATTATAATGAATGTTTGATTGTAATGCTGTTATGAATGATTTTCAGTGTTCTTAAACTTTAAGTTCAAGAAGTTCTTATGACTGAGTTTTCTTCTCTTGGCTACTTGAAGACCTGCTGTTAATAGAAAACCTTTCCACTTTCCTCACTAAGTCTTCCTCCTATTCACTTTTATCCCAAACCACTAACTGAAGTTAATCAAGACCTTATTTTCTTATGCATGCTAGCCCATATTTTTGAGTTAAAACATTCTTATTCTGAGTTTTACCCATTTGACCTTTAATCACTCATTTACATTTACAAATCTTTTGATGGATATTGGGCTTATCCTCTTGCAATTTGAGGGTGATTCTTAGTGATAACAATTTATATTCCCTTGATTATTATTATTCTCGTTGTTCTTATAACCATATATTTGAACATTTTTATTATTGTTCTTTCCATAAGCTCTACAATGTAATGCTTTATGTTCTTTCCATAAGCTCTACAATGTAATGCTTTATGCCCAAAATTATTGCAAGATAATTAATAGCCAAGAAAATGTTGATACCTTTTTGGGGGAGTTATTCTTGTAGCTATATTCCTTTTATATTAATTTTATTTTAAAGGGAAATAAAATTTCTATTGATTAGAATTAGTCTTCATCTTTCTTTCTTCCTTTTTGAAAGATCTCTAAAGAGCAACTGCATAACTTCTTAGATTTTTATCAGTTTTCTAAGATGTAGCATTAGATCCTTTGTTAGATTTATTTTTATCATAACCCAATATTGTCTTATTGCTTGATGATCTTTGACTATTACGAATATCATTCAATATTTTTGAACTGTTTTCAAATCTTGATTGGTTGGTTCCTTTCTTAAGTTCCCTTTGTAGAAAAACAATTTTAGCCTCTAGTTTTTCACAATCTTGTTGTTTTTTATTGAGTTGTTTACTTATGAATTATTCAATTATTTTAGCTTATTGGAGTTGAATATGTTGATTAATGTTGGTTTTCATTGATGTCAACCCTTGAAGGAAGTTGGAGAACCCAGGTTTGGGTAATGGACCCAAGTTTGTTTGATGGATAATGGTATGAGTTTTGATATATTTGCAAGTAATACTATTCTATATGAATAGTACATGTCATTCCATTTCTAGTTGTATTTGGAATGCCACATAAATCCTCACAGTTAGCGAGTTATGGCCATGTGAAGTTGGAGAACCCTCATGAGTCATCTAGAAGCCCCAAAAGGTCAAAGTAGTCAAAGTGCTTTAAGAGATTTTAGAAGGTAAATAATAAAGTGAAGTGATGAGTGTACTATAATTCAAAGTGAATACAAAATAAATTATTTAAATAATAAAGTTAATGGAGAAATTACTAAGTTGACAAGTGGTTAGAAGTGGGTTAGCCCTAAAATAAGGAAAGTGGTTTAAGATGGTTAGAAGGTAACCCCTTGAGGTAAAATGAAGTGATGAGTGTACTATAAGTCAAAGTGGATACAAAATAAATTATTTAAATAATAAATTTAATGGGTAAATTACTAATTTTACAAGTGGTTAGAAGTTGGTTAACCCTAAAATAAGGAAAGTGGGTTAAGATGGTTAAAATGTAACCCCTTGAGGAAGCTACATGAAAGTATAAATAAGAGGCAAGACTCTCTCATTTTACATCACACTTGAGAATATTGAATATCTACAGGTGGATAAGGTAACCAAAGTATATCTAAGCCGAATTTAAGAGAGAAGGTGAAGTAAAGAAGACCGAAATTCAAGGGAGGATAAATTCTTTTGATGTTGCTTTCTAAGGTATGTTATTTACAGGTCATCTCACCATTTTCGCAATAATGTTTTTTCTAGAATCATTCAGACTGTGAAATTGATAGGCCATTGAGAAAACATATCCAAGTAGTCATGGTACAAATTTTTGCTCGTGGTTCGTTGTAGTTTTGGAGTTACACTCCGTGGAAAATAGGGTTTGTGACTAGTCCTGAAACTAGTCTAAAACAAGTGTTTTGAGTAAAAACACCATAACTTCTTCATAAAAGATCCAAATTAAGTAAGAAAAAATGTGTTGGTTAGAGTACATTTTGTAGTATTATGTGTAAAATTTTCAAATCCATACAACAAATATTCCGTTTGGGACACACTCTACAAGTTCGCTCTCTAGAATAAGCCAGAATTCAACAAGGTATGCCATTTTTTCTATAAATCCTTTTCTGAGAGGTTCCAAGTAGTGGCACATGGAGGAATTGAATAAAACACAC
Organism: Picea engelmannii; assembly: GCA_009831015.1. Lineage (NCBI taxonomy): Eukaryota > Viridiplantae > Streptophyta > Pinopsida > Pinales > Pinaceae > Picea > Picea engelmannii. The sequence goes on from ML777358.1 coordinate 834,503, forward strand.
TGAAGAACATTGTGTACTATTTTTAGATATGTATTCATTATAGGTACATAGTTATTATTATTTCAAGTTAGGGTCGTTGACTAATCCAAAACTAGTCATGTGAGACTAAAGAAAAGTTTGATGAAAATGGTAGTCTCTTGTTGTTAAAGCTAAGGAAGGTTTGTAGGTATGTGATCATATACACCAGGTCTATTACATAGTTACAAATCAGATTTGGATGATGAAATTGATGAGGGATTTTGGTTGAGGTACATGTTGGGTACATGGTTGAGACAAGTAGTTGATGAGGCAGCACATACATCAGGTGTATAGTTGATGATGTTGGTACATCTTGATGAGCCATAGTTGATGAGTAGTTGATACATGACTGGTACATTATTGGTACATGGTTCGATGCACTTGTTTATGGTACATGTTGATTATAAGTTGTTTGGTAGAGTTTGGTGCATGGTTGATGAACTTTTTATGGTACAGGTTGATTATAGGTTGTTTAGTACAGGTTGGTGCATGGTTGATGCACTTGTTTATGGTATAGGTTGATTACAGCTTGAGTTATAGGTTGATGCATGGTTCAGGTTTATTGGTACAGGTTTACAGTGGTATATCTCACAGTGATAGTGTGACAATGGTTCCATCATTCTACTTATACTTCAGGGCGGTTGGACGGGGAAAGGACAGGTGGTTGTAGCCAGAGATCATAGGGGGTTGTAGCCTCCTTCTGGATATAGCCATATAATTGGGGAGTTGGATCTTCCCTCAGGTTGTAGCCTGAGAAACTAGGGGGTTAGAGCCTCCTTCCAGTTGCAGTTGGAAAACAAAGGATGTTGGTGCTTCCAATGAATGGAATTCTTCAAGACATATAAGAAAAAACATTATGTGGTTTTCTCTCACTTTGGGTTTCCACGTAAAGTATTGGTGTACTGTGTATGTGTATGATTGTTCATTTGTTTATTTCTTATTTACTTTGCAGTTATTGGATGATAATTCTACATTGATATAACACTTGGATTATATGGTTAAAAAGGATTAGATTGCTCTATTTCCGATTCACCCCCCCTCTCAGTAATCCAACAAAATATTCAAATCATTGGTGATTTATTTTGATTCCTTGATGATTTTTGAAACTTTCTTCCCATTTGATTTTTGTTCTTCTTCACATTATAATAATTGGTCTCTTAATGATTTAATCTTCCTTTTATATTTTCTTAGTTCTTTGAGAGCACTAATAAGTTCTTCTTCAATATCTACTTTTCCTTCAACTTCAGAGTTTCCTTCATTTCCAAAATTATCATCAACAACATTATTTTGAGTTTATATGCCCATAAACAAAATTTCTATCTCGTCGTCTTCACTCATGTCAAATGAACTATTGTCTTCTTTGGAGTAAAAGTTTTTCTTTTTTCTTGTAGAATTTATTCTTATTTCCAGTTTTTCTCTTTTCAAGTTCTTTATGGCTATAAGTTTCTTCATCATTACTATCCTCCTGCTTGGGATAGGGACATTTGGAGGCAAAATACCCAATTTTTCCATAGTTAACATATTTGAGAGGTAACTTCCCTTGTATTTCCCAGACCCTTTATTGAGTTTCCTTATAAAGTTATCCTCTTCTTCATCTGATATTTTTGAGTGATTTTTATTTGGCACATGATCATGATTTTTTGTAGCTTTTGATTATTTAAAAGTTGTTTCCCTTTTTGATGGTCTTTCTTGCCCCATCCTCATTTCATAGGTTATAAGAATCCCATGAATTTCATCCATTGTAAGTTTTTCAAGGTCCTCTCTATCTTCCAAGGAAGACACCTTGGCATCATATCTCATTGGTAATGATATCATCACCTTTTGGACAATAATTTTATCTTTTCACTCTTCTCCCAGTGCTCTGATTGAATTGACAATTTCATCCATTCTTTGAAGATATTCTACAATGTTTTCTCCTCTTTCATCGTCAGAATCTCAAACTTCCCTTTGTATGTTTGAATTTTTTATTGATTAAATTTTCCATATCCTTCATAGATGATTTGAAGTTTGTCCCAAATTTATTTTTTTGATTTACAATGCATCAATTTTACAAATATAGAGTTTGATAATTCACCCAGAATTGCATTAACAACCCTTGAATTATCATTGCAGAGTTTCATTGCAACATCATTTGAAGATGCAATAGTTGGTGTAGTGTAACCATTTACCACATATAACTAAACATCACAACCAAGGGCCATAAGGTAACTTCTCATTATTACACTCCAAAATTCATATTCATTTACTTTGAACAATGGTGCTCTGTTAGAGGAAATTCCTTCTTGTTGATCAATTGTAATTTCTTAGAATCCGCCTTCCAGTGATTAGACTATGGTGAAGTAATATTGCTCTGATACCAATTGTTTAAATGTTGTTC
>ML777358.1:861069-880417 GCA_009831015.1 Picea engelmannii
GTGCACATTATTTTATCCTAAGTCCTTTGGAAGGACCCGTGAGTTCCCAAGTGGTGGGAGGAAGGTGTACGGATGGAATGCATGCAGTTCCCAGGGTGACAAGTGTCAACCCTGGTGCATGCAAATAAAAGCCTTGAACTGAACTGTGGGGGGGACGCTCCTCCATTCTGAACCGAACCTCTGTGCGTGGAACCCGTACGACCTCTGCCGAATATCTGGATTGATCTCTGAAACCGTTAGTTGTGTTTTGCCTGAGGAAAACCGTGTAATACCCTGTCCAAATCTATGAGTCTGTGTCTGTTCTAGTCAATCCGAAAACGTATTCCTGAACCAGAATTCCCTGTGCTGGACGCGAGTGGAAGCATCCTGCGAGTGTAGGGGAAAATGAGCTAGCCTGTGCATGAAGCCTGCTCCGAAACACTCACCGTGAGATCATCTTGTGATTGTCGAGCCGTTGTTGGAAGCATTTGTCTGTGTTTCCTGTGGATTGTTGGGACTGCGCAGTACTAGACTGCGTGAGGCTTGTTGGCCTGTGGGCGACTCCTCCAGGTGAGGGAGTGCGCATAGGGAGAAGAGAACTCCTGGAAGGAACCCTGTAGCTGCCATAGAGCCCGGAGAATTCCGGTCCGGTCTGTTCCTGTAACCCAAGGTAAGGGAGACTGGCAACCGAAGGACTGTCTAGGTGACAGAGAAGGTGCACTCTCCTGGGGTGGAACAGGCATGTGGGGAATGAGGGTCTGTGGGCAGTGAGAGTGGGAGATTCCTGGGAGAGCTTCTTCCTGATGAATGTGTATGTATTATCTTCCATATAACCTCAGCCTGAGTCTAGATTTCCTTGCCCTGGGGTGGAGCTCGATCCCAGCTCGGGGGTGACCTACTGTTGAGCTGATGAACAATGTGGTCTAAGGCTGGGAGGTTCGTGGAAGGCCTGCACTTGGTTGGTGATTTCTCCAGCTGATACAAGATAAGTATTCTGAATTATGTTTTAACACTTTTAGCATGACTGAGTTGTTCATGTATCTTGTAATCCGCTGTGTAAATGAATTAATGATGAATGCTATGGAACATTTAATATAGCAGTACCCATATATCTTACTCTGAGTTTTAAGTGTGTTTAATTGTGTTTAAATGCATTTGCTTATAATTCCATGTACAGAATGGTGAATTGAGAGGTTGGGAAACCTGGGTAGTGAAGGGTACACTACACCTTTCATAAGTTTCAATGGTTTCTTCGGTCGAGGGGGAGAATTCTCTAGTTTGGATATTTCCAGTAGAGGTGATCTTGTGCTTGCGAAGTGGTTGTAGAGCTAGGGAAATTAAGGTCTTCCTCTAGGTCTAGGCTTCAAACTTGGGACAAGAAATCTTGGGGTTCATATTTCTTTGTGGCTAGCGAAAGTGGCGGGGGAAAAATAGAAAGTGAGGATGCTCGAGATTTTATGTGAATTCTAAGTAGGCATGAGGAAATTGTGCAGGCCAAAAATAATGTAATTCAGGTTATTACTTCCAAGGTTGTAGAACTTGAGCATGCCAACATTTGACATAATGCCAATATTTTCGTCATTCTTCTCAGCTACATATGTTGAATTGATCCACTATAGGTAGAATGTGTTAGGATTCGGGCTTTGGTATTAGAAAAACACATGGATAACCTCTCATTGGCCTCAAACGGAAATGGCACTCATATTTCAATCCATGGTGGGGGTGTAGAAGCTGAAATTGTGTTCCATAAATAGGTACCTATGAAAATTGAAGGCAATGGAAATCAACACTTTGGTGAGAAGTAGGAACATGATAACAATGTGCAATAGAACATCAGTATATTGTTCATTATTTTAATGATCTATGGAACAGATAAAATGAATCCTTGCATTTTTTCTAGTCCCGAAGTCTATGTTTTTAGTAGAAACATTGAATTCTAATTGAAATGGATCACCAAGAAGACAAAAAGCACATATAGGAAAAAATCGGTGGAACCAATAATGTTGATTCAAAGTCCAATGAATGTGTGTGTGTCTATGTGTGAAAACAAAAAACATATGGTAGAGTAGATTGGAAAACTTTTCCTCTGAACTTTTTCTAGACGAGGTCATCTCTAGTATTAGCATGTGACCACTCCATAATAAAAAAAACATATTTTATATGAAGATCAAGGATTAAAAGAGACATTGAATTCATCAGCATAATCATATGAAGTAATTGTGTGTGAGTAGAAAAAATTCCTTGCTTGTAATGTCAATAAAACAACACATGACTCATGTATGGGAATGCCCAATAAATGTAACTATTGTAATCATAGCTATATACATATACTATAAGGGCTTCAAATGAGAACATTAAACCTTGCTATGAAGAAAACCAAAAAAATGGATGAAAGTGATTTTTATGAAAACCAATGCAAGTAATGGGTACGCCAAATCTCTTCAATACCTTTTTAAAAACTTAGCATTGAGTTCATGAGTTCATAGAGAGCTAATAGGATTTTAATGGAAGTTGGGAGTTAAAAGAACAAGGTAAAATGCCACAAACATATGTTGATGTTTGGAAAACATCGAGAAGACATTTTCTTAGATTAATAATTAAATAATATATATAATAAGTAAATGATAATAATAAAATAGTTATTGATTATCCAGGGACACATCCCTTCATGGATGGTCACCATATATTCTTTATATATGAAACATTCATCATTGTAATAATTAATATCGATCATATATCATCTCATATGAAAATAAACATGATATCAGAGTTGAATTGGGCTTGAATCCCTCATAGGAGTGCCCAGGGAAATGAAAACCTGTGAGAGATAGGTGAGAGTAGAATGTTTCGAGAGTGAGTTAGTGCTATGTGTTTGAAATTGTTTTCCATAAATTGCTTTTCCATCAGAACTATGAAACAATAAAGTTGAGTCGTCCACTCCATGATGGATTCATCGTCAAAGTGAGAGAAGGAGCCGATTTCATAAAGGTGCAGCCCATGTGGGTGAGCTTCCATGCTGGAAGAAGACATATTGACACAACATTGTGTTTTGGAGCTGTAGGCGACGGGAAGACTCTCAACACTAAAGTTTTTGGGACAAATATCTCTCACACTCAAAATATGTATGTGAGGAAATGACACTATTGATGGCAGTAGGAAGTGTTAAGTTTGATGCAATCGATGAACAACATTCCTGTGCAGAAACAACGATGCAGAGGATCACAATATATTTTGATGACATTGTTCGAGAACTATTTTTGCTCCCCATTTTTCCAAACGGGAGAATTTTTCTTTATTATTGAACAATCATTCTCCCTTCATGTTCTAATTCCCCTCCTCTGTAGATGTTCTAAAGGTTTAGGACCTATCGTTGTGGCAGATGGTTCCACCAGCCAGGTCGAGACCGATGTGCAGGTATCACCAGGGAGATGAGGAAAAAAGGGCGGGAGGCTCTACAACTAGTTAGTTTAGAACTCAACTTATGTATATGGATTTGAAATGCACCCTAAAAATTTGTAGCGATAGCATGAGTATGCAAGGAAGAATAAGAGAAGAGATCAAAAACATGGTAGCACTTGATAGAAATTTATGTGAATTCCGCATAACTTTTTACCTCAGATTTCCCATCGTGTGAATAGTTGCAATCATCTATTAAATCCATTCATGATGTGGATTCTAGTGTTGCTACTAAACTGGAAGAAATGATTGCTTGAGGATGAGGAATGATACGATTTGTATTTGGATTCATCGCTCGCATTTCCCACAATGATTATGGCGAGCGAAGAGAGGATGGTAGAGCTATAAAGGATTAAGAATCTGCACGGCATGATGAAAGACTAGAAATCTCCTTGGAAGATTCTAAAGGGATCTTCATTGCTGCCCATGCTCATATTAGATTGACCTGTGTCTTCTGATAATCATCAATCCAGATGGGTGCGATTATCGGTAGGAATCCTTGATCAAGCCAACAATATCAACAACAAAAACTCCTTCTCTTCGCTAATTAAAGATGCCCAGTGCTGGCCGTCATTGACAGAGTATGTGCTCATATTCACGATACAAACTTTAAGCTAGGTTTTTTCAACTTAATCTCGCTCCTTTATTTTGAGGGTAGTTATCAGATAATTAACAGTCACTACGGAGTCATGGAAGCTTTATCTTCTTACATACTACAACCGAGCCACCAATGCTTTTCCACGAGCAGAGAAAAATTCTCTAAATTCCTTTGCATGATCATGTTACTCTAGGGAACAGAGGATGGAATAAGGAAGCTTGGACTATCACAAGATTATATTGGTGATAATGAGCCTCATGTCTACATTGAAGGTTCATTAGAAATCATGACCCGTGCAGGGCTTGTGAGTCAAATCTTCAATATATTGGAATATGCAATGAAACCAGAGAGTGAAAAAATGCTATAATTTCCATGGATGCATTCTGAGGGGTGAGATAACGTCCCAAGCAAGGTAAGATCTTGGTGAAAGTATGATTAAGTCTTTGGATCTATTACTTACTACATTTTTTTGTATTGGATTTGCAAACCCACGGAAAACTTTGTGAGATTTAAGCCACCCACAGTGAGTGTGGTGGTAGAGAGGAAAGTGGACTTCATATTGATGTTCCTTAGATGGCCAGATGAAGGAACCAATACATTGGTTTCATGAGGAAACCTCAATATGTCTTGGGGGACATTGGTTCCACGATGGAACCTCGATGTGTGCTAGAGAAGACATTGGTTCCACGAGGGACCTGGTTAGTGGAAGGCGAGATCACATGGCAGGTAGTGTGATCTATTTTGAAGTCAAGATTCAAGGGGAATCATCTAGCTCGTGCAAAGAATCAAACATGGAGAGAAATACCTTCCAAACATGATTTCATGAAGTGACATCACCATAAATGATGCTCAGATACAGGTAGTCTCTGGGAGAGATGTACCTTCCAGGACGAGACCATGCCAAATAACATATATTTTCAGTGACCATGAAGACAAGCTATGGTGATGGACCCTATGATGGAGGAAGATATAGTATGAGACTCAAAGGGAGAAATTGTAGCAATCTCAGTACATGAGTTAAGCCATGAGATGTTGAGGAAGCAGGCATGGAAGGAGTTCTAGTGTATCTAGAGGAACTCTTAGAGAGGGAGTACATGCTACATCTAGAGGGAGCAAAGATTGACGAAGAAGTATACATCGAGAAACCATATGGTTTCATGATATATGAGTAGGAGTCTCATGTGTGCAGGTTGAAGAAGGCCCTGTATGAACTCAAGCAGGCACCTCGAGCTTGGTATACAATGATTGATGGGTACCTGATGAGTTTGGGATTCAACAAAAGTGTTGTTGATCCCAACCTATAGACTATTAATGGTAAGTCCCTGATTTTTGTCCTCTACATTAATTATTTATTCCTCGCTGGTACGGAGAGCCTTATTGTTGAATGAAAGTATGCATTGGTCATTGAGATTGAGATGAAGGACCCTGGTATGATGCACTACTTCTTGGGACTAGAGGTGTGGCAAAGAACCGATGAGATCTTACTGAGTCATGGGAAGTACACAGTTGATATATTGAATAAGTTTGGGATGTTGAACTATAAACCCATGGCTACACCAATGGTGACAAATCTAAAGAAACTAAGTGTGTCTTCTTCCAATTTCGACGAGATTGATCAGACCCTATAGAGATAATTGATTGGATCATTTATGTATCTGGTTAACACCAGAACAAATATTTGCTATGCAGTGAGTTCACTTAGCTAGTTTATGAGTCAGATTGGATAGACACACTGGATTGCTACGAAACATGTTTTGAGATACCTACGAGGCACAATTAGACATGGTCTAAGATATACTTCCAGTATTGACATGAGACTATAGGGATATACTGACTCGTATTGGGCAGGGAGTGCAGTGGATAGGAAGAGCACCTTCGGGTGTTGCTTCACTTTGGGATCTGCCATGGTTTCCTGGTGTAGAAGGAAACAAACTTTTGTGGCTTTAAGCATTGCAGAAGCAAAGTACATTTCATTGCGTGTGGCAGTTTGTGAAGTAGTGTGGATTTGAAATCTCCTTACAGATTTATTTGGACATGTGATGGATTCCACCATTATTCATTGTGACAACTATATTTGTGTGAAGATCTCATAGAATCTAGTGTTTCATGACAAATCGAAACACATTAAGATCAAGTACCATTACATCTGAGACATGGTGAAGAGGAAGGAAATATTGGTGCAATACCTTCCTATAGATGAGTTGTTTGTTGATGTTCTTACCAAACCCCTTACCAGGACGAAGTTTAAGTACTTATGTGAGAGACCTAGTGTAAGACCCTATTTCCCCTAGTCTGTAAATATAACTATATTGGTTGGGGAACTATGGAAAACGCAAAGGTGTGAATGTTTGTTTTGATGGACCTTTGAATAAAAGGTCGACGAATGTAAATTCTGTTATTTTTAATAGAAAATGAATATTTATTGCATGAATTATATGAAGGGGATGTGCTAAGAGAGAGACCACAATTTCTAATGAAAAGGTGGTGGAGGGGACCCAGAATGGTTGCGCTAACCTCCACCGAACTAGTACCATACTGGATTAAAAATTTCTCAAGATAAGAACAACCCTCTGACCATAAATGAATTCCCGTCATGATGGTAGGTGGGAAGGCCTCCTCAAGAGTTTATGAGGGGATGGGGGCATACTATCCACCTATAAGTATTTCGGACTTGACCACAGACGGGGGAATTTGAGCCCCATGCAATATTGTCGAGCAAGGCAAGAAAGGAAGCGTGGTGTGGGGAGAGGGGGGCCTGCAAAGAGTGCAGAGACGGGAGTAGAGCTCTCGGGCTCAAGGAAGGACTGAAAGTGAACAAGGGAGTTCTAATCATGGGGATAGGGAGACAGAGAGAGGCGAAGGAGAGTAGCCTTCATCCTTACCTATTTCTATATGGGGATAAGGAGAGTAACCTTTGTCCCTAACTTTCGTTGAGCTGGAAGTAAGAGATTGAATCTCAGAGCATCGTGGCCTAAGCTTGGGGGTGGCCAGTGATAAATCCATTAGGAGTGACCGAGTCTATGGTTGGGTGGAAACGAGCACCCCTCTCGGCATTCACATCATGCCTTATGGTTCTGATAAGTGCTTTTATGCCTTAGCTTTAAATTGGAAATAATGGATGTATGCTTGTTTTTACATGCCTATAAATGGTTTCTTCATTGAATGATTAAATTAAGAGTATGCATTTGTTCCTTGAGAACTTTTACTTCTGCTTGATTTTCTTAGGCTCTAGTTTAATTCCTCAAAAGAAATTTCCCCATGGAATTTCATCTAGAATCGAGTGAGTACTTCCCTGATTGCAAAGGTCAAATACCGCAATCACTGTGGGGTAGGAGTCTATTAAGCTCATGAGAGGTAGTGAAAATATGCATAGGCTCTCTGTGAGGCAAGCAGAGACTAAGAATCACATAAGTTCTAGACTGGATGAAGGAGCGCAAGAGCTGTGCAAAAGACCCTTCTAGGTGTTAATTCCAGAAGAAATAGCAAAACACTCTTAATCCTTCATAACTGACAAAGCTTAGGAAGGATAGCGAGAGTTAAGTATCGAAGGGGAATGCCCTTTCATTTGGAAGACGAACGAATGAGATCCGTTCGGGAGGATCCAAGGTCTGTAACGACCATCGGATTTGAAGAAGGAGAGAAGGCATTAACACCTCGACTACTTCAGTATTCGCAAGTTCACACATCGGGAGAATCACACGTTGGTGTGACTAAACTTCTGAAACCAGAAGTTGCGATGTGATCTAGACCATTAGATAGAGGAAGCTCATGGACTGTCGATCCGACGCGAACATGTTAACGCAAGGAGTATGTGGGCATTCAAAATCCCCTAAGGACCTAGTTGTAGAGGAGAAGATCTGGACCGTCGAAATCCACGCCCAAACAACAAAAGGTGAGTGCAGGAGAAAACATATTTGAGTCATCAGATCGGAAACATGTGGACCAATAGTCATTGGATCTAGAGGAAGGTGCACGAGACAAGCTTCGAAATCATCGGGATCGTCCATCGGAAGGGACACATGGAAAGAGCTCAACATTTCGCTGACTTGCAAAGAAATAAGATCAAAGAACATAACTGTTCAAACTCATGATGTTTGAAATCGCGATTTTATCATAGTCATCCATCAAGGAGGACGCATGGCGAGGGATCAACATTTTGCTGACTTTCAGGAGGGAAAATTCAAAGAAGGAAGTCGTGAGAACTCGCGATACACAGAATTCCGACGTGCTTTTGAGTTAGGCCACGGGTCATGGTGAATGGTCACATGGATGGAGGCCAAAGGGGGAGCTAAGGAATGTTAGCCATTTTCAGAGTTTGGGAGTTGGAGGAGTTGGAGTGCCTTGCAACGAAAGTCCCGAAGTCGTGAAAGGCGACGCACCGTTTAGGTTAATCCTGTGGTCATGGGAATGGTCACGTGAGTGGAGGGAGATAACGGTCATTAAGCTCTTTTTAGAGCTTGGGATTTGGGGAGATAGGGGTGGTGCATACGTTGAAGTTCTAACATGTGAAGTCTCGAAACACTTTTTGTGTAGGCGCGCAGTCACAGCCCGTGGTTGCGTGGAGGTGAAGCTCGCGCTTGGTGCTTAGTCACATAGGTGGAGCTTCATAAAAAGGACCTGTGGATTTTTTAAGTAGAGATCCCAGCTAGGAATTGAGGAGATTCTCCAGCTCAACAGAGTTGAGAACGATCCTCGACCAGGAGGTCGAACTAATTCCCTGACCTTCCAAAATTAGGAACCATGAATGGAGTTTCTATCCTTTAAGAACAAATAAATAAAATTACGCCCCATCGTGGGTGTGTTACAAATTGGTATCAGAGTCAGGTTACAACACTTGACCTACTTGGGCTCATAGACGAGTCACTTAAAAAATCTGTTTGGAGTAGTTTTAAAAGAACGACACTCTACCTTACCTCTTTCTTAAAAAGTCTGATTTAAAAATGTTATTTAAGAAAAAAAAAATGAAATTTTCTACTGTCTGTATGCATTTAAAACATTAAGCCATGTATTTTTTATAATCTAATAGATTGTTAGATAACAATAAGTGTTTTTAGAAACACTCGAGTAGTCAGTGAATCATGGGAAAACTCCAAGATTAAAGGATGATGACATTTCATGAAGTGGGGGATGGATCCCAAAATAGAGACGAAGAATCTTACAAAAGGAGGGCAGTGGAAACCCCTCCAGATCTTGCTGAAACTGTAAGGAGCCTCAGGGATGAGTTACAAATTTTCAAGGCCAACAACGAGAGAATGATAAAGGAGCAAGAGAAACAAACATAAATTAACACAGTCTTTCTACAGAGCTTATCTGACATACAAAGGTGACTGCAACATGAACCCGCAACCAGTCATGTGGACTGATGACACAAGAAGAAAACTCAGATTCCACCTGAGACCCAAAAACATGGCTCCATAAGTGACCCCACTTGGAGAAGTATCGCGAAGAAGGTCCAACTTGGAGGCATGGGACACTCATTAGGAGATTCCTCTGGAAAGGGAGCTAACAACTCCCAAGGATCTTCTAGTAGCAAGGCCAACTCGCATTCTCACAGGAAAGGAAAGAAGCGAAAGCGTTCCAAAATCCATTGTCCTGAAGAGTTAAAGAAAGCCAAACCACCCTCTTTCGACGAAGATATTAAGAAGGGAAAAGAGCCAGAATCTTGGTTGCTTGGTTTAAAGAAGTATTTCAGAGTCCATGACTACTCTGAAAACTTGAAGGCTCGAATAGACATCTTCAACCTGAATGGAAAGGATTCCATATGGTGGGAAGAACTTAGGAATGTGAAAGGAGTCCATGAGAAGGACTTGTCATGGAAAAAATTCGAGAAATACTTCAGGAAGCAGACAGAGGAGCAGACCCAAGGTTCATCTCCAAGAGCGCACCAACAAGCCCTAACTACTGGCCCTTTCAACAACACCTCTGAGGCAGATGCAGTCTCACCCGAAGTAGTTATGGGGGGGTTCCAGGATAGAGATGTATACAACCAAGGGAATACCAAGTGGATCCAATACAAGAACAACACAACATCTATATACCAAGTCCCAACTTAGATCTACTCCACATAACTATCTATCAGATCTAACACTATATCAAATGACAAAGAACTCAACATCAATCACACACAACACAAGATATACGTGGTTCACCCTCTCTCTAGGGCTACGTCCACAGAACTGTGCTTTAGAATATATTAAGATGAATCATACAGTTATTGTCTGTGCTCTTAGCTAGCAGATCTTCTCTTATTCTCTCTCTTTCTCTCCCCTCCCTGCCCACCTAGCTACAGGGTTGATCTTCGCACCCAGTTGAAGATCTTACAATACAGACTTCTCTCGCAATACAATAGCTCTCTCTCAATAGCAATATCTTCTCATAACATAATCAAACAACAAAACTCAGAACGAACCCTATTCCCTCATATATGTTCTTATTTATACATTACAATCACTCACTGACAGTATTAGTCCGAAACCTAAGTGTCAAAACCCTAGATACCAAAACCATAGGTGTTTAAAACCCTAGGTCAACTTGACCCACATTTTCCAGGCTTCACCAGCCTGTCTTTTCTTCCTTCTCACGCGGTGCTCCAAAGCATCCAACAGTGGCTTTTTCCGCTTGTTGATTTTTCCATGATCCATCTTCCTTGCTGATCTATCATCCTCGATCTCCTCGTCCAAAGATTTGCTTTCTCTTACTTCTCTCTGTCTTTTCTGTTCTTCTGCTCACTTCGACCTAGTATCAGTCACTGTGTCTTCTGCGTTGTTCACGTTCCTTATTTTCTGCCTTAATCTTCTCTTACTTCCATACCCAAGGACAACAAGCCCCCAACACTCACCTGTGACTCGTCCTGAGACACTTCAGATATGATCCTTCTATTTTTCTCTGACTTCGGACTGCGCAGGGAAGCCTGTGCTTTCATCTCTATGCCTCCCTTTCTTCCTCCCTTGTGCAGACTATATTTTATGTGTCCAGTACCCAGTTTCAACTGCACCTGGTGCCTGGACACTTTTCCTCATGCTTTTACTGAGAGCTGCGAGGCAATTGGTTGTCATAATACAATTTCATCCAGCTCTCATTCACCAAACCTTCCTTCCATTCTCCATTCAAAGTCTTCAACTGCATAGATCCTCCTTTTATAACATAGGAAACCTCATATGGCCCAAGCCAATGTGGTCTGAACTTTTCTGGATGCTTCATGAACTTACTTTCATATACCAAAACCAAATCGCCTTGCTTAAATTCCTTTTTCTTTATGTGTCTATCATGGTAGGCCTTCTCTCTTTCCTTTAGTACCTGCTGATGAAATCCTACAATAAATATGTCTTCTTCTAGTTCGACCAACTGTGCGAGCCTCTCTTTAACAACGCCAGTGTCATCCATATCTGTAAAGGCAACAATTCTTAAGCTTGGGACCAAATATCCCATCGGGACAACTGTTTCGAGGCCATAAACCAACTTAAAGTGAGTCTACATGATCAATTTATTCCAAGTGGTTCTATAGGCCCATAGTACTGCTGGTATTCTTAAGTCCCAGTCATCCCTGTTCACACTGCAAATGTTCATCAACATTGTCTCCAAGATCTTGTTGAATTCTTCAACTGTCCCATTCACTTGTGGATGGTAAGGTGTGCTCTTCTGATGATGGACTGCAAATTCCTCAGTCAAGGCTTCAACGGTCTTATTGATGAAATGTGTGCCTTGGTCGCTCATATGGATCTTGGGGCATCCAAAACTGGTTATTATGTCATCAAATATGAAGCACGTAGTTTTAGTTTCACTATAGTCCTTAATTGCTCTTGCTTCGACCCATCTGGTCAAGTACTCTGTCGTAGTGATTATGTACCTTGCTCATGTGCACTTTCTTGGTGGGTTTATAGGTCCCATGAAGTCAATGGCCCATTTCTCAAATGCTTGTAGGGTCAGTTGTGGTGCTAAAGGAATTTCATCTCTTCTGGATGGTTTCCCAACTCTGTGGCATACATCACAGGCTCTGTAATAGTCCATAGCATCTATGTGTAAGGTAGGCCACCAAAGGCCAACCCTAAGAACCTTCTACGTTGTTGCTTTCCTTGCATAGTGTCCTCCTGCGATGCCTTCATGAGAATCTGTGAGGATCAATGGTCATTTTGCCTCCATGACACACCTCCTCAATATCTCATCAGGTCCCATCTTATATAGTTGTCCATCTATAAGTGAGAAATCTGCAGCGCGCACTACTAGTTGTTTCTTCTAGGTGACTGTATATTCACTAGGTGCCATTACTATTGATAGGAACTGGACTATCTCTTCAAAGTGATCGTCAATCTTTCTAATGGCCAGAAATTTTGCATCCGACAGTGTATCCTCCAAACTAGTAGGCTCTTATCCATGTTCCAACCTTAAGAAGTGGTCAAGACCTTTTCTCATTCTTCCTGCTTAACCACAATTTCGAATTCATATTCCTAAAATAGCAGAAGCCATTTGCATATTCTCCCCCCCAACACTGGCTTGTTGACTATGTATTTCAGCCCAGAGTGATCAATAAACATTTTAAAATGTCCTCCCATCAAGTAGTGGCGGAACTTCTGCAACGCATACACCATGGCAAACCATTCTCTCTCGGTGGTGGTGTAATTAATTTCAGTTGTTGATAGATTCCTGGTAGCAAAGGCTAATGGGTGGTCGATGTCTCTTGTTCCCGGTTGTGCTAACACAACTCCTAATGCAATAGAATATGCATCTACATGCATGTGAAATTCCTTGCTCCAATCTAGAAAAACCAAGATAGGCACAGTAACCATTTTTTGTTTCAGCGTGTCGAAGCTCTGTTGGCATTCTTCTGTCCAATGAAACTGGCAATATTTCTTCAAAAGCTTCTAGATGGGTTCTGTAATCTGCGGATAGCCTTTAATGAACTTCCTGTAGTATCTCGTATGACCCAGCACAGTGCACAGTTGTTTGAATGAAGTAGGAGGGGGCAAATAAACTATAATGGAAATCTTAGTTGGATCTACCAGCAATCCCTGCTTGCATACAATATGACCTAACAACACTCCAAATGGTGAAAATAAGATGCACTTCTTTAGGTTTAAGAAAATCTAACACTGCCTACACTTGTCCAACATTAGCCTTAGACATTCAATATGATTTTTCAATAAACTAAAAATAGTCCAATCATCAAAGTATGCTTCTATAAATTTATGTAGAAACTCCTTGAATGCTTCAACCACCACCCTAGAAAATATGGTTGGGGCATTCTTCAATCCAAATGACATCATTGTATATTAGTAGGATCCCCATTCTATGGCAAAGGTGGTCTTATGGCAATCTTCTTTGGAAATATATATCTGATGGTATCCTAAAAATTATTCATCTTCTTGAGAACTACGCAGATTCTGATCTCTCCTATCTTCTTGTCTTGTACCACCATAGGGCTGATCCACTCTGACTCTTCAACAGGTTCTATGATTCCTGCTTCCATCATTCTATCAAGCTCAATCTTCACTTTCTCTTTATATTTAGGGTTCAATCTGTACGGTCTTTGTTTGACTGGCCTAGCATTTGGTTTCAAAGGGATCCTCATCTCTCCCATGGGTCCTTTAATTCCCTTCATATCAGTGAACTTGGTTGGAAACAAGTCTTGATATTCATGCAGTAACTTTGTGATCTTGTTAATAGTGGCAGCATCCCAATAGTCTCCAACATTTGCAAGCTTCAGTGTTTTCTCTGTTCCAATATTGACTTTCTTCATCTTGATCGGCTATACAATGAAAGGTAGCTCAACTCCTGGTCCTTCTATGTCTCTTTGGCCTTCTGTCTCAGGGATTTTCAACTTCCTAGTATCATCATCTTCATCAACATTGATGTTGTAACAACCTTGCAATTTCTGGAGAGGCGTAGTCCATTCATCCTCTTCGTGTTCCAAAGGGAGGCTAGATGCCTCCTCAAATACTTTATGTCTTACAATCTGTAACGCTTGATCCATTGTAGGATATTGGCTTTCAAACAAAAAGGTAGTTATAAAGTTCTGTGTCATACCTTCCCAATCTATAGTGATGAGGCACAATTCTGCTTGAAGATACCATTTGATAGGGGTGGTATCCAACATGTTAATGAATTTGTGCACCCACTGCTCTTGAGGAATGTTTCTCCAGGCTTCCTCACAACTTCGCACATGGTCCTTTGGACAACTTTGACCTGTGTACCTAACTTCACAACCTTCTACTTGCACTAAGAATCGCACTGTCATCAAAGCACGACATTGTACCTAGTCTGTAATGTTGTTTTTGTGTGTACCCCACCATCTTGTTGGGGTTGCTTTCAAGGCCTCATCCAGTGCCAACAATCTTTGTTTTGTTGGTACAATTTCTTCAAAATCTGACAAGAATGCTTATAAACGATTCAGACCATCAAAGTTAGGTAGGTTGCTTACTGTTGTGTCAATCCAACAAACTTCTTTGGTTAATCAAGCATATATCCTTGTAGATACTTCATACATTTTGTTCTTCCAATTCTCTAGTGCTTCTTATGAATATGATGAACATGTTGGACAACTGAGAGGGGGGGTGAATCAGTTGTTACCGTGCTTAAACAATTATGTTTATTTTAAACTCTTTACAAAGCACTCAATGATAATCACAATAATGCAGGGAAATAACTAACAACACATTCAACATCAGTCACACATATGAGATACACAGAGACAGATATTTCCTGAGGAAACCCATAAGAGGTAAAAACCTCTTCTTCTTTATATGATAAGTAATCTTTACATTCTTTACATTATCATACATATGAGCACCAACTCATAATGAGGTTGCAACCTCTGTTTTGCAAGCTGCTACTTGCTGAGAGCACCAACTCTCTGGTTTCTCTAGCACCAACTAGAAGGAAGCACCAACTCCCTGGTTTCTCTAGCACCAACTAGAGGGAAGCACCAACTCCCCAAGTGTTCCAGCACCAACTGGATGGAAGCACCAACTTCCAATCATACAGGCACCAACCTGTAAAACAGAGAACAACAGTTATCCCTTGCACCACCTTGCCACCCTGGTTTCTCTAGCTACAACCAGATGGACGTTACAACTCCTTGTGTTCAAGCACCCACTTGAACCTATGAGGACGACAATCCTCCCTAGCACCTCCCTACCACCCTGACATATAAATTTTGCTAATGAAACTTATCACAGTGATACACTATTTATCATTGGCTTACCAGACTTATCATTGTTCTTCTACACTTCACTGCTTTGTCTACATCAGTGTCTTCTGCACACTCCTCTACGTTTTATGTTCTTCTCCCATTATGCACCGTGTGCCATCTCAATTTAATCCACCATTCCTTTTCTCTATATTTTAGTTGTTGTACACTCCTCCTTCTACACTCCTGAATCCTCACAACAATAACAAGCACCCTCTTCTTTGTTCTGCATACTTATATTCTCTGTGCAACTTGTGCATGCTATCGCTCCATGCTTCTGCATGCTCTCTCCATGTCGAGTGCTCTGCCTGATCATAATTTCCACTCTTCAGCTTCTCTAGCAGTTAGATCCATGTGTCCATCATCACTGGGTGTTAAGCCGAGATTCCTTAGCCTGTCTGGCAGTTGAGACTCTTCGTCTTCTCTATCAAAGTCGAGCTAATCCTCTTGGTTGCAGTTATAGGCTTCAACACTCTTCCATATGTCAATCACCTCTAAGAATAATCTCCATTCCACTGGAAGATGCCTCGATCCTCTTCATCTTCTCTGGCGATCACACTGAAGCCTGTTTGATTCCTCTGGTAAAAGCTATTAGTCGTTTATGGCAGTTACAATCTGAAGTGCAATAGTAGCACTCTGATCATACTTAAATTCACCTGCACCGTTGGATTGGATCCGTAGGATCTTGTGTTTAATTCACATTTTGGGATTTTGGCATTCCTGTGGTAGAGTTTCTTGGCGCTCCATGTCGCGGTCCATGAAATTACGAAATAGAGCTTGCCGGTTCGAGATCTTCTCTACAGCTCTTCAATCTCTAGATCAACGGTCCACAATCCATGGTGATCGGACGACTATCCCCTGCCCTGGGACTTTTGGGGAGTGATGGAGTTAAAACTCTCGAAGAAAAAACTCCCGGAGTGAGGTCAGTCTTGCGTCACTCGATGATGTGTCGTGACCCGAGTGGCTACCACGTGTCACTCAGAATTGTGAATTACAGTGGCCTGAAATGCCAAATCAACTTGACACTTGTCGTTGTCTGATCGTGCCACGTGTCATTGTCTTCCACCTATCCTTTCTGACATGGTCTACCACATTCACCTACTGGATCGGTCAACCCAGATCACTTCGCGATTTCGCATATCGCGATTTCGACATTCTTGATGTGAATGTTCTTCACTTCCAAGTCCCGGTTTGTGAAACTCTAAAATGGAGTCAGATCAACTTTTCGGCTTTTCGCACTTCACAACTTCAGGATTCCTGTCATGAGAGTCCTTGACATCTCCAACTCCTGGTATTCGAACCTCTGATATGGATTCTTTGACATTTCGCGATTTCGCATTTCACGACTTTGGGTTTTGCGACTTCGGGACTCCTGTTAGTAAGAGTTCTTGACATCCCCAACTTCCGGTATCTGAAATCTAGGTATCCGAAACTGTCCCTTGCTTTCGGGATTTCAGCGTTTCACATTTCGCGATTTCGGGACTCCTGATGATGAAGAGTCTTAACTCTTCCAACTCCTGGTATCCGAAACTCCGAAATGGAGTTATTTCCTGATCTGCGAAACTCTTCGTTTATGTGCCTATTTCGGGATTTCAGGATTCCATATTTCACAACTCCGGGACTCCTGTGTTGAAGAGTCTCAACTCTTGACTTCTCAATCTCCCGGTATCCGAAACTTTGAAATGGAGTTATTTCCTGATCTGCGAAACTCTTCATTTATGTGCCTATTTTGGGATTTTGGGATTTCAGATTTTGCAACTCCAGGACTCTTGTGTTGAAGACTCTCAACACTTGACTTCTCAATCTCCCAGTACCCAAAACTCCGAAATGGAGTTTACGCTTCTAATCTTTCCATGAAATTATTCCTGCGCTACTGGTCTTCCTTACCTGCTTGTTTTCCATCAAATAAACAAGCACACTCTTGCACTCTTCGTGCACCTTTGCACTATCTCTTCTGAGCTTACGTTGTCCCTGTTTTTCCATCGCTGCATACTCTAATCTTGCCATCAATGACAAGCACACCTGCCTATAAAAATGCCAACAATATCCCCCTTTGGCATTGATGGCAACCCTGAACGACAACACTAATTTGCTTGGACTTCCAACTGTAGCATCCAATCCGGACCACTCCTTTTCTCCCCCTTTGACATCAATGTCAAAGAAAACATGCTCCCCCTGAGCTGTTGCAGTATTTTTAGGAGGTATCAGATATTCAATCAATACAAAACTCCCCCTAACAGGATGGACTCTCTTAGGTGTGAGACAGGATGACACCCAACTTCTGTCTGAGATATTCAAATGGTGTCTTGGCTAAGGGTTTAGTAAAGATGTTTGCAATTTGTTCTATGGTTGGAATGTAATGGACCTGAACAACCCGATTGGTGACTTGTTCTCTCAGAAAATGGTATTTTATGGGAATATGCTTGGTCTTGGAGTGGAATACAGGATTCTTGGACACACTGATGGCACTAGTGTTATCACAATGAATTGGGATCGGTGCAACACATTTTACCTCCAAGTTTTCAAGTGTCTGAATCATCCATAATACCTGAGTGCAACACGTAGCAGCAACAATGTACTCTGCATCTGTAGTGATAAATAAATGGAACCTTGCTTTTTACTCAGCCATGCTACTAGAGAATCTCCTAAGAAAAACGCACCTCCACTCATGCTTTTCCTTTCATCCATGCATTTATCCCAATCAACATCTGAGTAGGATGATAATTTAAAATTCTGATTCTTAGGATACCATAGGCCATAGTTCATTGTTTCTTTCAAATATCTGAATATCCTTTTGACAGCTAGCAAATGACTCTGTTTAGGTGCAAACTGATATCTTCCTACCATTCCAACAACATGCATTATGTCTGGGCAAGATGTTGTGATGTACATCAAGCTGCCTATCATTGACCTATATGAACTTTGATCAACATCAGGTGAGTCATCATCAGGCTGCCTATCCCTTCAGACCTCTGAGTAATTTGCAGACCAAGAAAAAATGACAGTTCACCTATCATAGACATTTCAAACTCAGACTCCATGGCAGAAGCATACCATTTTACCAATGAATCCTTATTACATCTAAAGATGATGTCATCTACATAGACCAACACAATGAGAAAATCATCACCCTCTGTTTTGATATATAGATTGTTGTCAATTGTTCCTCTCTTGAACCCTTTATCTTTGAGATACATATCCAGTCTATGATACTACGCACGAGGAGCTTGTTTTAACCCATATAAATCTTTCTTCAGCTTGCATACTAAGTCAGGGTTATCAGACAGTTCGAAACCCTCTGGTTGTTCCATATAGACTTCTTTATTTAAATATCCATTTAGAAAAGCTGACTTGACATCCATTTGATAGATTTTAAACCTTTTATGACAAGCATAGGCAAGAAATATTCTGATAGCTTCCAACCTTGCTATGGGCGCAGATGTTTCATCAAAATCTAGTCCTTCTATTTGAGCATAGCCTTTACAGACCAATCTTTCTTTGTTCCTGACAACTTGTCCCTGCTCATTCAACTTATTCTTAAAGATCCATTTGGAACCAATGATATTTTTACCTTCTGGTCTATGATCCATCTCCTACGTATTGTTTTTCTCAATTTGATCAAGCTCGTCATTCATTTCTTTAACCCAATGTTCATCTTTGCTAGCTTCATTAAAATTCTTGGGTTCTAGCATGGATATGAAAGCTATATGTGATTGTTCGGTGTTTTTGATTAGCTTTCTCCTGGTTTGTACACGTTTGTCTTTTTCACCAATTATCTGACTTGCAGGATGATTCTTTTGAGTGATTCTGGAGGAGGAATTTGATGTTGTCTACTGATTTGAGTCTGTCTGAGTATCTATGTCTTCATATGATTTAGAGTCTTCATTTTCTGATTCTTGGACCTGTTCATCTTCGACTTTAGCTGTGGCTTCTGTAGAAAACTCATTACTGTACACCTCTCTTGATGGGATTCCTTCATCAACTTTTACGTCAATACAGTCAACCATTTTATGCAGCCTCTTATTATAGCATCTGTATCCTTTACTGTTTGTAGCATACCCCAAGAAGATACCTTCATCAACCCTGTCATCATATTTTCCAAGGTTCTCATCATTATTCTTTATGTAGCATTT
>ML777358.1:880467-963604 GCA_009831015.1 Picea engelmannii
CAACCCTGTCATCATATTTTCCAAGGTTCTCATCATTATTCTTTATGTAGCATTTACTCCCAAAGACTTTGAAGTGTTTAATTGAAGCAGGTCTCCCAAACCACAGTTCATAAGGTGTCTTGTCACTTTGTGGTCTGAGGTGGTCTTTGTTAAGAACATGGACTGTTGTGTGTATTGCCTCTACCCAATAGGTTTGACCAATGTTCTTCTCATTCATCATTGACCTGGCCATTTCCTGCACTGTTTTGTTTTGCCTCTCAACTACTCCATTTTGTCGTGGAGTTCTTGGGATTGTGTATTCTCTCTTGATCCCATTCTTATCACAAAATTCCTTGAAGTCACTTCACATAAACTCCCCTCCTTGGTCTGATCTTACTGCCTTTAACCTCTTGCATGTTTCAGTCTCAATTAAGGTCTTAAATATTTTAAACTTCTCAAATGCTTCAACTTTTTCTTTGAGAAAGGAAACCCAAGTAAGTATGGAGTAATCAACAATAATCAGCATGAAGTAGTTTTCTTTCCCTGTGCCTTCCTGTCTTGATGGTCCACATAAATCCATATGAACTAGTTGGAGTGGTTTCTCTGTTGAATTAAAGCTCTTGGACTTAAATTGTGTCCTATTTATCTTTCCTACTTGGCAGGGTTTACACATTGAATCTTAGGGCTTTGATATTCTCAGAAGATCTTTTACGGCCTCGAGATTTCTGAGTTTGATTAAGTGGTCAAAGTTTAGATGTCCAAGTTTCTTATGCCATAACCAACTTTCATCATGTTTTCTTAGATGACATTCTTCTCTATTTTCTTTCAGCACATATACATTATTTTCTGTCCTTATGCCTTTGGCCACCACTTGTCCTGAGTTTACAGACTTTATCTTGCAGTCCTTGGATGTGAACACCACTTCACATCCTCTATCACACATTTGACTTACACTGAGCATATTATGTTTCAGCCCATCTACAAGTAGAACATCTTGGGCTTTTCCTTTTCCATTACTTAAACTCACCATCCCTTTACCCTTTATTTTACCTGGAGCATCATTTCCAAAGGTTACGTTTCCTGATTTGCTTTCACTTAGAGATAGAAACTTACCTTTGTCTCCTGTCATATGTTTGGAGCATCCACTATCTATATACCAAGGGTTCATTTTTCTTTGAGCTGACAACACTAATCCACACTTGTCACTTTCTTTCTTCTTCCAAAACTTGACATTTTCAGTAGGGGAATTCAAATCTGGTTCATAGTTCTTTAATCGACAGTCAACAGATTTATTTCCATAGTTATGAAAGATGTAGCATTCAATCTCATTGTTCAATAGGTCAAAATTATTGTTGCAGCGTTGTCTACTCATTGACTGTTGGTTATTTCTTGACCTCCTTAGTTGCATGTCCCTAGACTTAATTTGGCAATTTGCAATCTGAGAAGGTTTGTTACTTGGCTGCATCATTCTTTGTTGTGGAAAGTATTTATTCCTTTGAAATCTTAATTGCTCATGTCTAAGCCTTAAGGAACAATTTACAGCTTTGTGACCAAAGTTAGAACAGTAGAAACAATAGGCATAGAAAAATTCTTTGTACCTGGAAAATGGTTGTCTTCTTTGAGCAAATCGATTTCTTCCATGCTGATGACATCTTTCAGCAGGGAGCGCATTATTTCTTTGTTCTACAAATTCAGTCCTGACACCTTTTTCCTTACTCGTCATGGGCAGCTGATTGTCTTCCTTTGTTTCTGCAGGTTTGTTGTTGTTATTGGTTGTACATTTGACAAACTTGATGGGTTCTTCGTTTCTTGGCTTTCCACTACTTGATCCCTCTTTATAACCCAAACCAATTTTCATCTTTGGATTCCTTTGCTGATTCAGAATGGTGGCTAATCCTTCTGAGGCTTTGATACTTGACAGATTCTGATTATACAAGCTTTGAAACTTCTCCATCTCTTTCGTAGTTTTCACTACTTCTTGTTCTAATGCTTCACATCTTTCCTTATTTTCTGATAACTATCGTTTCAGAATGTCTTCGATTTTCTTTGCCTCTTCTAATTCTACTTTTAGTAGGACAAGGTCTTCATCAGGTTCTTTACTGTCTTTCTCAAACTGTATTAGCAATTGTCTTTGCTTTCTATTCTTGATTCTTAGTCTGTCAATCTCTTCCAGTGCACTGATTAGTTCTCCTTCCATGTCAACCACATCTTCTTCTTCATTAACATCACTCCTTGTGCTGTTATTATCATAATCCTCTTTGGCCATAAGCATGAAGTCATTTAGTTTATCTTCAATAGAGGAGTCATTGTCTTCATCATCTGAAGGATCATCATCATTGTTTACGCAAAGACTTTTCTTCTTAAAGTTATTCTCTTTAAAGAAATTTCCGTGTTTGTACTTCTCCTCATCATCACATGTATGATCCTTTCCTTTGTGGGGACATTTATTTGCAAATGACCTATCCTACTAGAGTTGAAACATTTGAAAGGCAGTTTACCTTTGTATTTACATGATCCCTTCTTCAGTCTCTTCACAAATTTTTCTTCAATTTCATCGGGCTCAGAATCCTCATTCTTGTCTGCTTTAAATGATGCTTCTCTGGAGGTGGGTTTATCTTTAACTATTATCATTTCATATGCAGTCAATGTTACTAGAAGTTGATCAAACTCCAAGGTTTTTAGATCATTAAGTTCTTCTATAGCAGAGACCTTCGAGTTGAACCTATCTGGGAGAGATCTCAAGATTTTCTGAACTAAAGAAGGTTCCTCAATTTTTTCACCAAATGCTTTCATTTCATTTACCATTTCTTTACTCTCAAAAAGTATTTTCCAATAGTTTCATCTTCCTTCATCTTCAGCTGTTCAAACTATATTCTGTAGGTTTGAAGCTTGGCGTCCTTTATCTTTTCATTACCTTCATAACTGCTAATGAGTTTGTCCCACATTTCTTTGGCAGTTCCTAGGTGCATAACTTTTACGAATTTTGCTTCTGCAAGCCCACTCAAGATAGCATTCATAGCCTTAGCGTTGAAGCTAAATTATATCTTGTCATCCTTATTAGCTAGTACAATTGGCTTTACATAACCAGTGTCTACCACATCCCAGACGTCTGCACCTAAATCCATTATGTAGGTTCTCATTCTAACTTTCCATAAGGAAAAGTTTGTTCCATTGAATAGAGGGGCCTTATTGGTTGAATTTCCTTCATGGCTTGACATGTTTAAGCTCTAGGATATGCCCTTAGATAAAAGGGGCCAGCTCTGATAGCAATTGTTGGACAACTGAGAGGGGGGGTGAATTAGTTGTTACTGTGCTTAAACAATTATGTTTATTTTAAACTCTTTACAAAGCACTCAATGATAATCACAATAATGCAGGGAAATGAGTAATAGCACATTCAACATCAGTCACACATATGAGATACACAGAGACAGATATTTCCTGAGGAAACCCATAAGGGGTAAAAACCTCTTCTTCTTTATATGATAAGTAATCTTTACATTCTTTACATTATCATGCATATGAGCACCAACTCATAATGAGGTTGCAACCTCTGTTTTGCAAGCTGCTACTTGCTGAGAGCACCAACTCTCTAGTTTCTCTAGCACCAACTCCCTGGTTTATCTAGCACCAACTAGAGGGAAGAACCAACTCCCCAAGTGTTCCAACACCAGATGGATGGAAGAACCAACTTCCAATCATACATGCACCAACCTGTAAAACAGAGAACAACAGTTCTCCCTTGCACCACCCTACCACCTTGGTTTCTTTGGCTGCAACCAGATGGAAGCTACAACTCCCTGTGTTCAAGCACCCACTTGAACCTCTGAGGACAACAGTCCTCCCTAGCACCTCCCTACCACCCTGACATATAAATTTTTCTAATGAAACTTATCACAGTGATACAATATTTATCATTGGTTTACCAGACTTATCATTGTTCTTCTACACTACACTACTCTGTCTGCATCAGTGTCTTCTACACACTCCTCTACGCTTTATGTTCTTCTCCGGTTATGGATTGTGTGCCATCTCAATTTAATCCACCATTCCTCTGCTCTATATTTTAGTTGTTGTACACTCCTCTGTCTACACTCCTGAATCCTCACAACAACAACAAGCACCCTCTTCTTTGTTCTGCATACTTATATTCTCAGTGAAACTTGTGCATGCTATCGCTCCATGCTTATGCATTTTCTCTCCATGTCGAGTGCTCTGCCTGATCATAATTGCCACTCTTCAGCTTCTCTGGTAGTTAGATCCATGTGTCTATCATCACTGGGTGTTAAGACGAGATTCATAACCTGTCTGGCAGTTGAGACTCTTCGTCTTCTCTATCAAAGTCAAGCTAATCCTCTCTGTTGTAGTTACAGGCTTCAACACTCTTCCATTTGTCAATCACCTCTAAGAATAATCTCCATTCCACTGGAAGATGCCTCGAGCCTCTTCATCTTCTCTGGCGATCACACTGAAGCCTATTTGATTCCTCTGGTAAAAGCTATTAGTCGTTTATGGAAGTTACAATCTGAAGTGCAATAGTAGCCCTTCGATCATACTTAAATTCACATGCACTGTTGGATTGGATTCGTAGGATCTTGCATTTAATTCACATTTTGGCATTTCAGGATTTCAACATTCCTATGGTAGAGTTTCCTGACACTCCATGTCACGTTCCCCGAAACTCCAAAACGGAGCTTGCCGGTTCGAGCTCTTCTCTACATCTTTTCGATCTCCAGATCAATGGTCCACAATCCGTGGTGATCGGACGACTATCCTCTGCCCCGGGACTTCATCCTTCGGGACTTTGGGGGAGTGATGGAGTTAAAACTCTCGAAGCAAAAACTCCCGGAGTGAGGTTAGTCTTGCGTCACTCAATGATCTGTCGTGACCCAAGTGGCTGCCACGTGTCACTCAGAATTGTGAATTCCAGTGGCCTGAAATGCCAAATCAACTTGACACTCGTCAATGTTTGAAATTGTCTTCCACCTGTCCTTTCTGACGTGGTCTGCCACATTCACCTCTTGGATCTGTCAGCCCAGATCACTTCGCGATTTCACATATCGTGATTTCGGCATTCTTGATGTGAATGTTCTTCACTTCCAAGTCCTGGTCTGCGAAACTCTGAAATGGAGTCAAATCAACTTTTTGGCTTTTCGCACTTCACAACTTCGGCATTCCTGTCGTGAGAGTCCTTGACATCTCCAACTCCCGGTATCTGAACCTTCGGTATGGAGTCTTTGACATTTTGTGATTTCACATTTCGCGACTTCGGGACTCCTGTTAGTAAGAGTTCTTGACATCCCCAAATTCCGGTATCCGAAACTATCTCCTACTTTCGGGATTTCGGCGTTTTGCATTTCGCAATTCCGAGACTCCTAATGATGAAGAGTCTTGACTCTTCCAACTCTTGGTATCCGAAACTCCGAAATGGAGTTATTTCACGATATGCAAAACTCTTCGTTTATGTGCCTATTTCGGGATTTCGGGATTCCGGATTTCGCAACTCCGGGACTCCTGTGTTGAAGAGTCTCAACTCTTGACTTCTTAATCTTCCGTTATCCGAAACTCTGAAATGGAGTTATTTCCCGATCTGTGAAACTCTTCATTTGTGTGCCTATTTCGGGATTTCGAGATTCCGGATTTCGCAACTCCGGGACTCCTGTGTTGAAGAGTCTCAACACTTGACTTCTCAATCTCTCGATACCCGAAACTCCAAAATGGAGTTTACACTTCTGATCTTTCCATTCAATTATTCCTGCACTGGTGGTCTTCCTTGCCTACTTTTTTGCCATCAAATAAACAAGCACACTCTTGCACTCTTCATGCACCTCTGCACTATCTCTTCTGAGCTTACGTTGTCCCTGTTTTGCCATCGCTTCATACTCTGATATTGCCATCAATGACAAGCACACTTGCCTGTAAACATGCCAACAAAACATGCACTATCACTTTTCCAGCTTAGGTTCCCATCCCCCGTAGGATTAATGTAATCCTGTTACTTGGTTGTTAATTTGTATATGTTTTCTAGTTCATATGCATGGTCTCTGATGGGTTCTGTGTATCTCTAACCTTCATTGGGATCCAAAGGTGAAATGAACCTAAGGCCATCTCTTTCAAATGTCATTTTTCTTTCTTTAAATCAACCATAGTGGAATTATTGAAAGCCCAATCAATTACTAACAGTGCAGGGTATGGACAACTATCGTCAACTATCTCAATCACTTCGAAGTCTGCAAACGTCCTTACTCCGTCAATGTCCACATGGACATGTTCCAATCTTCCAAAGGTACTTACATCTTGCTGATTATGCATCCTAAGCCTAATGGTGGAATATATCAACTTAGGTTTTCCCATCAGTGCCCAGGTCTGCTTCGTCATGACATTGACCTCCAACCCTAAGTCGAGGACCATGTAATCTATATAACACTCTCTAATTTGAGCATTCAGGTGTAGTTCCTTATTTTTCCTTCTCCTTTTAGAGACTTGGTGTACTTCTCTATTTAGTAAGGGATCTATCTTCCTAACTCATACTGTCTAATTAAATTCTGTAGCTCTTGAACAATGCTTTCATCATGAATCAACTTAATACAAGTATATAAAAATTTTGTGAGCTTGCTTATGTCTTTTCCTTCTTTTGGCAGAGCAGACTGATTGAATGCCAGAGGAATTCCATATTCTCTTACTTTTGGTCGTGTCTTTGATGAAGACCCTTGGTCCCTCCCGAATTCTTTTCTAGACTCCTCAAAGATTTGTTTTTCTTTCTTTGCATCAAAAACTTGTGTCTTCTCTACAACTTTCCTGACTCCTGATTCTTTTGTAGCCTTTCCTTGGGTCACTCTATCTTATCCTGTAACAACGCCTCCTATAGTGATAAAAACGACTCTAGGGTCCTCTCTGTGAGGTTCAACGTATATGAATTGTACTTTCGGGTTCTGTTGAGGTCCTCGTCTCTCCCAATGTTTGGCTAGCAGTACAGGACAATCTTCGATAATATGTTCGAATGAGATGCAGTAGATGCAAGTGGTACAAGGGTTCTGACAATCCCTTGCTAAGTGTCCTGGATGTGTGCAGTTATAACAGTGATCTGTCCTCGTCCTCGAACCATACCTCCTCCTCCTCCTCTTCCTCTGAATCCACCGCAAGGGTTGAAGTTTCCTCTTCCTGGAGAATTATACTGTGTAGTGTTTCCTTCTTGTTGTTCTTCTCCTTGAATTTTGTATATATCCCTTGACCTTTCATGCATGAGGTCATAAGCCCTACAATCCCGAGCATCATGCCCCATGGACTTACAGAACATGAAATACATATTTGTGGGTGTTTGAACATATTTTTGCATGTAATAGCACTCACCAGGGTGATGTTGATTTCTACATACCTTGCACCAGGGTAGGTTGACTTTCTTCAAAGGGCTCAGAGCTCCAGAGGCCAAGTATTCATGAAATAGGGGATAATGTTCCTTGTCATGGCCTTCTGATTTGCATTTGGTACACCATATGTCTTCTCTTTTATCTTTTCCCTTGTCTTTCTTCATATCTTCGACCTGCAGAGACAAACTAGTTAGTTGACTGAAGATTTGACTCATACCTGAGCTGGATTCTCCCATAGGGGATGATTCTAGTTTCATGGCGATCTCCAGTGCCTCAGCCTGCAAATCAATCTTCTGTTGCATCAGAGGAACTCTAATGTGTGGTAAGAGAGCAACAATGAACCATTCCTTGTTCTGCTCATCTGAGATTTGAAAGATCATATGGTCTGTCAAGGTCTTAAATCTCTAATTAAACTCCCACACAAGTTCAACTATTTTCTTCTTGATTTATTCGAGTTCTGCATTGCACTGCGATTCTGACTTAGGTTTCTTGAATTCAGAAATTAGCACAGTCTTAATGGAATTCAATGGTTTAGGTGTAGCTCCTTGGACAATTTTCATGTACTAGCTCAGTTTGCAATCTCTTAGGGTAGTACTGAACTGATCTTGTTTGACAGCTTCGTCGGTGATATTCTTAATACTCCACACAGCTTCACAGAGAAACTAGTGCTGCTCAGGGTCTTCAGATCCATCTCCTCTAAAGGTGGGTAACCTCATCTCATCTGCCATAGATATTCCTAGGTTTCCTGATTGAGTATGTGGTGGACTACTAGTGACAGTGCTTTGAGTGCTCGGGTGACTCTGATTACTCTGATTTCTTAGTGTTGTTGAAACAACAGGAGGAGTAATAATACTTACTTCAACAGTCTACGCAGTTCCTAAAGTTTCTGGATCTTTCCGACGAATTTCTTCAGCTGTCCCTTCCTCTGCCCTAATGGATTTTGAATGCTCTTCGTCTGTCAGATATGCCTCTTCTCAACTATAGAAACCCTCATCCCCGTGGTTCTGCTTAAACAGGTTCACAAGAGGAACTTCTCTGAACACTCTCCCATTGCGTGTATGTCCATCCTCTGTGTTGTTGTTGTTGTCTAAGTTCTTGACCATTAGCCTTTTCCAATTCAACAAAATACTGTATCTTCAAGATTTTCTTCTCATGCAATAGCCTCTTGATCTTCAACTTTATAAAGTGTAATAATTTTCCTTTGGGTCCCTTGAAGAAATATCTCTCGGCTTGGCTATATGACTCTACTCTGTCAACAACAAACTCGGTGATGTACCCTCCAATGGTTCTATCAAGACAATGATCTACTACTCGTGACATGACCTTATTGACTCTCTTTACCTTCTTGATCAACGTCGATGTCCAAACTACAGGAGGTCTAGATCTGATCTCAAACTGGGTATCTGCTAACCTAGCTAGCCACTCATATAGCTCCTGATGGATTCCTCCAAAGAAAATATCATGTATATTAGTAAAGATATATCTTCCTAACCAATCCTCTGTACTAATATTAGGGTTCTTGTTCTAGGCTTCAGCGAAGTCATTTTTTTGATCCTCTATCCACTTCTGAATCTATATCGTTTATGGAAACCACCTTGACATTCCCTCAAGAACATTCTTGTCCCAACAACGGAACCATTTGTTGGCACAAGGGAATACCTAGGGTTCGGCTCCAAGAGTGCACCAACAAGCCCTAACTACTGGCCCTTTCGACAACACCTACGAGGCAGATGCAGTCTCACCCGAAGTAGCTATGGGGGGGTTGCAGGACATAGATGTCTACAACCAAGGGAATACCAAGTGGATCCAATATAATAAAAACACATCATCTATATATCAAGTCCTAGCTTAGATCTACTCCACACAACTATCTATCAGATCTAACACAACAATACAATAGCAGTATATCAAATGACAAAGAAATCAACATCAATCACACACAACACAAGATATACATGGTTCACCCTCTCTCTAAGGCTACATCCATAGAAATGTGATTTATAATATATTAAGATGAAGCATATAGTTCTTGTATGTGCTCTTAGCTAGCAGATCTTCTCTTCTTCTCTCTCTTTCTCTCCCCGCCCTACGCACCCAGTTGCAGGGTTGATCTTTGCACCCAGTTGAAGATCTTACAATACAGACTGCTCTGACAATACAATAACTCTCTCTCAATAACAATCTCTTCTCATAACATAATCGAACAACAAAACTAAGAACAAACCCTCTTCCCTCATCTAGGTTCTTATTTATACATTACAATCACTCACTGAGAGTCTTAGGATGAAACCTAAGTGTCAAAACCCTAGATACCAAAACCATAGGTGTCTAAAACCCTAGGTCAACTTGACTCTCATTTTTTGGGCTTCGCCAGCCTATCTTTCCTTCCTTCTCGCGCGGTGCTCCAAAGCATTCAATGGTTAATTTTTCCACTTGATGAGTTGTCCACGATCCATCTTCCTTGTTGGTCTATCATCCTTGATCTCCTCATCCAATGACTTGCTTTCTCTTACTTCACTTCGTCTTTTTTGATCTTCTTATCACTTTGACCCAGTATCCATCACTGTGTCTTTCGGGTAGTTCGTGTTCCTTCTTTTCTTCCTTAATCTTCTCTTAATTCCATACCCAAGGCCAACACCAAACCACCCTCTTTCGATGGAGATATTAAGAAGGGAGAAGAGGCAGAAGCTTGGCTTCTTGGTTTAAATAAGTATTTCAGAGTCCATGACTACTCTGAAAACTTGAAGGCTTGAATAGACATCTTCAACCTGAATGGAAAGGCTTCCATATGGTGGGAAGACCTTAGGAATGTGAAAGGAGTCCATGAGAAGGACTTATCATGGAAACAACTCGAGAAATACTTCAGGAAGCATTATCTGTCAGAAAAATACATGGATGGGAAAACTAAGGAATTCTATGAGCTCTGGTTGGGGCAGCTCACTATAGATGAATTTGTCAATAAATTACTTGAACTATTGAGGAATGTACCGTACATAAAAGATGAAAAAGAAAAAATGCAACAGTTCGTGAGTGGGTTACCTCAGACCTATCGAGATAGGATTGAGTTTGACGAACCAAAGACCTTAGAAGAAGATATCTGGAAGGTGAGGTATTGTTATGAACAGTTTGGGAGTAAGACAAGACCCCACGAGGACTGGAAGAATAAGAGTAGTTCTGGATTCCAGAAGAAAAGGTTTAAATCCTCAAGATTTAAGAACCATGGAAAATATTCTAGAGGGAGCCTTTCTGCTAGAAGTGTATACCAGAAAAATTTCCCCTCACAAAATGGAAATAAACCATTTTAGAAAGTCCCAACGAAGACTGATAACCTACAGAAGGAACCCTTAAAATGCTCCGGTTGTGGAGAAAATCATAGATTGAAGGAATGCCCACATAGACAAAAAAACAGTAAGGGGGTCTACAATATCCAAGAAGCTACCCCCATAAATGATGTGGCTAGGAGCATGCCATGAATCTATGCAGCCCTGGACAATAATCAAGACGACCACCAAGCTTCAGTAGTGGATCTGGAAGGTATGATCACCAACCATCAAATTTCTGTTTTAATTGACCCATGTTCTAATTTGAGTTATGTGTCCCCTCAGACTGTTGATAAGTGTAAACTGCAACCAATTAGACATGTTAAACCATGGATGGTACAACTAGCCACTGGGACCAAAAGAAAGGTGGCAGAGGCCATACCAACCTACCAATTCATCATGGGTGGATTGCCCACTCGAGCGACCCTTAACATACTTCCCTTGGGATTTTATGACCTGTTGATTGGTATGGATTTGTTGGCTACTTATAAAACTAAAGTGGATTGTTATCATAAAAATTTAGAATGTGTAAATGAAGAAGGGAGAAATATGACCCTCCAAGGGATTCAGAGTCCTGTCTCAGTGAGAAAAATATCGGCCCTTCAAATGAAGAAGTATTGCAGAAAAGGGTGTTCCTTATATGCAATACAGGTGCTGGAATCCATTGAGGATGACAAACCAAACCTAGAGGACCACCCCATACTAAGAAAAGACAAGGATGTGTTCCCCGAATAAGTACCGGCACTACCTCCGAGAAGGGATATTGATTTATCGATAGAGATTACACCAGGAGCGATACTAGCATCTAGAAAACCATATAGGATGAGCACACTAGAGTTGGTTGAGCTCAAGCTACATCTAAAGGAGATGATAGAAAAAGGCTACATCCAACCCAGTGTATCTCCTTGGGGAGCTCCCATCCTATTTGTGAAAAAGAAAGACAACACACTCTGACTATGCATAGATTACAGACAACTCAATAACACAAACATAAAGAACAAGTACCCCTTACCAAGAATCGATGACATGTTCGACCAATTGGGAGATGCATCCATATTCTCGAAGATCGACCTAATATATGGCTACCATAAGGTCCAAATTAAGGATGAACACACCCACAAAACAACCTTCAGGACGAGGTATAGTCACTATGAATTTGTGGTGGTGTCGTTTGGGTTAACCAATGCCCCCACCACCTTTAGCTTGATGAATAATGTACTCAACAAATTTCTAAACAAATTTGTATTGGTTTTCATTAATGATATCCTAATCTACTCCAAGAACAGGGAGGAGCACGAAGAAATTCTTAGACTCGTACTTCAAGTACTAAGAGAGAATCAGCTCTACACTAAGTTTAGCAAGTGTGATTTCTTTCAGAAGCAAGTCCATTACTTAGGTCATATCATATCTAATTAAGGGGTGGCAGTAGACCCTGACAAGATCAAATCCATTATGGAATGGCCTACCCCGAAATATGTATCTGATATCAGGTCCTTCATGGGATTAGCGGGATACTATATAAGGTTCATAAAAGGGTTTTCCAAGATTGGTTGTCCAATCACTGCCCTTCAGAAAAAGGGCATTAAATTCATTTGGAAGTCAAAATGCGAAGAAATATTTCAGGAGTTGAAACACCTCCTGACCCATGCACCCATGCTAAATATTGCAGACCCGGATAATGATTTCCTTGTATGTGTAGATGCCTGCAAGGAAGGACTCGGAGGAGTCCTTATGCAAGAAGGATGTGTAATTTCCTACGTGTCCCGGAAATTAAATGAACATGAGATCAATTATGTGACCCATGACCTAGAGTTGGCTACCATAGTACATGCTTTAAAAATGTGGAGGCACTACCTCTTGGGAAGAAGATTTGTTCTTATGACGGACCATTGTGGGTTGAGGCACCTGTTTGATCAACCAAAACTCAACGCCAGGCAAGCTAGGTGCATGGATCTCCTAAGTGAATTCTATTTCAAAATCAAAAACATAAAAGGAAAGGAAAATAGGGTACCCGATGCCCTCAATAGAAATATAAAAACAATTCATCTGGCAGCAGTGAGCACCTGCGAAACGGATGTCAGGGAAAGAGTCAGAAATGCACAAGAGACATATGCATTCTTCAAGACTGTGACCTCATACCTAATACAAGAACCTACAGGACTAAAGTATGAAGGATACTGAATGCTAACTTACATAAACATATTGTATATTCCAAACTGTGACGACTTGAAGAGGTTCATAATGGATGAACTACATAAGAGACCATATAATGGTCACCCAGGATATCAGAAGATGATCACAGCCACCAGGAAACAATTCTATTGGAATGGGTTGAAGAGAGACGTAGGTAAATATCTAACTAAGTGCCTAGAATGCTAGCAAGTCAAGGCAGAGCACCGACACCCAGCAGGATTATTACAACCCCTACCAATCCCAGAATGGAAATGGGAAACCATCTCCATGGATTTCATCACCCGATTACCAAAGTTGACCAACCAAAATGATGCCATCATGGTCGTGGTGGAAAAAATGAGTAAGTTTTCTCATTTCATCCCTATCAAGTTAATTTGCAAGGCAATAAATATTGCCAACATCTTCATGAAGGAGATATTCAGACTGCATGGAATGCCCAAGGAAATTGTATCTGACAGAGATACCAAATTTACTTCAAACTTTTTGAAATCCCTAATGGCCGATTTTGAGACTAAATTGTTGTTCAACACAACCTACCACCCTCAAACTGATGGACAGACAGAAAGAGTGAACCAAATAGTAGAAGACATGTTAAGGATGCATGTAATGCATCAACCTAATAAGTGGGAAGACTACCTACCATTGGTAGAGTTTGCCTACAACAATGGTTATCAGGAATCCTTAAGGATGAGACCTTCCGAAGTCCTCTGTGGTAGACAGTGCAAGATTCCAATCAGCTATAGTAACCCAGTGGAAAAAATTATAATCGGACTCAACATGCTGAAAGAAATGGAACAAGTGGTTTAGATAAGACAAAATTTGAAGATTGATTAGGATAGACAAAAACGTTACGCTGACAGAAAGAGAATTCTCAGAGAGTTCAAGACCGGAGACCGTGTCTATCTCTGAGTTATACCATGAAAGAGTTCCCTGAGAATGGGAGCCTATGCCAAATTAGAACCTTGGTATTGTGGACCCTTTGAAGTCTTAGATAGAGTGGGACCGGTAGCCTATAGGCTAGCACTTCTTCCCACTGTAAAGGCACATAATGTTTTCCATGTTTCATTATTAAAGGAATATGTACATGATACTAATCATATAATTGACTGATCTGTGATCTAGGTGCAACCAGAGGGAGAATTCCTACCAAAACCGCAATGCATACTAGATAGGGAGGAAACCTCACTCAGGAACCGAACCATTGCACAGGTCAAGGTGCAGTGGAAACACTTTGGCCCAGATGAGGCTACGTGGGAAATGGAAGATGCCATGAGACATGCATATCCAATTTTGTTTACTTCTATACATACATATCGCATTGATAAATAGAACATCGAGGGCGATGTTCCTTTAAGGGGGGGGGGGAATTCTAACACCTTGTTTCCCCCAGTCTATAAATATAACTATATTGATCGAGGGACTATGGAAAAATCAAATCTGTGAATGTTTTTTTTTATGGACCTTTGAATAAAAGGTCGATGAATGTAAATTCTGTTATTTTTAATATAAATTGAATATGTATTGCATGACTGTTGTGAAGGGGATGTGCTAAGAGAGAGACCACGATTTCTAATGAAAAGGTGGTGGAGGGGACCCATAATGGTTTCTCTAACCTCCACTGAACCAATACCATACTGGATTTAAACTTGCTCAAGATCAGAACAACCCTCTGAATAGAAATGAATTCTCGTCAAGATGGTAGGTGGGAAGGCCTCCTCAAGAGTTAATGTGGGGATGGGGGCAGACTGCCCACCTGTAAGGCTTCTGGACCTGACCACAAATGGGTGAATTAGAGCCCCACACAATATTGTTGAGGAAGGCAAGAAAGGAAGCGTAGTATGGGCAGAGAGGGGCCTATGAAGAGTGCAGAGACTGGAGCAGAGCTCTCGGGTCCAAGGAAGGACTGAGAGTGAACAAGCGAGTTCCAATCATAGGGATAGGGAGACAGAGACAAGAGAAGGAGATTAACCTTTTCCATTACCTATTTCTATATGGGGAGAAGGATAGTAACCTTCTTCCCTTACTTCCATTGAGCTGGAAGTAAGAGATTGAATCTCAGGGCATCGTGGCCTAAGCTCGGGGGTGGCCAGTGATAAATCCAATGGGAGTGACTGAGCCTATGGTTGGGTGGAAACGAGCACCCCTCTCAGCAGTCGCATCACGCCTTATGGTTCTGATAAGTTTTTTTATGCCTTGATCTTTAAATTGGAAATAATGGATGTATGCGTGTTTTTATATGCCTATAAATGGTTTCTACATTGAATGATTAAATTAAGAGTATGCGTTCGTTCCTTGATAACTTTTACTTCTGCTTGATTTTCATAGGATTTAGTTTAATTCCTCAAAATCACTTTCCCCAGGGAATTTCATCATTGTCCTAGAGTCAAGTGAGTACTTCCCTAATTGTGAAGGTCGAATCCTACAATCACTACGAGGGAGAAGTCTATTAAGATCAGAAGAGGTAGTGCAGATATGCACAGGATCTCTGCGAGGCAAGAAGAGACTAAGAATCACATAAGTTCTAGCTAGATGAAGGAGTGCAAGAGATGTGCAGAAGACCCTTCTAGGTGTTAATTCCTAAATAAAGAGTGAAACACTCTTAATCCTTCATAACCGACGAAGCTCGGGAAGGATAGCGAGACTTAGGTATCGAAGGGGAATGCCCTTTCATTTGGAAGATGAACAGATGAGATCCATTTGGGAGGATCCAAGGTCTATAACGACTGTCGGATTTGAAGAAGGATAGCAGGCATTAACACCTCGACTACTTCAGTCTTCACAAGTTCGCACATCGGGAGAATCGCATGTTGGCGCGACTAAACTTCTGAAACTAGAAGTTGCGATGTGATCTAGACTGTTAAATCAAGGAAGGTCATGGACCGTCAATCCGACCCGAACGTGTTAACGCAAGGAGTACGTGTGCATTCAAAATTCCCTAAGGACCCAACTATAGAGGATAATATCTGGACCATCGAAATCCATGCCCAAAAAACGATAGGTGAGTGCAGGAGAAAATAGATCTGAGTCATCAGATCTAAAGCATGTGGACCACCAGTGGTTGGATCCGAAGGAAGGTGCATGAGACAAGTTCCGAAATCATTGGGACCATCCATCGGAAGGGGCACGTGGCAAGATCTTAGTATTTCACTGACTCTCAGAGCAAGAAGGTGAAAGAACACAACTATTCAAGCTCGCGATGTGAGAAATCACGATTTTATCATAGTCATCCATCAAGGACGCATGGAGAGGGATCATCATTTAGCTTAATCGCAGGAGGGAAAAGTCAAAGAAGGAAGTCGTGAGAACTCACGATACGTGGAATTCTGATGTGCTTTAGAGTTAGGCCCTGGGTCATAATGAATGGTCACATGGACAGAGACCAAAGGGGGAGCTAAGGAGCATTAGCCCTTTTTAGAGTTTGGGAGTTGGAGGAGTTTGAGTGCCTTGCAACGAAAGTTGCAAAGTAGCGAAAGACAATGCAACGTTTAGGTTGAGCCTGTGGTCATGGGAATGGTCATGTGAGTGAAGGGAGCTAACGAGCGTTAAGCCTTTTTAGGAGCTCGGGAGTTGGGGAGCCAGGGGTGGCGCATATGTTGAAGTCCCGACATGCGAAGTCTCGAAAAATTTTTTGTGTAGGCGTGCGGTCACAGCTCGTCGTCACATGGAGGTGAAGCTCATGCTTGGTTCTTAGTAACATATGAGGAGCTTCATAAAAAGTACCTGTGGATTTTTTCAAATAAAAATCCCATCTAGGAATCGAGGAGTTTCTCCATCTCAATAGAGTTGAGAATGATCCTCGACCAGGAGGTCAAACTAATTCCCTGACCTTCCAAAATTAGGAACCATGAATGGAGTTTCTATCCTTTAAGAAAAAAAAAAAATCATGCCCCGTCATGGGTGTGTTACACCTAGAGTGGTAGAGAATCCCACCCTCGCTGAGAGGGAGGGTTGATATTTCCATCTTCCTGAGACATTATCTAGATCGTACTCCTTTGTGACTGAGTTGCGTTGATCTGTGAGGACACTTATCCGAGAAGGGATAAGTGGGTTTGGGATTATAGCCCAACATCCCTTGTGGAGAGAACATGAGGACATATCAAGGGAGTTGACCTTGATGTCACACACTATGGGGAGTTGACCCTAGTGTTTCTAGAGGGAGTAGCCTCTCGAAGTCCACATGGGAGTGTCATTTGTGACAGGCATTCTCTAGATTGTACTCCTCTGTGACTGAGTTGAGTTGATCTATGAGGACACTTATCCAAGAAGGGATAAGTGGGACACTTATTCGAGAAGGGATAAGTGTGTTTTGGCATATATCCCAACTTCCCTTGTGGAGAGCACATGAGGAATCGTATCTTGTGGAGAGCACATGAGGACATGTCAAGGGAATTGACCTTGATGTCACACACTATGGGGAGTTGACCCTAGTAT
Source organism: Picea engelmannii (assembly GCA_009831015.1). Classification (NCBI taxonomy): domain Eukaryota; kingdom Viridiplantae; phylum Streptophyta; class Pinopsida; order Pinales; family Pinaceae; genus Picea; species Picea engelmannii. The sequence goes on from ML777358.1 coordinate 897,758, forward strand.
TTTGTTGAGCACTCAACACACCCTAAAATGTCTACTTCAAATTTCACTTTTTGGGTACCACTTAATCTCTTGTAATGTCTAATTTGATCTTAATATGAAAATCTCACTTTTGCTTGCCTTCTATTTTTCATTTTAAAGTTTTTCAAAGTTGCCCGGGAATGAGAAAATCATCGTGACTTAACAAAGACTAGAATTTAATTAAAGAATTGACAGTCAAAGCTCCCCTACATGCGATAAGAACTATTCGTGAAAACCAAAATAGCCGAGCGCCGATCTTCATCAGCGTCAACAAAAGAAAGTCTCTCATTTCTGTGAATGAGCTTCAGCAAAGAATATCGTCGATGACCGATCTTCGTGGGTATTGGGAATAAAATCAAAGAATAAGCGTCACACGAGTAAAGGAATAATATCACCGATCGTCGACCTCCGAAATGTTTTCGGCATTGGGATTTTATGAAAATGATAACCCGCAAAGAAACTACACACTTGAACTATCCCCGATACCTTTCGGTGTTGAAAATCCCAGGCTTACTTTAATACACAAAGTATTATGTTTAAAAAACCCGACCCTGACTGACGTATATTTTCGAACTACCTATCCTCAGTTGCCACCTGTTATTGCCCAAGTGACTAGAATTACAATCGATTATTCCCTGGGGTCATTACCATCTCCCGAGATCCAGGTTGCACCTCGAACCATTTCTACCACATCAGCATCGTGAGTCGAAACCCTTCAGTGTCGGAAGTTTATTAGGAGGGTACCAATGGAAACATACACAAGGATAGTATCCAATTCCTCACCTTTCCATTGAGAAATTTTATGTGATGGGGCATTTTAGCTCTAATATACGCTAGATACGACGCATTTAACAGGTTAATTAATTCCAGGATTGTGTATTAGTTGTTAATTTGTGCATAAATCAAAAGGACCATTTGAGCCCACCGATATAATGCATCTCCCTTTGTGCCTCCACCATCAAACAACATAGAATTTATTTGTAGGGATTCGATAGTAGGTTGTTTTAATTTGCATCCATTACTCATATTAACTTCTTGATACGACTGGTAAAATCTCTCATGTTATATTCTTTTGAGTCATTGTGTATGAGATTATTTAGCGCACAAAGAAGTTAAGAGCACCCAGAGGAACAAGACGAGCGATCCAGAGAAATATTCCAAAGTCCAGTGAGTATTAAAAAATAATTTTAGCAAGAATACAGGTATGTACAGACTCATGGATGTTTTACGCTTCATTTCATATGTCTTCATCCAACGTTACTCTGTACACATGCCTAAAGGATTGTTTTTAGGTTGCAGAAATGATGCCGCTGAAGAAACCCACCACCAAGAAATCTCCAAGAGCACCAAAGCTACAAGAAATAGAGGTAGGAGAGGGTTCCTCCCCGACGGTCGCCAGAAAATTGGAATTTTATCCTAAGCTAGTGCCCGTCATCAAAACAGTCACCAAGAAAGCTTTCATTCAGCCCACAACCTTTGGAGACACAAAGGTGAACATTGGAACCAAGACAATATTCCCGCACTGGGAAGAAATTTTCAAGAAAATCAAGCAGGAGGAGTTCCCCGAATATACCCCGCACAACGACCCTGATACGAGAAAACGCGATCATGAAATCCTCCCGAATGTCCATAGGGCGTATCTGCACATGGTGGCAAGACAGACTTCAATATTTCCTTACATCGAGCTCCTAAAATGGCTCATTGATCACACTGATAAACAAAAATGTTTGATTAATGAGGACAACGGCAAGTGTGTCGTGGTTTTCTTACCATCAGAGGTTAAGAGTTACTACAAGCTCAGGGAGCCAAAAGAGAGGACAAGCACTGATTGTTTTGTAAGTTTCTATGCAACACATGACACCATCAAAGTTATGGCGTCGTGGTGGAGGGAAGACAAAAAATTCACAAAACAGACTTCTGGCTAGTATCCGACGACCAACCTAAGGGTGTCATACATATACTTGATGGCTCTCCTATGAAGATTGCATGGGGAGAAATATTTCTCTCAGTTTTCAGAGGCTTGGATGCCTCTATCTTATACGTTAGCTATTTCTGGCACAAGCTTCAATTGGGGTTGCATCATCTCCAACAGTTGAGCACTTGCATACAACAGGCTCGGACGCCGAAAGAGGGATGTTGTCTATGCAAGAAATACCTTCGCACAAATGAACTTAAGCTGGCATCCCTCAGAGCTCTCGGTCCATGTATATTTCAACATTTTGTGGGAGAAAAGTTAGAAGAAATCCTACTCTCTCATTTGCGATCAATTTATCGTACGTATTCATTATTTAATGTTACGGAAAGACTGCCAAGGTTGTCAGACATGGCTAAAAGGATTATATCCAATGTCTACAATTGGTATATAGATGAACGCGACACCTATCTCAGGGTGTTTGGCACCATCAGAGAACCACATCTGTTACCTGTGTATGTTCCCGATCGATTGGTAGTTAGGGAAATCTGTTATTAGACCATCCTGTAGGGTTATAATTCTACTCTAGTAAAATATAAGAAGAAATCCTTCATACCTTATAGGTTCCATTTTGGTTTCTACATAGTAAAAGACACTCCTCATGCCAAGCAAGAAGGGTTAAGACAATTGGAATTTCGATTCCCTACTGGTCTCTTTCGCAAGCACGACCCAAAATGTTTAGTCCCGAAGCATGTGTGTCGAGTATTTTCCTACTGGCCATATGCTCATGACAGATTTGAATACAAGATCTTCACCAAGAATACTCAAGACTAGAGTGAAGTAATGGCAAGAATGGTTGACCCTAAGGAAAATAGGTTCAAGGATATGAGCTTGGATGAGCAAGAAACAATCCTGGAATAGACAACTCAAGAGGTCCTCAGGGTCAGAGGAGAAAGGATAGCATCAGAACCATCCGAAGTTGCGGAAGCCCCTCAAGGAGCCATCAAAACAATAGCGGTTTCCCAGGTAACCCCTCCACAGGACAAAGACTCTCCCGGGGTTCAGGATGCGCGGGAGAGAGGGGAACTTATGTACCGACACACCCTGCAAATAATGGATCAAATGCGAGATATCCCATACCCCATCAGGTTGCCAAGGCTTCCAATCGATAGCCCAGAGGAGTGCCCTATGGGGCTAAATGACTATGATTTAATGAACCTGGGTAGCATCAATGGGTCAGATGGACCAGAACCAACCACATCACCAGCAGGAAAGACGACTCAACCAGAGACATGCCAGGTGTCAGTAGAAACATGCACGCCTAATAATTTGAGAAAGATTATAACTATATATAGTGACTATGAGAGCCCAGAGTTATCTCACGACACCCATGTGCATGTCCAAGAGGAAAAAGGACCTGAGAATAATTCTTCCCCTGAGCCCGAAGTTCAAACATAGGAGGTCCTGCAAAAGGAAATAGAATCCAAAAGTGGCCTCGAAACAAAGGGACCTGATACATCGAAAACTGGAGCAGATCTGAAGGATAAGACCGAACCAGATGAGCCAAAGAAAGAATCCCCGCAAAAGGAAATCAACGGTTCTACAGCCAACGAGAAAGTGAGTAACAAGTCTGTGCTCGATGTCTTTATTCTGCTCAATACTCAGATCCCAAACAAGAGACAGGTAAAGGTCAGGCCTTCGAGGCATAACGAGGAAGTTCAGGAGCCCGATCTTGAACAAGTATACACCACTGGTAGCCTGGGAAGAAGACTCACATGGGTTGATCAGAAGATACCTGAGGTGGTAGAAGAGGTAGCAGATATCTATGTGATCTCCTATGATTGAAAGAGAAAGTCCATTGTTCAAAGGACTGCAAAGAAAAGAAGGATTACGTTGGATCACTCCATATTTTTTACTACATAGGAGAACTTGATAAACACAACAGACACACAGATATATGAACTTATGAGTGTGGGGAAGGCATTCTCATATGCCACCCTAGACAAGGCCAAATGGGATGAAAAGGAGCTAGCCACCACCCTGAAGGAGCTAAAACATTTACGTCATCTGGCTGAATACTATAAAGGCACCATGCAGACGGTTGTGTACCTGAAAGGTGAGTTCGAAGAGGCTTACAAAGAGTTCAAAAAAGAGTACACAACCTTTCAGTTACACTCTCATGGAACTCACGACATGAAAGGATATGGAGATGGTATGAAAGGGTGCAGCAATAAGTAGAAAGACTCAAGTACATTGATGCAGTCCAACAGGGCCGAGACAAAGAAGAATATGGCATTTAGATGGTAGGAAAAAGTAGTCTTAATCACATGAAGCGATCATCCGAGTATTGGGCTAAGATGTCTCAAGACTCACACCAAGAAATTCTAGAGTAGTGGGCTAGTTGCAAGAAACATTGGGGAAAAATAAATAAAGAAATGAAGGATATCAGAATCCCCAAGATCGACACCCCTGGAAACTTTGTCGACTTAAATGACGTAGTTGAGTCGCATGCCAAGCAATATTTGTTGTGGACCTAAGAGCTCACAAAGATAACCGACGCGATGCCAGGGCAAGTGCAACGATTTACAGAGCATCTGATCAGAGATTGAACCATGCTACAGCAGTTGAACTCCAGTCCAGTAAAGTACCAGATCCATGTGATGGACAACAGAGGAATACATGCGGCTCCGATGGAACAACACAAATTTCCATGGGCCCAAACTTGTGACAAGTTGTTTTTTAGTTGGTCTGAGTATGAGAAAAGTGACCCCTTTCAGTGATATCTCGGGTTGGCTGATTAAATAAACTATTAGAAGATGACGCCATGTCGTGATTTTTGTTTTTCTTAAACTGCACTTAGCCGTTATTTTCAGTTGAACTTTAGATTATAAATAAATACATCGACCAATTAGTTAGCGGTCAATGGTTGTTGCAAGAACTCTTTCTTTCTTGTTGTGAAGAATTATTTTGAAGATGCTTTGAATTAAGAAGTTATTTTTGGACCAGAGACAAGTTATTTTCATCAAATGCGTGTATGATTGGACGTGGAGAAGAACTATTTCCTATCTTGTTTCATGAATGATGCAGTAATGAGTAAAAGAAATTAATTTTGTTGTCAAGTTATCTGGTGCAATGTTTTGTTGTTCTTTTCTTTAATGATGAAGATGAATCATTGTGTTATTATGTGATGAATGATTATGGTAGAAGAATTATTTTTCTTTCCATTATCTTATTGCATATGTGCTTTCTTTCTGATAATTAGTTTCTCAGACAGTAATTGGATGCTCACATGGTTAATGTATCAGTACTAGGTCTGTGGTATAAAAATTTTGTCTGCATGCTTGAGCAGCAGGTTATCCCAAGCTCAGCCTCTTCCCCAGTAGTTTAAAACTTAATCATGTTTGTTGTAAAGTTGGTTTATACTGTATTGAATCTCTCATACCAGTCCCACCCAAGAGAAAATACATAAGAGAATAGTCCTAACTGAAGGAAGAGCCTTCACAAGAAAATGCAAAGCCCATCGATAATTTGGCCAGATCACAAGATCTGGAGAATCATTCCATTGTTAAATGTTGCAAAGTCTAATTGGGCCTTGGTGGTGGGTTTGGTTCCTACTGTTGAATCAAGGGATTTAAGACCCATCACCAGAATTGGAGCTAGAAGGAGGGCTTGAGAATGAATGGATGAATATATATTTTATATAGTTTCTCAAATAGTCTACAAATTCATAACATCCCACATGCATGGCTAGTCATTCACAAGACAACCCACAAATGTTGAGTACTCCCGAAACAATTAAATCACCCCATCCCGAGGAAGAACAATTGTTCCCTAAAATACCTTACGCTCTTCGTCACGAGGAATTAAATCAGTTTAGAAGACTCACAAGAGCCTACGCCCGATAGATCAATGCATTTCCCTTAGATTCGATACTTCCTCGAAGAAAAAAAATAAGAAGACTGGTGGTCAATACTCTCGACGAAGTTTTCGTACACAGAATAGAAGACTTAATAGACTTCGCAATCACCGAAATCAAACACCCTCTGAATATTATCCCTGAGACGCCAGCCGATGACTTCTCTGAGCTAGATGGTTTTTCGGAAGAAGAAGAGTTCAACTCGGATTCTGAGGATATGGAAGGTAATAACGACCAACAGGAGGAAAGGGAAAAAACACCTCAAAACAACCAACCTTGATTGGTCGGAGACGCCGTGGTCATCCCTGGATGAGTACATAATATTCCCTGACACCCGGAGAAGCTACTTCATAAATTCGACCCCAAGATTTCAGGTATACCTAAAGATCATATCAATAATTTCATACTCACGATCAGAATTATGAATGTCCAACATGAAGACGTAGTTTGCAGGCTTTTCCCCTACACATTTGAAAATTCAGATTCCACGTGGTATTTTAATCTGCTAGTAGGATCTATAACTAGCTAGACCAAGTTCCAGAAAGACTTTCTAGATAAATTTGTAGAGGAAACTACTACAAGAGCTTTGATGGCTGAGTTATTCTCCGCCACCATGAGTTTGAAAGAAAGAGTCAAAGATTTCAATCAAATATTCATGACCATCTTAAACAAGTTTCAGCCCGAAGAGAAACTGGCCCAGGAATTGCAAATCGAGGTTTATGCTAATGCGCTCCCGGCTTCTATTTCTATGTTTGTAAAAAGAGTCGCCAAGTGAAACCTGGCTAAAAATTTTGAAGAATCCAAAACGATAGAATTCTATATGAAAGGGTGTAAAGAGGGCCAGGTCTCTCTAGTTAAGAAAGAAGCTCAGCCTCCTCCCAGGAGAGGTCTCCTTTTGACTAGACCGCCCAGGAAACAAGCATAGCATATTCCCAACAAGGGTAATGGAGACATAGAATACCTACAACACATGGTTAAGAAATTATCGAACGATATCATAGACATGAAGAGGAACGCAGGAGAGGGAAACTAAGGCCAAAGGACCTATAAGCCTTTCTTTGAAAGGAACCCACCGTTCAAGGCAATTGAACCTCCCCCAACTAACTTAAATATTGATCTAGGGAACGTTGCATCTGATTCTTTCTATACTTATCACCAAGGAAACCACTCTGAAAGGGACTTCCCTCAATGGGTACATGGCATGGATCTGATGGCCAATCAGTTTCTAGATGAAGTCTCCCTAACCAAATAGCCAAGCAGTTTGGTTGTGAATATTGCTGACTAGGAAGAAATTGATCCACCACCAGATACAACCATGTTGATATGGGATCCTGACCTGATTATACCTTACGATGACCTGTTTGAGTCTCAAGGACCACCCGCGGAAGTCTCAGTGGCACAAACACACAGTAAAGGTTCACCTGTCCTGAAAGATGCCGCTACCACCCAAACCTCGAGGGGTAAGGCAACTCCCGATCACTCGAGAGCACCGTTTTCTCCCAACAAAAAACCCATAAGCATCCACACCCAATAATCACCCAAACTTGATTACAACGTAGTTGAAGATATGAAGAAGCTAAGGTATAATATATCAATCATGGATATATGCAGGATCCCTCAGGAGAAGGACTTCCTACTACAAGCTTTGAATTCAGTAGAAAAACCTGCAAATGGACATGGTCAAGAAAGGAACCTAGCCTCCACATATCAAGTGAATAAACCAACAGTGAATACCTTTTTAGATTATAAGAAGGGGAAGCCTTTTGTCCCACCTTTCCTCTTAATGTTCGAAGTTTTTAACAGGAACCTCTACAATTTTTTGTTAGATTTAGGAGCATCTTCCAATGTCATGCCCTTGTCCATTTGAAAAAAGCTAAATGCAGTTCCTCTTAAGAGTGATAAACATGTAATACAACTATACTGAACCCAAGTCAAGGTGATGGGGGAACTCAAAGATGTGATGATCAGAATAGCGACACACCCCGAGTTTGTACAAGTGATTGACATCATTTTGGTAGATATCCCGAAAGCTTATGGGTTGCTGCTGAGTTGAGACTGGTCTGAGAAATTGAATGGATACTTTAGTATAGACTGGGCTCACCTTTGGCTACCACTGAAGGGGTACAAGAACATGATCAAAATCTATAGGGAAAGGTATCTAAAGCATACCATCACCGACTTAGAAACCTTGAACGAACCCTCATCAACAGATTTCCCTGTACTGGGCAATTACTCCTATGATTGCTACTACGGGAACTTCCCCCCCCTCTTATCCGAAAATCCTCTCACCCAGAACTCTGAAGTTGCGTTTCAAGAAGAATTACCGACACCTATAGAGGAAACCCTCTTCTGCCTAGAACCCGCATCGGAAAACTCAAATCCAACAACAGGAGAGAAGGAAAATAATGGGGAACGAGAAGCCTACACACCTTTCCCACAATATTGGATCTTGTACTTTGATGGATCTAAATCACAATAAGGGTCAGGGGCAGGGTGCCTCCTCATTTATCCTAAAGGTAAATGTTATTTCCTATCCTGTAGGCTAGAATTTGAGTGCACCAACACCACCACCGAGTATGAAGCGTTAGTACAAGGGTTAAAGAAAGCCTTGGACTTAAATGTTAAATAACTGAAGGTGTTCAAAGATTCTGAGATTATTGTTAGACAGGTAAGAAATACTATACATTGAAATTCCCCACAATTAAAGAATTATCAGCGGGAAGTGCATAGGTTAATAGAGCATTTTGAAGATTTCCATCTCATCGCGATTCCCAGAGCAAAGAACATTCTTGTTGATTCCCTAGCCACAACTGCTTCAAGATTGTCACCTCTAAAAGATTATGAAGCCTCTCGATTCAATGTGGAACTATTTTACAAACCGTCGGTGCCTAACAACATTTCTAATTGGAAACTCTTTGAAGGAGATGAACATATTGTGAACTTCCTAACTAACCAAGACAATTTTAGAGACCTGGCTATTGACGATGAAGTATTCCAAGAACCATTAGCAGGAACCGATCCTCGGGCAGGTCAACCTATAGACAGATCAAAGTCTCACACAATCCTGAGAGGGATAGCCAATTTGGAAAATATGTTCGATCTAAAAGAGCAATTTAAGGGGCATAAAAGTGCGAAGACTGGTAGCTCCTGTCCCCTTTACGAGACTTTAGATCTCGGAACCCCAGAGAACCCAAGGAAGGTAAACCTCGGAAAGATTATATCTAAAGAGGAGAGGAAGGCCTATCTCAAACTGTTTAGACAATATCAAGATGTCTTTGCTTGGTCCTACCGAGATTTGAAAACCTATGTTACCCACATCATCCAACACATTATCTCGCTAAAACCTGAAGTGAAACCCTTCCAATAGAAGCTCCGAAAATATCACCCATCCTTGGAACATCTCATGTACCAAGAATTGAAGAAACTCTTAGATTCCAAAATCATGTTCTAGGTTATACATTCTGCATGGGTAGAAAATCTGGTTCCGGTAAGGAAAAAGTTGGGAGAAATCCGCTTATGCGTAGATTTTAGAAATCTTAACAGAGCTTCAAAAAAGGAAAATTACCCAATCCCACCAATGGATCAACTCCTGCAGACCGTGTCAAATTCATAGATTTTTTCTCTACTGGATGGCTTCTTAGGTTACAACCAAGTTTTGGTTTCAGAGGAAGATTGGTTGAAGACTACCTTCTGAACCAAGTGGGGAACCTTTGCTTATAAACACATGTCTTTTGGTTTAATTAATGCAGGAGTAACCTTCCAAAGGGCCATGGACGTAGCATTTTGGGGATTAATCAACAAGTGTGTGGTTGTGTATCTGGACGACGTAACAGTGTATTCAAGGAATAGAGAAGAACACATCCAACACTTAACACAGATTTTTGAAAGGTGTAGGAAGTACGATATATCCTTAAATACAAAGAAAACTATTTTCAGCGTCGAGGAACGTAAGTTGTTAGGTCATATTATATCCCAAGTGGTAATTTTCATAGACCCAGAAAAGATTAAGGCCATAGCTCAACTCTCGTTGCCTCATAACAAGAAAGCTATGCATCCCTTTTTCGGGAAAATCAATTTTATGAGGAAAGTCATTCCCGATTTTGCAAAAATCATCAAACCCTTACAAAAGATGATTCACAAGGATGCTGAATTTAAATGGGATGATGAGAGAAAAGATACTTTCAGCAATATTAAAACTGCTATATCCCAGGCCCCGGTGTTACGAAGTCCCGATTACAATAGAGACTTCTTCCTCTATACTTTCGCCTCCAACCAATCGTTAGCTGCAGTTTTGACTCAGAAGGATGATGAAAACAATGAGGCCCCAATATCATTCATGATCACTTGTAACGTCCCCAAACACCCATGGTCAGGCCATGCTACTCCAGAGAACGCTCTTGTTCTCTCTCTGTAGAACATATTGTAACATACCTAGTATCCAACTGAGCTATGCCACATAATTTTTTTGAACTACGTGCAATTAAAATATACACACAAAACTCTTGCGAAAGAATTATATATAAAATGTAAACATACAAATACTTTACGTAAATTCAAAAATTCATACTGAAATAACAGTAAACATAGACATGCAACGTATACAGAAAATACCCATAAACATACAGACAATTATAATCATGCATATGATAAACCCATAAAAATAAACACATAATAACAATGCAACATGTAAATTTATCACAAAATTGACACTTATCTTTGTAAGAATATCACCAACTGCGTGTAGACCTTCCACGAACCTCCCAGCCTTAGACCACATTGTTCATCACTCTCGACAGTGAGTCACCCCCGAGCTAGGACTAAACTCCACCCAGGTAAAGGGATTCCTAACCAGGCTAAAGGCTCATAGACAATAGGAAAGACTCTGTCTCAGGTGCCAACTCAAGCTAACAACCTACAATCCCTCATTCCCCACATGCATGTCCCACCTAGGAAGTGTGCCCCTTCTCTTCTCAACAGTCCTTCGGTTGCCCCACTTCCTTTCCGGGCTTCAACAACAGGCTGGACAGGAAGTCTCAGAGCACTATAGTTGTAGTTTAACACCTTCAGGAAATCAATTCCCAACAATTCTCTCACCCATAGAATTTCTCACGGGCCTGACAACCCACCTCTTCAATATCCCACAGGCCTGACAACCCCCTTCTTCAGTCCAGCTCCCAAGCTAACCAGCTACACAAATAGGTATAGATATGGATACCGGTTCAGGTGTAGTGAAATGAATGTATCAAGGATAACTGACTATGTTAGTGAAAATGGTCATGGAGTCATCGCTGAATGATGGTTGAATGATGTGAGAGTGTGTGAAAATGAACTAAGTCCCAACAAGATTTATGAATGTCCCCAACTTGACACTTGTCATGTTGAGAGCTACTTTGGCCCACTTGTCCCCAACTTTAGAACTTAGGATAAAATAATTATCCATACTTTATGTTTTAAGAAATATTAATATAATATTCCTTTTTGGCTTAAGCTCCCTAGCTTAACCCTTTTCCTTAACTTTTAGGCCTTCCCTTTCCCTAACTAGAAGAGTTTAGTCCCCCATCTCTTTTATCATGGTCGGTTTGCGCACAACGATGCATTTTATATTATGATGAGATATATACAAAAGTAGACGCATTGGCCTTTAATATCTAGGCTCTCTGGGCTAATCAAAACATAAGCATCCTAGATTATAATAATTGGCTCACCAGCCTATAAAACACATCATATACACAAAGGCTCCATTCCCTCGAAATCACACGCACTTAAGTTCTTGTGCGCGGTATCCAAAAATGTGCACACTTCATCATTTTACTACGCAATACATGTGCGCACTTTGCCATGAATGTTGCATACAAAAATGACATCAAACAACTCACCAACTTAAGTAAATTTGCATTAAATTTACAATTGGGTTCGACCGAGGGATATTACAATCCCCTCCCCTTATTTATGCATTGTCCTTAGTGCATCATGTACCATATACAACAAAATTTTCAAAAATCCTCAAAAAGATGCGGGTATTCTACCCGCATTGCATCCTCATGTTCCCAAGTAGCGTCCTCAAGACCATACAAGGTCCATTGGACCTTTACAATCCCTATGTCTTGATTCCAGAGATGTTTGATTTTCCAGTCTAGAATGCATACCGGATGCACTTGAAAAGCGCCTTCTTGTTCCACCTAAATCACATTCCAATCAATAACATGATTAGCATCAGGTATATATTTCTTGAGTAATGATACATGGAATACATTATTAACAGACATAGATGCAGACAATGCAATCATATAAGTAACTGGACCAATCCTCTCTAGGATTTCAAATGGCCCACAATAGCGAGCTGCCAACTTTGAACGGTTTCCCAACTTCAGGGAACTTTTGTTGGCCTTCACTTTAAAAAATACATGGTCTCCCACTTTAAATTCCTTGTGAGTTCTTCCCTTATCAACATATATTTTTTGCCTGTCTTAGGTAGCCTTTAAATTTTTCTTTATTTTTATCATTTGCTCCTCCATTTCTTTGAGTAAATTTGGCCCAACCACTGCTCTGTATGTTGGGTTATCCCAGCTTACTGGTGTGTTGCATTGTCTTCCATACAGTGCCTCAAATGGTCTCATCTTTAGAGATGCTTGGTACCCATTGTTGTAAGCAAACTCTACCAAGTGTAGGTAGTCTTCCCATTTTGATGGTTTATCCATCACATACATCCTCAACATATCTTCAATCACTTGATTCACCCTCTCTGTTTTTCCATCTGATTCTGGATTATAAGCTGTACTAAAATTCAAATTTGTCCCAGAACCATTAAATAATCCTTTCCAAATTTTGGAGGTAAATTTTGGATCTCTGTCAGACACAATTGTCTTGGGTATGCCATGTAATCTAGAAATTTCCCTCATATAAACATCAACAATGTTCGCTACTTTGTGAGTGAGCTTAACGGGAATAAAATGGGCAACTTTAGTAAGCTTATCCACCACTACCAAGATAGAATCATGTTGCTTGTTTGTTCTGGGAAGTTTAGTGATGAAATCCATGGTTACAACTTGCCATTTCCACTCAGGAATGGGTAATGGCTATATCAAACCAGTTGGGTGTCTATGCTCAGCCTTTACCTTTTGACATTCCAAACATTTGGCAATAAAATCAACAACCTCTTTCTTCATGCCTGGCCAATAATATTGGCTTTTGCAGCTGCAATAGTTTTCTGATATCCTGGGTGCCCAGCATAAGGTACATTATGCATTTCTCTCAATATCAAAATTTTCAATTCCTAATAATTTGGTAAATAAATTTTGTCCCTGTACCTGAGAATTTCATCATTATCTAGCTTGTACTCTTCAATTTTCTGTTGTAAATTACCTTGCTGTAATTTTGTCACTAATTCTTGGTATTGCAAATCTGATTTGGTAGCCTCTATAATTATGTCTTTCAAATCTGATTGGTACATGCTAATGGATGTAGCATGCAATTCATGCACTCTTTTGTTGAGTGCATCAACCACTTTGTTCTCTTTCCCCTTGATATGCTTTATATCAAAGTCATATTCGCTTAGAAATTATAACCATATGCTTTTCCTAGCATTTAGAGTTGGATGATCAAATGAATATTTCAGACCATTATGGTCTGTCCTCAGCTCAAACCTTTTCCCCACGAGGTAGTGTATCCATTTCCTCAAGGCATGCACTATGGCTGCCAACTCCAAATCATGGTTTGCATAGTTTCTTTCATGCTCCTTCAACTTCCTTGATTCATAACATATAACAAACCCATTTTGACTGAGGACTCCACCAATTCCTTCCTTACATGCATATGTTCATACAACGAAGTATTCATTTGGGTCTTCAATCCTTAGTATTGGAGCACTTGTTAATAATTGTTTCAAGTGTTGGAAACTCCTTTCACAATCTAATGTCCACTAAAACTTCACACCTTTTCTTGGCAAGGAAGTGATTGGGTGTGCAATCTTTGAAAATCCTTCAATAAATATCTTGTAGTATCCTGCAAGGCCCATGAATGATATGACCTCTGTCACATTCTTTGGAACTGACCATTCTCTAATGGCTTCTATCTTCTCAGGATCCACTACTATCCCATCCTTTGAAATGATATGCCCCAAATAATGAATTTGCTTCTAATAAAATGAGCACTTGCTCAATTTGGCATACAATTGATGCTCCCTTAATACTTGCAACACCATCCTCAAATGATGTTCATGCTCTTCTTCTGACTTAGAATATATAAGAATTTCATCCAAAAAGACAATGACAAACTTGTCTAAATATTCTCGGAAAACACCATTCATTAAGCACATGAAAACAGATGGTACATTTGACAATCCAAATGGCACCACTATGAACTCATAATGACCATACCTTGTCCTGAATGTCCTCTTTAATCCTTATATGATAGTATCTTGACCTGAGATATATCTTTGAAAATATCTTGGCATCCTTCAATTGACCAAAGAGATCATCAATCCTTGGCAGAGGATACTTGTTCTTCACAGTCACTTTATTCAACTGTCTGAAATTAGTGCACAATCTTAATGTTCCATCTTTCTTCTTCACGAACAAGACTGGGGCACCCCAAGGTGACACACTTGGGCATATATACCCTTTCTTCAAAATTTCTTCAAGCTACATTTGCAACTCCTTCAACTCTGGTGTACTCATTTTGTAAGGAGTCTTTGACACCAGAGCTGCTCCAGGAATTAAATGTATAGAGAAATCACATCTCTCTTTTGGGGTAGTCCTGGTACCTCCTTGATCACATCTTCAAATTCTTCCAAGACTGTATGATCTTCCAAATTTGGCACCTTATCTTTAGGTGTTTCTTCCATATGTGCTGCAAATATTTGACACCCTTTTCTTTAAAATTTCTTCAGTCGCAATGCTGAAATATCTATGATGGTTACTGCCCTGGGAATCCCCTGCACTTTCCTTAAGTTCCCTTCCTCATCCAAGCAAGTAAATTCCTTGTTATGAAATTCTAGCATAGCATGATGTTGGTCCAACCAATCCATCCCAATTAAATAGTCATAGGAACCTAAAGGCAAGATGTTCAAATCTGCCTTGGTGTTCATTCCATTCATGTCGATAAGACATGACTTAACCATCTCATTAAATTTTCTTTTGGCTCCTGTAGCCAGCTGCACCAACCAATATTTTACATGCTTGCTTCTTGAAAAATGCAAACTTTCCACCAGCTTAGGATCTATATAACTATGACTAGCTCCTGAATCAATTAAAATAAAAATGGTTTGGTTGTTGATCATACCTTCCACTTCAATCATATGTGACTATTACTCTGATTGCTTGTTGTCTAGGGCTGCATAGATCCTTGGTACATTTCTGCCCATGTCCTCCACTATTTCAGCTTGTTGTACATTGTGAACAGTTCTCCCTTTTTCACCTCTGTGAGGAGAATCTCTAAACATATGATCTCCTTTACAACCCCAACAATGAATAGGTGGTTGCCTTGGTCTTTGACCCCTTGTTTCAATCGTTCTGGGTTCTCTAGGAGTTTTTTGTCCCTGAGGATTATTTCTAAAGAATGGAGGCTTAGATACCTTCTTCCTCTGATCCATCTTGAACTTCTTTTTGTCTTCCCAAGATTTTTGGAAAGATGGCCTTGATTTTTGCTGATCATAAAGGCATTTATCTCACCTTATGATCTCCTCCAATGTCTTGGGATCATCATACTATATTTTTTCACTGATAAATGATGGTAATCCACTCAAATACCTTTGAATCTTCACTATCTCATCCTTGATGAAAGATACATACTTCAACAGTTCTAAAAACCTTCTTTCATATTCATCTATTGCCATACTCCCAATCTTGAGTTCAAAGAACTCTTTCATTTTCTTGTCATAGTATCTCTTAGTCAAGTATTTCTTCTCAAAATACTTCTTGAATTCCCTTTAAGTAACACTTTTATCTTTAATGTGCTGCACCTCCACAAGATGATCCCACCACATGGATGCCTTTCCCTTGATTCGATATATGGCAATTCTACCTTCTGCATGAGAAGAATAATTGTGCAATTGAAAATACATTCTCATGCCCAACAACCATGTCTCTTCATCTTCATCCTTTTTGTGCTCAACGTCAAATGTAGGAGGTTTGATTTTGTTCATTTCTCCTCGTAGATCATCCACCCCAGATCCCTTATGCTTCCTAACAGGGGATGGACTTGAGCTGCTATGTGCTCTCTTATTGGAATTCCTCGGGGAGTGATGGTGATGTCTACTAACACTTCTTGTTCTTATTTTCCCACCAGGAGACTTGTGACTTCCCGATTTGCTTGAGCCACTCTCCTTGTCCAATTTATTTTCTATTCTATTCCATCTCTCCAATAACTTCATGTTGAAGTCATCCTGCTGCTCCTTGGATCTCATAAGCCTTTCATTATCATCTTTATGGCTTTGGACATCCTTCTATAAATTTTTAATGGTCTCTGTCATATTCATGTTTTCATCCCTTCCTTCTCCATGTCCATTAGAGTTTGTTCCTTCAATGACCAAATGGACATACATCCCTCTGATCTCATCTTCTTGACTGTAAGTCCCCTCTGCTTCTTCCATTCCTATGGAATCTATGTTGATCTTGATCTGATCTAGTTGTTTTTAATTCTGCAAAATGTGCAACCAACAAAACTTTGTCAGGATAATGTTTCAACAATTGCATGAAAATATATGAACCATTTTGGTTCAATAATATATCATAAATATTTCTTTTGATTTCCTGAAAAATTGGATGTTCAGATCAATTTTCTGGGTGGATAATTATATTCCATTGTCCAAGATCTTTCTAACTTTTGATCCCATACTCAATTCCGAGTCTTGAGCAGAAAGTTATGGTTATTTGAAAATTGCCCATTAACTTTTCTGTTCATTTTTCAACTTGGAGCAAATCTGCGTTCTAATTATGCATTTTTGCACCTACTCCATTGGAATTTTCTTAGGATCTCAATTGAGTTTCTTAATATACATCTTATGGTAATTCTGTCTAAGTTTCACCTTTTTCTGGGTTCCAGGCTGCTAGTTACAACTAGTTGAAGTTCTAGGCCAAAATACCATATTATAACTGATATGCTACAGTTACTTTATTTTCCATATTAACACTTTTAACATGCCCATAAATTTAATTCATCTCTTGGAATGTCTTCTATGGCTCAATATATTTCCATTGACTGCTCTTGCGCCTCAATCTGATTCCGAAGAAAAAAGTCATGGCTCTTTGAAGTTAGTTGGGTCTTAAAATTTACCCTTCATTGTTTGTGTTGTAACTTTCTCAAAAATACTCTGTTTGATGAACAATTTACACCATTAGAAAACTCTCTCCAAGCTCTTTTATTTGAGCTACAAAGATAACACCTTTGTCTCTTGGTTTTCGAGTGCCTAAAAATGCTCTTAAGGGCCTCAAAAATGCACTGCAAAAAGATGACGTTCAAATGATATAAAACGTCGTAGAAAATCACTGGTTTTCTATTGTTGTTCACCCATCAAACAATTTTGCGTGCACAAGTTTTAATTTGTGCACCCATATTTACCATTTGCAGCAACACCAAAAGGTAAATCGTGCTTCGCGCACTTAAAACCACTATGTATCACATCTCTGTCGTGCCAATAACTTGCGTGCACTACTTTTATGTTGCGTGCCAATATCCACCGCGCGCATTTTGGTTCTTGCACTAATACTTGTTGCGCATAGTTTTTGTACCACGCACTAATATTCCGTTCTCATTTCACTTGACATGCAACACCATGCCAAATTTTAGTATGCCCCACTGCACACCAATACTCTACGCACACCATTAACTAAATTGTCGTGCGACAACATATACCCACATTGCGCGTGCACCAACCAAACTCCTTTGAGATCTGCCAATACTACGCACACCACGCACACAATTATTATGTGTGTGCACACTACGCAATGCTAAATTTAGCATGCGCCCATGTACACCAACATTTTTTCGCGCGGCACCAAAAATTTAGTGCACACACCTGCATGCTAACATTTTTCCGCGTGGCACCGAAAATTTAGCGTGCACACCTGTACACTAACATTTTTCCCCGCAGCACCAAAATTTAGCGCACGCACCAGCACGCCAATATCTTGCCGCGTAGTGCCGAATTTTACCTATCACAATCTTTTCACTACTCATCATGCATTTTTAGTGCACCCACCTATGCACATTTATTTTTATGCGCATCAATTCTTCGTGAATGTTGCTGCAGAAATTGGGGCTTTTAGCTTAACGTTTTCCCCAATTTACCATCAACATTCTGCAACCATGAAATTTGTTCAATTTCACTCTGATAAAACCAGTTCAACCTCTACAACAACAAATCGTTGTGGGTTGACATTTCTGGAACGGATTTATCCAAAATAAATTCGCGAATTGATAATTTTAACCACTAAACTCGCTCCATCTGTCATAGCTTCACTGTAGCTTCAAATTCGACCAATTCCAATTCTGAATTTGTTAGAACATATATTAACTCAATAATATCTCACCACATGGACGAATTTCTCAATTTTCCCATGAATTTAACAACAAAAATTGGGACTTTTTCCCAATTCCGCACAATTGTTGTTACTTCTTACCATGGATGCTCTGTAACTCGAAATTTGGCCATTTCGAAATAAATTATCTGTGGAATTTTGTTTCAACTCAACTTGCTCGACCCATCCAGGCTTAGTGTCGAAAACTGAAGCTTTGATACCATGTTGTAACGTCCCCGACCACCCATGGTTGGGCCATGCTACTCTAGAGAACACTCTTGTTCTCTCTCTATAGAACATACTGTAAGATACCCAGTATCCAACTGAGCTATGCCACATAATTTTTTCGAACTGGATGCAATTAAAATATATACACACAGAACTCTTGCAGAAGCGTTATATATAAAATGTAAAAATACAAATACTTTTTGTAAATGCACGAATTCATACTCAAATAACAGTAAACATAGACATGCAACATATACGAGAAATACCCATAAACATATAGACAGTTATAATCATGCATAGGATAAACCCATAAAAATAAACACGTAATAACAATGGAGCATGCAAATTTATCACACAATTCACACTTATCTTTGTAAGAATATCACCAACTGTGTGTTGACCTTCCACGAACCTCCCAGCCTTATACCACACTGTTCATCACTCTCAACAATGAGTCACCCTCGAGATAAGACTAAACTCCACCCGGGTAAAGGGATTCCTAACCAGGCTAAAGGCTCATAGACAACAGGAAAGACTCCATCTCAGGTGCCAACTCACACTAACAACCTATAGTCCCTCATTCCCCATATGCCTATCCCACCCAGAAAGTGTGCCCCTTCTCTGCTCAATAGTCCTTCGGTTTCCCCAGTTACTTTCTGGGCTTCAAGAACAGGCCGGACATGAAGTCTCAGAGAATTGTAGTTGCAGTTTAGCACCTCCAGGAAATAAATTCCCAACAACTCTCTCACCCAGAGAATTTCTCACGGGACTGAAAACCATCCTCTTCAATATCCAATGGGCTTGAAAACCTGCTTCTTCAATCCATCTCCCAAGCTAACCAACTACACAAATAGGTATGGCTATGGATACCAGTTCAGGTACAGTGAAATGAATGTATAAAGGATAATTGACTGTGTTAGTGAAAATGGTCATGAAGTCATGACTGAATGATGGTTGAATGATGGGAGAGTGTGTGAAAATGAACTAAGTCCCAACAATATGTATGCATGTCCCCAACTTGACACTTGTCATGTTGGGAGCTACTTTGGCCCACTTGTCCCCAACTTTAGAACTTAGGATAAAATAATTATCCATACTTTATGTTTTAAGAAATGTTAATATAATATTCCTTTTTGGATTAAGCTCCCTAGCTTAGCCCTTTTCCTTAACTTTTAGGCCTTCCCTTTCCCTAACTATTGGAGTTTAGTCCCCCATATCTTTTATCATGGTTGGTCTGCGTGCAATGATGTATTTTATATTATGATGAGATATATACAAAAGTAGGCGCACTGGCCTTTAACATCTAGGCTCTCTAGACTAATCAAAACATAAGAATCCTAGCTTATAATAACTGGCTCACCAACCTATAAAACATAGCATATACACAAAATCTCCCTTCCCTTGAAATCACACGCACTTAAGTTGTTGTGCACGGTATCCAAAAATGTGCACACTTCATCATTTTACTACGCACTATGCCATGAATGTTGCATACAAAAATGATATCAAACAAATCACCAACTTAAGTACATTTGCATTACATTTACAATTGGGTTCGACCAAGGGGTATTACAACACTAATCTTCAAGGAGCTGAGCTCAATTATCCTGCTATAGACAAATAGGCCTATGCGGTATACAAGGCAGTAAAACACTTCAGGTCTTACATCCTCAAGAACCACACTAAAGTGATTGTGCCGCACCTTGCGGTTCGATCCTTGTTTACTCAACAAGAAATGGGGGAAATACGAGGGAACTAGATGGCAGTAGTCCAAGAATTTGATCTAAATATAAAACCTGCCAAACTAGTAAAAGGACATGGGTTATGCAAACTTGCAGCCAAAGCCCAGGACCAAGTAAATGAAGATTCTGAATGGGAGAACGAAATGGCACTATGGTGTGGCGAAGTATCATACATATCCCTAGGACATGAGTCTTGGTATAAGGATTTAACTTATCTCCTACACCATGGGACTTGTCCAGAAAATCTCAACCCTAGGGAAAGGAGAGCTCTCAAGTTAAAATCTGCACAATATCGCCTTATAAGTTCGGTACTCTTCTGGATTAATTATGATGGGGTACTATTAAGATGTCTCGAACATGAAGACGCAGAAAAAGTGATGAAGGAGCTCCATGATGGCCCTGTCGGGGGACATTTCACAGGAAACACCACTGCTCATAAGATTATGAGATCCAGCTATTATTGGCCCACCTTGTTCAAAGACGCTCATACTTACTCTAGAAATTGTAAAACTTTTCAAATGAGCGATGGGAAGGAGAAGAGAGCAACAGTCCCACTCCAACCTGTGACTCTCTTTAGGCCTTTTGAGCAATGGGGGTTGGATATCATAGGAGAAATTACACCCAACTTTTCAAAACATCACAAGTACATTCTTACTACTACCGATTATTTCATGAAATGGGCAGAGGCCATCCCTTTGACTCATGTAAACGATAAAGTAGTAATACAATTTATAGAACAACAACTAATCACAAGGTTTGGTGTCCCTTCTATCTTGGTCTTTGATAATGTAGCTTATTTTTATTCCACCATTTTGAAGAAGTTTTCTCTGGACAAAGGAATCATAGTTAGGTACTCGACAAATTATTATCCCCAGGGAAATGGTGTGGCAGAATGAACTAACAAGAACCTAGTGAGGATATTAAAAAATATGGTTGCGGATAACCAAAGGAATTGGAATAACCTAGTCCATAAATCCCCGTGGGTCGATAGAGTCACACCCAAGGAAGCTATAGGAAATTCCCCATACTTTCTGGTTTACGGGCAAGAAGCCATCCTCCCAAATGGGCTTTATCTTCCATCTCTTCAACTAGCCCAAGATTCCAGCGAGGAACCCTCATCGGCCATACAACAAAGAATCAACACGTTGCTCATGTTGGAAGAAGAGAGAGAAAAGGCTAAGTCAAAATTTCTATCTCACCAACAGATACTAAAAACATGGTTCGATAAGCATAAGGATAAAGAGAAAAACTTTGAAGTAGGAGACCTAGTCCTAAAGTGGGACAGAGAAAATGAACCAAAAGGGAAGCATTCTAAGTTTCAAAATCTATGGCTTGGAACTTTCCAAGTGGATGAGAAGATTAGGGCAGGAACTTATCGGTTGCAGAATCTAAGGGGGGAAATTGATGCCCTTCCAGTGAATGGCCAGGCCCTAAAACAATATTTCCAATAAGAAATTAAAAAAAAAAAATGTGTGTGTTTTATGTTCTTTGTTGAGTATCTTCACGATTACGAAATGCATTTTTGTTGTTTTCTTTTCTTTCTGGTTTTCTGTGCTTTTGAAAGTGTTTTCGGAAAGACAATGGTTGACCTTAAAACCATGCGACATAGAAAAATCTATTTCTAAATCGTCACTCGCTTACAAAAACAAAAAGCACTGGGGAACTTGCGGTTATTTTGAGGAGTCCTTTGTCTAACCTGAGCAAATGAACAACTTCAGAGAAATGGCAGAAGTGTTTACTTGGTGGTTTGGTAAGACCTTAAGGGAAAGAAGGAAATATGGAAAGCACTACATGAACCCAAAAGACGAAGCTAGTAAAGGATCCACCTTAACCATCTCACTTTGCAAATAAACAAACATCCTCCTCTCCCACTCACTCAGGGCATCATGCTGAAATAAAATTGATATTATCAAAAGAGTGAATAGTAGGAGAGGGTATGAAGATATCTCCATCGGGGATATGGATGCTCGTTGGCAGTGGAGAAAGGTCTTTGATGTCAGGGTGACTCCACCCGGGCTATGGACGCTCGCTGGCAGTGGAGCAACACCAAAGCATAGGAGTAGAGGTAAATAAAGGTTTCATGCCAGTGAATACTTTACTAGACTTTTGTAAAAAGGAGCATGAGTCGGGATTAAAGGAAACAAAGGAGAAATAATAAAGGTGTAAACCCCACAGGTAGGCTCGGAAACATCAACCGAAGGATTTCAAATCCAAAGGTTAAAGAGGCTTGGATCCGACACCAGTTAAGTTCTCTACTTGCTTCTGTATCAGCCGAGCCCCGAGAAAGGAACACAGATTCTAGGTTCACCCAGTGAATCACCATTTTTTTAGCACTCAACACACCTTAAAAAGTCTACGCCAAATGTTACTTTTTGGGTACCACTTAATCTCTTGTAATGTCTAATTTGATCTTAATATGAAAATCTCACTTTTGCTTGCCTTCTGTTTTTCATTTTAAAGTTTTTCAAAGTTGCTCGGGCATGCGAAAATCATCGTGAATTAACAAAGAATAACATTTAATTAAATAATTGATAGTCAAAGCTCCCCTACATGCGATAAGAACTATTCGTGAAAACCAAAATAGTTGAGCGTCGATCTTCATCGGCATCGGCAAAAGAAAGTCTCTCATTTATGCGGATGAGCTTTAGCAAGAATATCGCCAATGACCGATCTTTATCAATGTCAGGAAGAAACTCAAAGAATAAGCGTCGTGAAAGTAAGGGAATAATATCGCCGATCGTCGACCTTTGAAATTTTGTTGGCGTCGGGATTTTACGAAAATGATAACCCGTGAAGAAACTACGCACTTGAACTATCCCTGATACCTTTCGGAGTTGTAAATCCCAGGATTACTTTAATACACAAAGTATTTTGTTTAAAAAACCCGACCCCGACTGACGTATATGGTTGAACTACCTATCCTCAGTTGCCACCTGTTATCACCCAAGTGACTAGACTTACAATCAAGTTTTCCCTGGGGTCATTAACATATCCCGAGATCCACGTTGCACCTCGAACCAATTCTACCACATCGACATCGTGCGTCGAAACCCTTCGACGTCATAATTTTATCAGGAGGTTACCAATGGAAACATACACAAGGATAGTAGTTGATTCCTGACCTGTCCACTGGGAAATGCTATGTGATGGGACATTTTAGCTCTAATATACGCTAGATACGACACATTTAAGAGGTTAATTAATTCCAAGATCGTGCATTTTTTGTTAATTCGTGCGTAAATCAAAAGGACCGTTTGAGCTTGCCAATACAATGCTTCTCCCTTCGTGCCTCCACTGTCAAACAATGTAGAATTTATTTGCAGGGATTCGATAGTAGGTTGTTTGAATTTGCATCCATTACTCATATTAACTTCTTGATACGACTCGTAAAATATATCCCGTTATAATATTTTGAGTCATTGTGTATGAGATTATTTAGTGCGCAAAGAAGTTCATAGAAACTAGAGGAGCAAGATGAGTGATCCATAGAAACCTTCCAAAGTCCAGTGAGTATTAAAAAACAATTTTTGCAAGTGTACAGGTATGTATCGTCTCATGGATGTTTTACGCTTCATTTCATATGTTTTAATCCAATGTTACTCTGTACACATGCCTAAAGGATCATTTTTAGGTTGCAAGAACGATGTCACCAAAGAAACTCACCACCAAGAAATCCCCAAGAGCACCAAAGCTACAAGAACTAGAGGTAGGAAAGGGTTCCTCCCTAGCGGTCGTCAGACAATTGGAATTTTCTCCTAAGCTAGTGCCCATCATCAAAAAAGTCACCAAGAAAGATTTCGTTCAGCCCCCAGCCTTTGGATACAAAGAGGAGAACATTGGAACCAAGACAATATTCTCACGCTGGGAAGAACTTTTCAATAAAATCAAGCAGGATGAGTTCCCCGAATATACCCTGCAAAACAACCCTAATATGAGAAAACTTGATTGTGAAGTCCTCCCGAATGTCTGTAGGGAATATATGTAATGGTGGAAAGTCAAACTCTGTTATTTCCTTGCATCGAGCTCCTAAAATGGCTCATTGACCACACTAATACACAAAAATGTTTGATTAATGACGACAACAGTGAGTGCGTCGAGGTTTTCTTTCCATTAGAGGTTAAGAGTTACTACAAGCTCAAGGAGTCGGAAGATAGGCTAAGCACTGATTTTGTAGTAAGTTTCTATGCAGCACATGACACCAACAAAGTTATGGCGTCGTGGTGGAGGGAAGACAAAAAATTCACAAACTGGACTTCTAGCTAGTATCTGACGACCAACCTAAGGGAGTCGTACATATACTTGATGGCTCTCCTCTGTAGATTGCATGGGGAGAAATATTGCTCCTGGTTTTCAGAGGCTTGGATTCCTCTAACTTATACGGTATCCATTTCAGGCACAAGCTTCAATTGGGGTGCCATCATCTCCAAATAGCAGAGCACTTGAATACAACAGGCTCAGACTCTGAAAGAGGGAGAAAACCCATCCTTTTACATGGCGTCTTATCTATTGTATGTCGTCTGCACAAGAAATACCTCCGCAGGACTGAACTTAAGTTTCCATCCCTCGGAGCTCCCGGTCCATGTATATTTCGACATTTTGTGGGAGAACAGGTACAAGAAATCCTACTCTCTCATTTGCGATCAATTTATCATGCATATTCATTCTTTACTATTCTGGAAAGAGTGCCCAAGGTTGTCAGACACAGCTAAAAGGATTATATCCAAAGTCAGCAACTGGTATCTGGATGAACGCGACACCTATATCAGGGTGTTCGGCACCATCGGAGCACCACATATGTTACCTGTGTATGTTCCTGATCGATTGGTAGTCAGGGAAATCTATTATCAAACCATCCTGCAGGGTTATAATGCTACTCTGGTAAAACATAAGAATCGGGCCTTCATACCTTATGGGTTCCATGTTTGTTTCTACATAGTAAAAGACAATGCTCAGGCCAAGCAAGAAGGGTTAAGCCAATTGGAATTTTGATTCTCGACTAGTCAATTTTGCAGGCACGACCCAAAAGGTTTAGTCCTCAAGCATGCATCCCAAGTATCTTCCTGTAGTCCATATGCTCATGACAGATTTGAAGACGATATCTTCACCGAGAATTCTCAATACTGGAGTGAAGTAATGGCGAGAATAACCAACCCTAAGGCAACCAGGTTCAAGGATATGATCTTGGATGAGCAAGCAACAATCCTGGAATAGACGGCTTAAGAGGTCCTCAGGGCCAGGGGAGAAAGGATAGCATCTAAACCATCCGCAGTGGCGGAAGCCCCTCAAGGAGCCATCAAAATAGCATAGGTTTCCCAGGTAACCACTGCACAGGACAGGAACGCTCCTGAGGTTCAGGATGCATGGGAGAGAGGGGAACTTATGTACCAACATGCCTTGCAAGTAATGGGTCAGATGTGAGATATCCTATACCCCATCAAGTTGCTGAGGCTTCCAAACGATAGCCCAGAGGAGTGCCCTGCAGGGCTAGATGACTCTAATTTAATTAACCTGGGTAACATCAATGGGTCAGATGGCTCAGAACTCACCACATCACCGGCAAGAGAGATGAATCAACTAGAGACAAGCTGGGATTCATTAGAAACACACACGCCTAATCCTTTGAGAAAGCTTCTAACTATATATAGTGACGATGAGAGCCCAGAGTCATCTCACGACACCCCTGTGCGTGTCCAAGAGGAAAAAGGACTTGAGAATTCTTCTTCCCCTGAGCCCGAAGTTCAAACAAAGGAGGTCCCACAAAATGAAACATAAGCCAAAAGTGGCCTCGAAACAAAGGGACCTGATACATTAGAAATCAGAGCATATCTGAAGGACAAGCCCAAATCAGATGAGCCAAAGAAAGAATCCCCGCAAAAGGAAATTAATGGTTCTTCGGCCAATGAGAAAGTAAGTAACAAGTCTATGCCCGATGTCTTTATCCGCTCAATACTTAGATCCCCAACAAGCGACAGGTAGAGGTTGGGCCTTTGAGGAATAACGAGGAAGTTCAGGAGCCCAATCTTGAACAAGTATACACCACCGGTATCCTGGGAAGCACACTCACATGGGGTGATCAACAGATACCCGAGTTGGTAGATGAGGTAGAAGATATATATGCGATCTCCTACGATTGAAAGAGAAAGGCCATCGTTCAAAGGATCGTAAAGAAAAGAAGGATTATGTTGGATCACTCCATCTGTGTTACTACAGAGGAGAACTTGATAAACACAGCAGACGCCCGGATGTCTGAACTTATCGGCGTGGGGAAGGCACTCTCAAATTCCACTATGGATATGGCCAAACAGAATGAAAAGGAGCTAGTCGTCGCCCTGAAGGAGCTAGAACATTTACATTATCTGGCTGAATACTATAAAGGCACCACGCAAACCGTTGTGTACCTGAAAGGTCAGTTCGAAGAGGCTTACAACAAGTTCAAAAAAGAGCGACACCTTTTTACTGCGAAAATAGTTGAATTTTAGGAGGACACTCTCATGGAACTCGTGACATGCAAGGATATGGAGCAATAGTATTAAAGGGCGTAGCAAGTAGTAGAAAGACTTGAGTACATTGATGTAGTCTAGCAGGGCCGAGAAAAAGAAGAACATGGCATTCAGACGATAGGAAAAAGTAGTCTTAATCGCATGAAGCGATAGCCGAGTATTGGGCTAAGATGTCTCAAGACTCACACCGAGAAATTCTAGAGTAGTGGGCCATATGTGAGAAACATTAGGGAAAAATCAATAAAGAAATGAAGGATATCAGAATCCTCGAGCTTGGCACCCTCGACAACTTCGTCGACTTAAACGATGTAGTCGAGTCGCATGCCAAGAAAGATTCGTTGTGGACTGAAGAGCTCATAAATATAACAGACGTGATGCTAGGGCAAGTGCAACGATTTACAGAGCATCTGATCAGAGCTCGTACCATGCTACAGAAGTTGAAATCCGGTCTAGTAAAGTACCAGACACATGCTATGGACATCATAGGAATACATGCAGCTCCGATGGAACAATGCAAATTTCCATGGGCCCAAACTTGTGAAGAGGTGTTTGTTAGTTGGCCTGAGTATGAGAAAAGTCACCCCTTTCAGTGATATCTCGAGTTGACTAATTAAAGAAACTGTTAGAAGATGACACCACGTGGATATTTTTGTTTTTCTTAAACTGCACTTAGCCGTTATTTTCAATTGAACTTTACATTGTATATAAAGACATTGACCAATTAGTTAGAGTTCGATGGTTGCTGCGAGAACTCTTTCTTTCTGGTTGTGAAGAATTATTTTGAGGCTGCTTTGAATTAAGAAGTTATGTCTGGACGAGAGACAAGTTATTTTCATTAAATGAATGTATGATTGGACGTGGAGAAAAACTATTTCCTATCATGTTTCATGAATGATGCAGTAATGAGTAAGAGAAATTAATTTTGTTGTCAAGTTATCTGGTGCAATGTTTTGTTGTTCTTTGCTTTAATGATGAAGATGAATCGTTGTGTTATTATGTGATGAATTGTTATGGTAGATGAATTATTTTTCTTTCCATTATCTTATTGCATATGTTCTTTCTTTCTGATAATTAATTTCTCCAACAGTAATTGGATGCTCACATGGTTAATGTATTAGTACTAGGCCTGTGGTATAAAATTGTCGTCTGCATGCTTAAGGAGTGGGTTACCCAAGTTTAGCCTCTTCCCCAGTATTTTAAAACTTAATCATGTTTGTTGTCAAGTTGGTTTATACTGGCTTGCATCTCTCATACAAGTCCCACCCAAGAGAAAATACAAAAGAGAATAGTCCTAATTGAAGGAAGAGCCTTCACAAGAAAATGCAAATCCCATCGATAATTTGGATGAATCGCAAGATCTGAAGAACCATTCCATTGTTAAACATTGTAGAGTCTAATTGGGCCTCGGTGGAGGGTTTGGTTCCTACTCTTGAATCAATGGATTTAAGACCCATCAACATGTTTCTAGAGGGAGTAGCCACTAGAATTCCACATGGGAGTGCCATGTTTGAAAAACCTTTTTCTACTACGGTGGTTGTGTACCATTGGCAGAGATTGTGTGTCTCTAGACAGTAGTTGAGTACTACTACAGTGGTTGTGTACTACTAGCAGTGACTGTGTGTCACTAGACAATAGTTGTGTGCTACTAGCAGTGGTTGTGTACCAATGGATAGTAGTTGTATACTACTATGGAAAGATACCTCCCTAGCTAAGAGGGAGTGTTGATGTTTCAACATTGGGCATAACTTCTCCTAGATTGGGCTACAGATCAAGAGAAATAGGATACATTTATCACAAAGGTGTATGTGTGGTAAATGGGTCAAGGCATAGTCCTTCTTTGATTATGACAAGGAATAATATGGACTCGAGGTGCTTGAGGTGCTTTCCACGTGTCAATTAGCATTGGGATAACATTCACTCCCACGGGTGTACCTATGGTGAACGACCTTGGTGTGGTCTTTGTCCTAGTCATGGTGATTTGACAAGGAATCATAAAGACTCAAGATGCTAGATGCTATCACATGCATACCCAGAGTGAAGCAAATGAAGTCTCACTTGAGGTAGAGGCGGGGGTGGTTGCAGGACTCAGATGTCTGGAACCTTAGCTGGGATACAGATCTGTGATTCTAACACTTAACAGAGCATTTAGCAGACAACATTCATCAATATCCAGTTCTTAGTTACAACATAGTTAAACCCTACTCACAACGTAGATAAATCCTAAACTACAGAGCATCACAGTATTCATCCAGATCTAAGATAACCAAGCACCAAGCATACTTTCATCAGTCAAATCTAACATCCATCTACATTATTAAGCACAAAGCATCAATAGATCTATCCATCCTTCATCTATATTACAACACTAAGCAAGTAAACACATAAACATACCAACATCGCACAAAGCATAGAAACACAACATATACGTGGTTCACCCCCTCCCTAGGGATACATCCACCAAATCTTCTCTTCTTTATTATCTTCAGTCAAGCTTCTTACAGGAACATAGCATCAAAATCCTGCTCCGCAGAAGATAGAAGAGTTGTGCGCACTCCGTCAGATCCTCCTTCTTTGAGCTAGGGTACAACACCAAGCCTTTACATAGTATGCACAAAGCACTTACAACTCTTGATCACTTAGATCAAACATTAGAACTTATCACTTTCGATAACATAGCTCAAACTGACTAGTCTAGTCCTTCTTACATCGCTTAGATATCTATTTATACATTAAAAAATATGCCTAGGAATGGGTAAACCCATGAGCTGACATCCCATACCCATTACATAATCCCAAATCCCAAAAAGGGGCCAAAACGGGCCCAAGATCCTGTGATCTCTGCTTCGTCTTGCGCTCTGCCTTCGACAGCCTATCGAAGTCCCAAAAACATGATTAAGAATCCACAAGACTTGGTCAAGGGACAACATGCCCCCAACACTCACCTGTGACTCGTCCCGAGTCACTCAGATCTGGGTAGCTCTAATTCAAAAGCCTCAAGCTTGGCTCAAGCTACTTCAACTTGTTGTTGTGCCATGGCCTCCTGCTTAGAAAACTCCTGGATGACTGCCTCATTGATAGGTCCCTCTAGGGGTTGTTTAGCTTCAACAATGACTTGCTCCAGTTCTACTCCTCGACCTTCAATTTCTACGAACAATTGGAAAGCCTCATCCTGTACAGGTTGGAGCCTCTGAGTCACTTCCATGACTCTGCTTTGAATGGTGTGGACCTATTGTTGGGCGGTGCGCTGCTCTTGGGATCGCTTCATTCTTTCAACAACTAACAGGGGCTTCAACTGCGCTTGTATTGTCTCTGTTTGTTGCTTCGCTTCCTAGAGCTGTGACTCTAGTGCCTTCAACTCTAGATTCTCAGTGAGTCACTCATACGTCTGGGCACTATGATGAATCAATTTCTTGCATTCCATGGCAAGGAATTTTATTCTTTCAACTCCTCTCTGGGTAGTTGCTTCTCTTTGATATCTTACATCCCGCGACATGTTAGGCACGGTGCGGGGCTCTAAATATGATATTCTCTGTTGTAGCTGTTGGATAGTTTCCACGAGATGCTCTACTTGATATGTGACTCATTCTTTGGTCTATGGTTCTAATCTTGTCACAGAGTGAAGTGCTCTATGGGTTTCTTCTTTCGTTTCAAGGTGCTCTGCGAGAAACTGTTCTTTTTCTTGTCGCATATGTTCTTTCTCTTCTTCAAACTTGGCCTGGAGGGTAATCTTCTCTTGTTCTGAAACTCTACATTGTTCTATGATTACGCCTTGTACTTTCTTCAAGGCCTGGGTGTCTTGTTCTGTTTCTTCTTGTGCTCATCGAAGGAGAACTTTGGTTGCATCTGCTAATCGACAGAGTTGGGTTGGCTCATCTCCCAACTCTTGTTCTCCTGATGGCAGGGGCGCAGTGGAAACTGCGTGACTAGACTGAAGGGCTTACTATACCCCTCAAAGTTTGACCTCAATTCTGTCATACATTTCCTCCTGCTTAGCTTCTTTCTTTTCCACTATTTCCAGTGAAGCTTGATTTAGAGTTGCTATGATGAAATCAAAATCATCAGTAGTGAGGACAGTCTTCATCTTGGTCACGATGGCTCTCGATTTCTTCCGGGAAGAAGGTTTCAGGGGAGAACCCTTCCTCTTCTTCAAGGGGTCAACCTCATCTCTAGGTGGTGTTACCTCACCTTGCTTATTTTCATCTTCCTTTCCATTTCTCTTCTACTTCGTCATCACCCCCTCAGTCAGGTGATACTGAAGAAGTATTTCCTGATGTGCTGCTTAAGTCTTGGACCTCCTCAGTCTTCTTCCTTCTGTTGGTTCCGGGTGTGTTCTATTCTTTGTGAGTGGCCTTCGGCCTATCTAGTTCAGGGTCTGACATCTCAAAAGGGTCAGCGGGGATGAGGAGTTCTACGAGCTAGTCCCTTGTTATCTCCTCAATGATCAGGGGATCAAATTTTGCTCAAAAATTCAAAGTGCTCGAAATCTCTTCAAATTGAACGAGAGCGTAGGCCTCCTCGTTACAAACCCAACGCAACTCATTTGGGTTCAAATGAATGTTAGGAGCGAGAGATATCACATTCTGTTCAAATTTACAAACAGGTAAAAAAAAGGGGTGCTGACTGTACAGTCCATACGGACACTGATGTGGCAAGCCGTACGACACGTGGCAGACAGCTATTGAGACAGTTGGCATCTGACATGGCTTGTTGGTAGCGAACAGGATGGCAACACGTGGCCCAATCAATGGCCGCCACATGTCACATGTTTATTGGATTAAAATCTTTGCACTTGGCAGGACTCGACCTCGTGACCTCCGGGCAGGGTAAAGCCTTGGGAAAGGCCGCCCAACTGGCGTGCCTGCACATGTTACTTAACATATGAATGTGTTATAATATATTTGAATTTGCAAAAATGTGTATTGGGGCATGAACCGGGCCGGGGCTAAGCCTCGACCCATGGTTATATATATATTGCATACGACCGGTGCTACGGGTGGTTGAACCCACCGTAATATTTATGTAACCATTTTGAACACGCGTGGTTTGACATAACATGTGACCAACGTGTATGTGCGCGGTTTAATCCATGATTTTGCATACGGTTTGAAACTTTAGCCCTGTTGTGTATTGCGCGCGGTCATGTGGTGACCATGTGCTCACGGGCCTTGGTAGTTAAAGGCTGGCGTGTAATCGTTCGACAGTTTGTACTAGTTGTGCGGTTGCACCCGGTGCCAAGTTTTTACACTTAAATATGCGTGTGGGCTAGGTTGAGCCAACAAGGGTGTGTTTTGTAGATGCAGAGACAACAAGCTTAAAGGGGGGACTTCCAGGAAGCCTATCTTCTTCAATTTTTGGCCAAACAAGGTGCCAAAAAAGCCCAGCTAGGGGTTTTTGGACGTTCTAAAGCCATTGGAATAGTCTATTTGGCATTTTGAGCATTGTAAAGCACATTTTTTAGCACTTTGAGAAAATAATACAAATGATCCATTGGAAGCTGGACCAGGAGATGTAGCCCAAGAGAGGGGTGAACTCCTTTATCATTTGTTGTGTTATGTGTTTTCTATTCACTGTTATTGTTGTTGTTTATATGCATATTGAATGAGTAAATCTTATTAAAGTTGTGTTGCAAAGTTGATCCATTTTCATTTTAACACATAAATTTTACTTGCAAAAATTTTCAAGAATACAAGTCTTCTTCATTTTTAGATCACTCAAGGTCCTCTTCTGTGAGTTTGTAGTACGACTAAAGCTGCTTCTTATGTAGTAATGTATATGCACTAAATTTCATAAGGGGTCAGAACCTATGTAGGGTGTTCAGAGTCATGTGAGGTTCAACTTCAATGGCTCTCTTCAGCCGGAGGTAGTATGTATGAAAAACAATGTTCGAATACCACTGTTTTTTCATATCACTTAAGTACCAGAGTGTGTTGAACTTCGCAACAAGCGGCTCGAACGAATCAATATCTGGGAAGGTAGCACCTTTCGACATATCCTAGGCAACAAAGGCAATGCGTATCAGGAGTCAACTAAAGTGAAACTCGTAGCCTTGATCCTATGCTTTGCGACAGTTTAGTTCCAGCTGATTAACTAGGTACTTCACGCAGTTCATCTGTAGGCTTTCTACACACTTCCCCGCGAGGTCAACGACAAAGCCTGTGACCTGCGTGGGTTTGTTCTTTCTTACTAGATTCCTAGCTATCAACTGGCATGCTAGGCGCACTGTGCCATTCTGGATGGAATCTACCTTGTAGCCTCGTGTCCCCTTCTCAACATCGTCGTATGTATCCTTGATATTTTGTGCTAGTGTGCGATCTGTGGCTTTTCCTGGATAGTACTCCTACAGATCGGGTCCTTGCATACTTAATCTTGTGATCCTATGGATCAACGTCAAATAGACTATAATATGGTGGTCTATCCATAAGTAGCCACCATGGTAACATGAGAGTAACAACTTGACACAGGTGTTGACTTCCTAGTGCCTTCCGAAGTGTGGAATATTCATTACATTTAGCAGGGTGGACTATGAAAGGTTCATCGTCCATGACTGGGGTATTATCTTCAAATTCTTCCCCTTCATCCTAGTCAAGTATTTATATGGGACGAGCATGCTGTGGTTCTTTCGATCTCTGAGCTTGAAGTTGTTGAACTTCAATGCTACGATCTTGTCCTACTGCACTTGAACTGCGCGTATCCCCTTCGGGAGGTACAAAGTAACCATGGTGTATTCGAAATCTCTAGGTACACTATCTCGACTTACTGCGCCAGCCAGAGGCGGGATGTAGTCGGGCAATATCGTCGGGATCAAGTTCGCATTAGCTAGGTCATCTCTGTGTTTGGTTCTCTTTTCCACTGATGGTCAGGATGGTCTGCCTCTGCGAATAGTCGACGGAGAGGCTTGCACTCCTCTCATCGATGATGCTTGTACACCTATGAACATCACTCTTTCAAACATAATTCTCTTAGTCATGAGTTCGATGAGTACTTCCTTCATAGACTCTTCGATTGCGCTGAGTTCTTTGGACATACACGCTCGTGGTTGAATATCTCAGGTTCAAAGAGTGACTAGTCAATGCAACGGGATGGATAGCAAGAGCGCGATGATCATTGTGCGA
Organism: Picea engelmannii; assembly: GCA_009831015.1. Taxonomy (NCBI): domain Eukaryota; kingdom Viridiplantae; phylum Streptophyta; class Pinopsida; order Pinales; family Pinaceae; genus Picea; species Picea engelmannii. Next base: position 931,701 of record ML777358.1, read on the forward strand.
AATCAACTATTCTACAGGCTCAGATAATCACGGTTGGAAAAAAGTGTTCTCATTGCATGGCATGATGGGATAAATAGATAACTTGGCAATGGGTCTCTTGCAATGGGTGAGAAGTATTCATTAACTCAGTTCTATCTATTATGACGTGGTCCCAACGGTATGGTAGAGAAATTTCTGACCATAAATGCCTTTCTACTCGTTCAGGTCGTCGATCTAATAGTTATACTATTCCCAATGACTATATTTCTTCGCCATGGTGAAGTGCCATGTGACATTGTCCTGATATCCCGACGAAGTTCCAATTTTACAAATTTTCCTTCTGCGAAGTTCCCTCTGGAACCTTCTGTAACTTTTCAATCATATCTCTCTTCTTCCTTAGCTTTCTAGACTTTTTCCCAGTGAGCTTCATCTCTGTATTCCTTTTTACATTCTGATTCTTATCTCCTCTTGGCATAGTAACTTCGCGTTGTTGAGATTCTTTCCTAGAAACCAGGGGTAATACTTCATCTGTATCTGGAATAGGTACTTCAGTCTTCTGAAGGTCTTCTAGTGTTCTTGCAACTTCGATATCCAAGTCTCTGGTGTTAAATATCTTCACGCGGTTCTCCTGTTCTTCAATCAAGTGTGCGATCCTCCTAGTCATGAAATCTTTTAACTCTTGCTTATTCTATTCTAAGACCTCTTCTTCTTTTCTTTTGGCTTGATCTCTTTCAATCCAAGGTTTTCCTAGTAACATAAAAAATGGGGTGTTGTTCTCAATAAATTTAACAATCTCAAAATCTTCCTCTGTCGAATTTCCATTGGTACTCATAGATATCTGGGTGAGCTTTCCACAGTTTTATCAGTTTTCCTCTGAATAGTCCTATTCCTCCCAATGAAGGAATCATAGCAAGCTTCCCTAAAATTTCCCAAGTTCTTTCTTTCATAATGTTCACCTGTGTTTCCTCGTCTAGAACACAGTCAATGTTGAAGTCTCCTATTCTTGCTTCTATGCATTATTTTTATTTGAATACTTCTGATAAGTTGACATGTCGGTGGTCATTTAGGGTTTCTTTCATTTGTAGCGATACTTTCTTTGATTCTTTCTGGGGTTCTGCCATAATCTTAGTTTATGGATCTGGCTTAGGGTTTTCTTGTCTCATATTCATGCTTTCAATCTTAGCAATCATTCTAGGGAAATCCAATACTTCATGGTCCATAGCCTTACAACATAGGCAACTAGGTCTTCTTCTAGGGAATTCCTTAGCAATATGTCCTGGTTTTCTACACCTGTAACAAAGGGTTAATCCTCTCTTTCTTTGGAATGATCCCCATCCTTTTCTGTACTGCGCACTATGATGATAGTAGCTAACCTGCAAAAAATTCTTTCTAGGGTCCTGCATCCATTTGTTAGTCCAAACATTCTCTCTATGCATAGGTATAACATATCTTTCACTATTCTTATTAGATCTATTGATATCAAATCTTTGTTCATCTGTCAGTGCCCTAGTTTTCAAGCTAGGACAGAATCTATCAACCATACCTAGATCCATACTCTAGAAACAAAATTTTCCACTTATCTTACTTCTATAGAGCATAAAGCTTACAGATCTTACCTTTTTAGTCTCAGAGCACAAATCTTTCAGATCTTTACCTCTTTAGTCTCACTTTCATTTTTTCCAGAGCACAAAGCTTTCAAATATTGCCTCTTTTCTTAGCACAGGGCTTCAAAAGTTAAGTAGGATGCTGCGCACTAGGGAAAAAGATCTACACACAGAGATTTTCTCTTTTTCAGGTCGGATCTTCACACAAAGATCCTTTTTCCTCATTTCCCAACAATCACAGTTTTAGGTCCCGACAACGGAACCATTTGTTGGCACAGGGGAAGACCCAGGTTTCAACGCTACAACAATGCACCAACAAAACCCTAACTATCGGCCCTTTCAGAAACACCTGCAAAGAAAATGAAGTTTCGCCCGAGGTAGAGGCAGGGCTTAGACATATGCAACCTTAGTTGGGACACATATTTGTGATTCTAACACTTAACAAAGCATTTAGCAGTCAACATTAATCAATATCCAGTTCTTAGTTACAACACAGTTGAACCCTACTCACAGCGCAGATAAATACTAAACTACAGAGCATCATAGTATTCATCCAGATCTAAGATAACCAAGCACCAATCATACTTTCATCAGTCATATCTAACATCCATCCACATTATTAAGCACAAAGCATCAATAGATCTATCTGTCCTTCATCTATATTACAACACTAAGCAAGTAAACACATAAACATACCAAAATCGCACAAAGGATAGAAACACAACATATACGTGGTTCACCCCCACCCTGGGGCTACATCCACCAACTCTTCTCTTCTTTATTATCTTCGGTCAATCTTCTTACAAGCACGTTGTATCAAAATCCTGCTCCGCAGAAGACAGGAGATCTGCATGCACTCCGCCAGATCCTCCTTCTTCGAGCTAGGGTACAACACCAAGCCTTTACACAGTATGCACAGAGCACTTACAACTCTTGATCACCTATATCAAACATTAGCACTTAGCACTTTCGATCACACAACTCGAACTGACTAGTCTAGCCCTTATTACATCACTTAGATCTCTATTTATACATTACAAAATAGGACTAAGCATGGGTAAACCCATGGGCCGACATCCCATACCCATTACATAATCCCAAATCCCAAAATGGGGCCAAGATCCTGCGATCTTTGCTTTGTCTTGCAATCTGCCTTGGACAACCTTTTGAAGTCCCAAAATCATGACCAAGAATCCACAAGACTTGGTCAAGGGCCAACACTCTTAGATAAATAAAAAAAATCATGTTACTCCATTAAAGTAGAGATATAGCCTTACTACAGAATGAATCAAGCTTCCATAATGCCAGTAGATGCCTCCAAGTTGCTCAAAGATAACCTCTTTCAACATGAAATGCCAACTTGGTCTTTTATGTTCAAGGAAGTATGCCAATTGAGTTTGAATCCTGGGAAAATGACCACAAAGCCAATAATCACCAATGAAAACCTAGAACAAGCACATTTTCAAGATTTATAACTAGACACCATAATAGAGGAAAAACCTAAGGAAAATCACATGCAGTCACATAGAACTAGATAAATATACAAACCCCCTAATCACAACAAAACACAAGCCCGCAATAGTGAAAACACCCACAAGAAAACCCAATAGCTATCTCCTGGAGTAGGAAAAAACAAAAAGGTAATTGCAATGGAAATAGAACCAAGCTCTCGAAACAACAAGAAAACCCCATTGAGATAGTAAAATAGCACTAGAAGCACTTCCAAACAAACCCCCAACACTAAATGTTCCAACAAATCAATCATCTAAAATAAAACTCGATAGTAGTCTCCTAAAGAAAGTGAGTTAGGGAAAGGAACAAACCACCCACCATACACCAAAACAGGTGGGCAATAGAAATTGATTTAGCAAACACAAGACTAAGGATAGATTGGTTTGTTATGGGAAAAGATGGAAACAAAACCAAGCTCCCAAATAAAATATGTCATTGAGACAACTAAACAACATTGCAAACATCAAGAAACAAACCCCATAACAAATGCATTACATTGAAAAGACCCCAAACACCAAGAAACACTAGATTGAACATGCCTACAAAGCAATGACCAACAAGCAAACTCAATAGCGGTATCCTATAGTAGGTAGAAAAGTTATGGAAAGGAATGATCCATGCACCAAAAAAATGGCAAGCAATGGGAATTTAACCCAACAAACACAAGGCTATGACTATATTAGTTTGTTACGGGTGAAGATGGAGACAAAAATAGGTTGTCAAAGTAGAAACCCCATCAAGATGAGTAAACAACACCACAAACACCAAGAAACAAACCGTGGAGCAAATGCACTCACTAAATGAACTACAAGCACCAAGAGACAATACTCTAAATGTGCCCATAGAGCACTCAATGTTTCCTACAATGTAGTAAAGACACATAGTATAAGGATGATCTATGCTTGCTACTAGCTTGAGGAAAACATCACAAGCTAGCAATCAATCACAATGTAGATAAATAATTTCCAAAATATTATGATTTAATATAAGAAAATCTAACCACTCATACTTTAGCTAGCTTGGAGGAAAGATTGCATGATTGTATAGACAAGATAATAGGCTAGAGATGATACCATAAGTCCTCTATAAAGACATAATAATGATCATCTTTGTCAAGAACGAGAAAATACTAGTCATCCAAATTCAAATTTAAAAACAAAAACCGCTTGAATAGTGAGGGTGCTCATGTTTATCTTCTCTTCTATTGGGAAAGAAGAGAAGATAGAGATCATCCAAAATAAGATAAGATTATCAATTGGATTTGTTAATATGATGCAATATACAAAAATGTCAAGATTGTGAATAGGATTTGTTAACATTAGTGAAAACACCACCACATATCAAACTCATCCATACCGTGAGTTGCTAGTTTCTGCACAAGTTCACATGCCACTATATTTAACTTCACTACTCTATAACTATTATTTCTATGTGTTAAATTTGGCAGCATTGACAGTCATTCTCCAATGAGAGGCCATATGGGCCACCCTGAGGCTAGCCAGGGAGATTTGGAGAATCAACCAGTCTTGTGAGGTATTCACAAAAGCCAGAGGGAGATGTACAACCTCTGTGAGTCAAACCAAAATTCAGGACAAATGAGATGCTATGTGAGTCTAATGCAAAAGTCAGGGGGGACGTACAACCTCTGTGAGCATAGAAAGTCTAGTGAAAAATTCAGGGGGAATGTACAACCTCTGTGAGCATAGACAAACTAGTGCGAAAGTCAGGGGGAACATACAACCTCTATGAGCCTAGTCAAACCTTGTGAGCCATGAGCAAAAGTCAAGGCATCTAGAAAAAGTTAGGTTGAATATAAAATTCCTATGATCTAGAAAAAAATGATATTCCTAATATTGCAAATGATGTAATTGTATTGATCATTCTAGTTCTAAGTTCGAACTAAAGCATGTCAGTCTCAAGTCTAGTTCTAAGTTCGAACTAAAGTGTAATGCCGAGTTGTAACCAATCTCAAGTCTAGTTCTAAGTTCGAACTAAAGTGTAAAGATGAGTTGTAACCAATATCAAGTCTAGTTCTAAGTTTGAACTAAAGTATGAAGTTGAGTTATGTTTAATGCATGCAATCAGGTTACTATTTCAAGCTTCTCCTCTTCCCCTCTTCAGCCTATATAAGAAGAGGTCGAACCCTCTCTTCAACACAGTTTTGCAACACATTTTTGAAACACAGTTTTCATATGAAGGTTGAGGGTGAAGTAAGAGAGGAGCACATCAGTGATAAAGATGCAACATATCAGAGGTTTATTTCAGCAAGGTCTTTTAAGTCTTTGTCAGGTCAGAGTCATCTTGGCAATCTCTTTGAGAACAAAACATTCATGGAAGATATTTGTAAGAGATCTTACATTATTAATGCAATAAAGGAATTTTTTTGCTGGGGTTTTTCTCCCTGTATAGGGTTTCCATAGGGTATATGTGTTGTTGATGTGCATGTTTACTTATCTACATAGTTATTGCGATTCGATTATGATATGGAATTTTTGAAGTGTATTAAGCTGGAATCAAAGTATTGAAGAAAATAAAAGAATTAATACACATAAGAAATCAAGCTAATAATTTAACATGATATCAGAGCTTAGGGTGTGTTAAACATGTTGAAGTGCAGCAACAGGTACACACAGATCCAAGCAATCTTGATTAGTTTTCCAGTGTGAAGACCATGGCATCCTCCATTTCAGTCAGGGCCGAGGATAGGCTCAAAGGAGCTACCAACTTTAATGTAAGGAAGCTCCATATAACAAATATGTTTCAAGAGCATGATCTTGAGCAGTATGTGACCACAGTGGTGGAGGAACCAACGAATAATGCAGGAAGAACTGCCTTTAGGACGAGTCAAGCAAAGGCCAAGGGAATCATCTTTGACTCAGTCAAAGACAATATAATGCCTTCAATGACTTCGTTGATGACTGCCAAGGACTGTATGGATACCTTGGTGAATATGTATGAGAAACAGGCTCCAAGTTAGAAGAGGACACTTAAGCACAAGCTTAAGTATTTGAAGATGGAGACAGGTGAATCAGTGGCATCATTCTGTTCCAGGATAGCTTAGATCAGAGATCAACTTTTGGTCACAGGGGTGACAGTGGACGATGATGATTTAGTGCAGGCCATTTTTTACGGTCTTCCTTCTTCATGGGAGACTTCTTATCCAGTTTAAGTGGGAGAGAGATTCAACCCACATTTGAGAGGTTATGGCATGATTTCCTCCAGGAGGAGAGTCACACAGCTACCAAGAGCGAGCCAACAAAAGAACACTCAGCTTTAACATCAAGATTCAAGGGAAAGAAGAAAGGCACTTTCCAGAAAGGCTCTCAGTGGAAGACAAACAACAAAGGTACATTCAAAGGCAAGAATATTGATACATCTAAGATTAAATGCTTTAGTTGTAATAAGTTGGGTCATTTTGCTAAATATTGTTGGTTTAGAAATAAATATCCTAGGAAAGGGAAACATCATGCCTCAACAACTGAGGATGATGAATCCAAAAGAAATCAAAAAAGTCCTTCTAATGAGAAAGAAAATAGAAAAGGATATTATTTGGTTTCTGCCTTATCTAGTTCAATTTCACCAGGGATGAAAACTTGGTTAGTAGACAGTGGTGCATCAAAGCACATGGCAAGGTACAAGGATATCCTCTCATATTTTGAGACAAAATATTTTGCAGAGCAGGTCGAGCTTGGGGATGAAAAATGTTACAAGATAGATGGAGTAGGCTCTATCTCTTTCAGATTGGAATCTAGGGCTATACTTCATGTTGATGAAGTATTATATGTTTCAGGGCTTAAGAAGAATATACTATCGGTTGCAACCCTTGAGGACAAGGGATACTGGATGATCTTCAAGGACAGGAAGGCACTACTATGGGCTAAAGGTAGCCACTTAAGTACAGTATAACCCATTGGAACTTGCAGTGGAGGACTGTACGTCGTGTCAGGACAACCAGTTTAGGCATTGGCTCATGATGCAACTAGCTCTAGTGAGTTATGGCACATAAGAATTGGACATCTTCATTACAAATCTCTTCCAGATATACAGAACATGGTATGTGGAATTCCCTCTATTTCTCTTAGTAAAAATAAAATTTGTAAGGGATGCATGCTAGGTAAAAATATAAAGAAATCATTTCCTAATAGTGACAACAGAGCTTAGGGCATCTTAGATCTGGTTCATTCTGATGTATGTGGTCCCATGCCATCTCCCTCACTCAGTGGTTATTTGTATTATGTCATTTTTATTGATGATTACTCAAGAAAATGTTGGATATATTTTCTTAAAGCTAAAAGTGACACATTTGATAAATTCAAAGAGTATAAAGCCTTTATTGAAAAGCAGACAGGGAAACACATCAGAATCCTTAGAACAGACAATGGAGGATAGTTTGAATCTCTTTAGTTTGAGGATTTCTGCAAGTTAGCAGGAATCAAGAGACAGTTGACCGTGCCATATAACCCTCAGCAAAATGGTGTTGTTGAGAGGAAAAACAAGACTATTTGTGAGGTAGAAAAAGAAATGATGTTTGACCAGGATCTGTCAAATTCTTTATGGGTAGAAGCTACCTCCACTTCCATGTATATTCAGAACATGTGTCCACATGCTATTTTGAAGGACAAGACTAGGGATCAAACATGAAGTGGGGCATCTAAGGATATTTGGACGTCCTGTGTATATTCATGTCCCTAAGGAAAAGAGGACAAAGATGGAACCCTCAGGCAAGAAAGGAGTGTTTGTGGGGTACAATGAGAACTTCAAGGATTACAGGATTTATGTAGCAGGTTAGAGGCAAAGAGAGGTAAGCAGATATGTGAATTTCCATGAGGAAACCGCATTTAAGAAATCCAGAGAGCTTCAACAGGATTCAAAAGTAGTTCAACTAGCTTCACCCTCTTCTGAAAATGAAGATTCAGATGATCATAGGGAGGAACCTTGTGAAGGGACAAGTAATGAGCCCCTAGAACCCGTTTAAGTGTTAGAAATAACTCTTGAAGAACCTCCAACCAAAAGGAAGCCAGGGTGGCTTAAAGAAATAGTGTGGGAAGCAGAAAGGATAGCTGCTCCCAAAGGAACTTTCAAGGAAAGGAAGAAGCTTCATAGGTTTGGAGGCTATGTTGCACTGATGAGCAACATTAGTGATGTCGAACCTTCTTCATTTGAAGAAGAAGATAAATTACAAGTATGGAAGGATTCCATGCTTGAGGAATACATGTCTATTGTAAAGAACAATGTTTGGGAGATTGTGCCAAGGACAAAAGACAAATCAATGGTTTCTTCCAAATTGATCTATAAGATCAAACATGCAGTTGATGGAAGTGTGGAAAAGTTCAAAGCAAGATTTGTAGCCAGAGGCTTCACTCAGAAAGAAGGAATCAACTACGGAGAGTCAGGGGGAAAGTACAACCTCTATGAGCATAGACAGACTAGTGAAAAAGTCAGCGGGAACATACAACCTCTGTGAGCCTAGTGAAACCTTGTGAGCCATGAGAAAAAGTCAAGGCATCTAGTAAAAGTTAGGTTGTATATAAAATTCCTATGAGCTAGAAACAAACGATATTCCTAATATTGCAAATGATGTAATTGTATTGATCTAGTGTGTTGGCACGTGTAAACATTATCCACCATGAAGAGAATTTCGAATTGCCTTGTCAAGAACTGTAACTAGAATCTTAAGTCTAGTTCTATTTTAGAACTAAAGTGTAATGTTGAGTTGCAACTAATGTCTTGAGTCTAGTTCTATTTTAGAGCTAAAGTGTAATGTTGAGTTGCAACTAAAGTCTTGAGTCTAGTTCTATTTTAGAACTAAAGTGTAATGTTGAGTTGCAACTAAAGTCTTGAGTATAGTTCTATCTTATAACTAAAGTGTAATGTTGAGTTGCAACTAAAGTCTTAAGTCTAGTTCCAAGTTCAAACTAAAGCATGTCAGTCTCAAGTCTAGTTGTAAGTTCGAACTAAAGTGTAATGTTGAGTTGTAACCAATCTCAACTCTAGTTCTAAGTTCAAACTAAAGTGTAAAGATGACTTGTAACCAATCTCAAGTCTAGTTCTAAGTTCGAACTAAAGTATGAAGCTGAGTTATGTTTAATGCATGCAATTAGGTTACTATTTTGAGCTTCCCCTCTTCAGGATATATAAGAAGAGGTCGAACCCTCTCTTCAACACAGTTCTACAACACAGTTTTCATATGAAGGTTGAGGGTGAAGTAAGAGAGGAGCACATCAGTGATAAAGAGGCAACATATCAGAGGTGTATTTCAGCAAGGTATTTTAAGTCTTTGTTAGGTCAGAGTCATCTTGGAAAGCTCTTTGAGAGAATAACATTCATGGCAGATATTTGTAAGAGATCTTACATTATTAATGCAATAAAGGAATATTGTTTGCTGGGGGTTTTCTCCCTGTACAGGGTTTCCCCAGGGTATATGTGTTGTTGATGTGCAAGTTTACTTATCGACATAGTTATTGCTATTCGATTATGATTTAGAATTGTTGAAGTGTATTAAGTTGGAATCAAAGTATTGAAGAAAATAAAATAATTAATCCGCATAAGAAATCAAGCTAATAATTTAACACTATGACCTTCACATTGTGTCAAGATAATGATGAGATTCTTTTGTAACATGTCTACCATACAAATCTGGAGCCAATTGAGGTAGCCAACCACCAAATGTCCATTATCTCCACTGTTGTTCCAGACAGTTTCACAAATGAAGGTATTTTAAACCGTTCCACAAACATTATATACAACATCACATCATACCAAAATTTCAAATTCCTTGATTGTTTTCTGCACACTAGAATGTGAAAAAGAAGGTGGTAAAAACTTTATGGAATGCATAATGAGAACAATTATTATTAGCTGTTATCTGTAAATATGTGTTGATTCATTACCATTATTTAAGGAAAATCATGCTACTTTAAATAATTAGTTGGTAGAAAATAAGGGGGCAGATTTTCACTCTTACAATATATCTTTGGGTCATTAAAGTATTTTCTTAAGTCCGAGGAAGACGAGCAAAAAAAACCAATATCTCTTATGGTCATCGCTAAACCTACTTCCAATGGAGTCATTTACTTTTTAATAGCATCTAGCCTCTTACCCAAGAGGACTATTATCATTCAAGATTTGTGTAGGTACTAAGTAGAATGATGTCTTTACTTTTTCACTTTTGAATAGATTTAAATCATCAAAATTCAAATATAATCAAATTTTCAAATAACTAAAAAAAATACTATACACTCTAATTAAACCTCTAATGGAAATATAAGCACTATGGGTTAAATTTGACGGGTATGTTTTTACCTTATTTAGGTGTCATGTGTGTTTTAAAATCAAAGCTTTATTGTTGACATTTATTTAATTATCAAAACCAAGTTGGTTGAAAAATTGCCTATTTCCATATTAAATAGTTAATTAGGAAAAACATATATGTATTTCACATAGTTATCACTAACCATTATTACTCACTCCTTCCTTAGAATCGACTCTATATCTAATCTCTTTATTTTATATCAACATTGTTTATCTCTTTATTCTATATCAACATTGTTTGACAAAAAAATCAACTCTATATCTAAAGTGACCTACCATTAAATTTACATTTTATCAATATAAACGAATTAAATAAGATGTTAGGGTTAATATTTGTATAACTAAATTAAATAATGTTAGGATTATAGTTTGTATCAATATGACCAAATTAAATAAGATATAGCATATTCTCCAATGCAAAATGTGAACCCTGATTTTGGAATCCCAACTCTATATCTAAAGTGACCTACCATTAGGTTTACATTTGATCAATATGACTAAATTAAATAAGATGCTAGGGTTACGATTTGTATAACCAAATTAAATAATGTTAGGGTTAGAGTTTGTATCAATATAACCAAATTAATCAAATAATGTTAGGGTTAGAATTTGTAACAATATAACCAAATTAAACAAGATATAGCATATTCTTTATTATAAAATGTACAACAGATTCAAATGGAGTTGGTTAAACGTTCTATTTTTTGGGTTTTTTTTAGTGGGCGATATAAATTTGGACAAAATTGCTAGTTTTTGTTGTTTAAATTGCATTTCTGAATGCATAAATGGATTTAGCTTGCTGAAAAACTTCTGGATTATACAAACTTAGGCACTCAAATCTGCAACTCCAACCCCTGGGGCACCCACTCCAACCATTCATCACCGGATTTAGGACAAAATCAAACGGAAAAAATTACTGAAAACAACCAAAAAGTAGAAAGTTTAGACTACTGAGATTTAAATAGCTCCCTGTACCTTATCTTATCATTACCTATGGGCGTTCATCAACCATAATTATGTACCTTATCTTATCATTACCTATGGGCGTTCATCAACCATAATTATGTGGCTGTGCCTTATATTATCATTGCCTATGAACGTTCATCAACCACATAATTGTGGTATTATTGGATAAACTTTTATTTTGGGCACAACCATAATCATTACATTTTCATTTGGATTGTTGATTCACATAACATATACTATGATTATCTGAGGTAAAGGTAGAGGTGCTTTTGTTATGAAGCCGAAACAGTTTCCTTAAAAAACCCTTCTTCTTGGGCGGTGCATTTGCTGATTTCTGAGGTAGAGGAACGGAATTGAAGGCCTCGTATATTTCGTGGGTCTGTGACAGAGAACAAGTACTATTATTTCCAAGATCCGCAGCTTTGCTTAAGCTGCTAGACTGATCTTCGCCTGCGATGGATGCACCGCGATAGAGGCGTCGATATCTCATGGACTGACGTCGATAGGTAATAAAACATCACATTCTTTAAAATAAATTTATTTTTTAAAATAATTATTTAAAATTAAAATTTATTTGTAAAGTATTTATTCTAATTATAATGGAAATATTTTTATATTAAGCAAAAGTTACATGTATGTTTCTAGCAAAACAAAGTGCAATATAAGATAAAAAAAAGAGACTAACTACCAACATGAGGTTGTACAAAATAAGTAGCTTCGATACAAGACTATCCAAAAAAATCTAATAATATAGCTTTCATAGAACAAACCTAAAAGTCTAAGTGTTTTGTAATACATATAAACTTAACAAAGGACATTTCGGCTTGCGACTTCATTTGTTGCTGCTTCCTTGGCTAAGTCCGAGGCTTGCTTGACCAATGCTTGACCAATTCATGATTCTGCATGAGTTGATGGACAATTTCTTCTTCCATTAGCTTTCCACAATTATAATTAAACCACTGCACCTGGTTAGAAACTCTAGATTGCTCACCTTTAGATAGGGTTACCACCATATTTCTGACCATATTACAATCTGCCTCCACCACATTTATATAATGTTTATGTTGCACAAGGATTTCCATTACTGTGGCAATTTGGGAGGTGGCATTGTTATCATGTTCATGAATTTTCTCATTGGCCTTAAGAATTGAGTTGCAGTTACTTTGAATTTCTTCCTTGTGCCTCTACAGAGCTCTTCTTATTTCTTGGAGTTCCCTGTAATCCATTTGAGAATAACAAAAAAACAATTCATAAAGCCAGATATAAGTGTCATTGTATTCTTCACTATCAATCCTTGTCAAAGTAACTAGAGTGCAAGTAATCTTGGGTTGGAGCAAAGATGAATATGAGTTGTCCTTGTGAGCGATACCTAGAGCAAGAGTGAATAGGGGAATCCAAGAGGGAAATAAAAGGTCCAAGAGAGAGCCTTCTATACACCCAAACAAGAGACAAAAATCAAACAACCAACTGGAGCTCTGATAAAACTCAAACCATAACCATAAAATCTCACCTCGATCTTGCCAATATTCAAAATTCAAAGAGGAGTTACCTAAATATCAACTATCTTCGAATGTGAATTGACAAACCTCCAAAAGAAAGGTTGAATCACCACTGAAAGAAACAAATGCTAACTCTCCTGAAATGAGACATAGAACTAACACATAATTGTCCAAACCTTCATGAAAGATAAAGGTTAAAAATATCGACTTATTAATCTCAAAGAAAGTATTGTTAGGTGTACTAATCTCAAAGCAGTACTTTCATGAGATATAATTAAGTCGTAAGGCATTTTCACTCTCGGCTCTATGTGCCTCAATGGGACATCTAGTGCATTGGGTCTGTCGATTTGTCTTGACGGCCCTTTGGAGCATCTAGATCACCTTTTCCATCATAGTCATGTTAGTCATGTTGCTCAAAGAATCACCCAATGTATCATGCCTTTCTCCAACCAAATTTCTCTCTCCTTCATTTTGTCTATTGTTCTTCAACAACACTATGGCTTGTAATGTTGGAATCATGATGGAGTTATTATTATCCAACAATCATGAATTCCATGTCCTGAATTCCTTGGTGGTGGATGTTTGCAAGGATTGTGAGAGCTTATCCTTCCATTATATGGCTTGTAACGTTGGAATCATGATGGAGTTACTACTATCCAACTATTATGGATTTCATATCTTGAATTCCTTGGTGGATGTATGCCAGGATTGTGAGAGCTTATTCTTCCATTATAGGCATCAACTACAATCCCCCTCATGAAATAAATAGTTGTTTCTCTCTCCAAATTGGATTGTTCTATGCTTCTCTCAATGTGTCCTGATTCTTGATTATGAAAGTGTGGAATGTTTTTTCTCGGTTTCATCATTTCTTGGAGGCAATGATTACTGATGCAAAACTCCTCCATTGCATGAGTGGAGGATAGTAAAAGACCAAGAATAATATATAGAAGTATATTACCAAGATCTATTATATCTAAACTCTTATGGAAAGCATCAAACAAACAAAAGTATATTTATCAAATAAGAGAGAGGAGATTTATGTGATAAAACCCCGAGGTGGGGAAACATCCATGGAATTAAGACCTTCTTATTCTTCATATAACTCTCCTAATTACAACAGCTAAAGCACACACATGTATGGAGGTCAAATGGGATCCATGCAAATCTCAAGCATATGAATGATCAAGCCTAAGGACTCATAGGGTTTGGGATAATGATCAATATCATAAGCCACCCTCCACCCTCCCTTGATTCAAGACCAATTGCCACAATTTATAGTAACCAAAAGAAACTTGGACCATTGATCTAAAGGCACAATCAAGGGTGGAGATCAACCAATCCATAAAGGTTGATGCTAAGCTCGACAAGAGATAAGGGTAAAGTAGTGAATAAGAATGACCTATGAGTGTAGGTCACCATTACATGAGAGACAAGTCACCACCAAATAACTCCCAACAATATCTCCATGTTCACGTGTGTAATATTACAAAATTATAGTGAATCCATGTTACATGTATAAGTGCCCCACAAATGATGTTATAATGATCATCATTATAACACTAAGTACAAAATTATATAAATCCACTAGACAACATTAAAACACATCCTAACATTCCCCTGTAATGTTGACTAGAGGAATATGCACCTGAGTTCAGGAAGGATTTGTGTTACATAAGAATAATAGGCCAATAATGTGAAATATTTGAGATCTTACAAGTCTAATGATGTCTCATTGTGTGCACAAATGCCTTAGAATGATGTTCTCACAACCACCATAATGATAGACTATATAACGGTAAATGTGGCCACTATATAATCATTACATCATGGGTTGTAATGAATACATTTGAAAGAAGATGGTATTACATTACATTCCCTCTTAATGACAACTTCAAACATCCTGGATAAGTCACAAAGATAGTGTCAAACTTTGTTGTTTTCAAGGATAAGCTATTGAGTAGAAGAATGTAGGAAACCATCAATAAGTTGCAACTAGATCTTTAACAAGGCATAAGGAGAAGAAACTTGCTACCATCAAGAACCAATGTAGAATGATTAACAATGGAAACATCAATATTCTCACGATGAAGTTTCAAGGAACTCGAGATATATTAATGTCATCAGAACCAATATGTCTCCAAACTATTCAAACACACTACTTAGGAACAAGTGAAGCAAATGTAGAGCTAACTGCAAGAAAGAACCTCCAAGAGCAAAGACCTGAATAATCATGGCAAGTTTCACAATGTGTCAAAGAAAAATCTCTCTATGAATACATGAATGATAATAGAAGATGAAGTTGAATGTGATCCAATAGGATGAAAGTGATAACAATCAACTAGAGTG
Organism: Picea engelmannii; assembly: GCA_009831015.1. Lineage (NCBI taxonomy): Eukaryota > Viridiplantae > Streptophyta > Pinopsida > Pinales > Pinaceae > Picea > Picea engelmannii. Next base: position 946,918 of record ML777358.1, read on the forward strand.
CTTCAGTCAACAATTTGGTCCTGAAGATTAATCCTGATTCATATTCAAAATGTCGATGACAATATGACTTTGATTGTGGAATATCCAGAAAATAACTATGAAACTTGAACAGGAACTCACAATGATCATTAAGTTCAACACGTGCTCAAATAAGCACCACATGTAATGTAAAATGGTCTCCCCACCACAAATACATAGTACTAAGAAAAGCACTACATTTTTTCCATCAAGAAACTATCTCAAATAGACTGTTGTCATAGTCAAACAAAGGAGAATTATGCATCCATTAGAATTATCAATAATCATATGTCCAAATAGACATAAACTAATATCACCATTGCATATAGTATGAAATTGTATGCACTTGAAAAATTAACTTAAAGTAGTGTTCGTATCAATAATATGACCATTTTAAGTTCTGAAAGTGAGGTCTAGCCTTTCATTTTTGGAACAAATGAAAATAACCATAATCAAATAGAATAGTTCACTAGATCTAAATATGACACTCTGTATATAATTGAAAAATACACAATTTGCAAAAGCGGGTAAAACCCTTGAAAATAAATTCTCGTGCTCAAAAACCCCATTAATAAGCTTGAACTTTACACTTTAAGGTCGCTGATCACCAGACCAAACCTTTGCCCGCACAGGTAGGAAATATATTTAAGCCTTAAAATATTTCTGCATCAATTCAAAACTACTGGAACCATTTTCCTTAAAATGTTCAAATTCGTTTGGAGACTCTTTTGGCACCAACTATTGTAACAGAAATCAGAGTGTGTACAAATTTTACATAAATAACAACCAAAAGAAGCCACAGAAAAACCTACTTACATATTAATATATGGTGCTGTTGCATTTCACGAGAATAAATTACTAATATCTTGACGGCATTCCGAGGATGTCCTTTGCCCTTCGGTGTGCTTCTTAGCGCCCTCCTACAACTGGAAGGCTATCCAGTAAGTTATCAAGTTATCATAAGACCAAGTGATGTTCTCAACGGCCAAAGACATGAATATATTCACTATTGTGGCTAGCAATTGAACTATCCTCCATCCAGATATTCTAGGGAAGGAACATCCAGATATTCTAGGGAAGGAGGGAATCCTACAAAAAATTTCTCGGAAAAAAATAATAGCATTGACTAATTTCAAATAAATTTATTTCAAATCTATAAAATTTGTGATTGATCCTTGTTTCAAATATTTTTAATAGGCTTTATGTTCTTAGTTTTTTTATTCCAAACAATGTTAAAGCATCTTCAAAAAAACATGTTAGACAAAAGGAAATTGCAGCGAAATATGTGAGATGATGGAACTCTATATGAATCTAAAATGTGTCAATTACTAGTAAGTTTAAACTAGTGAATTATAAGATAATCTACACAGAAGGAAACTACAACCAAACCACTACTCTCATAAAAAAAAACAAGTATGTGACTCCATTAAAGAAAGAATATAGGGTTATTGTATAATGAAATGGCCTCAGTATTACAATAGACATATGTTCACCAATTTAATGAACTATGGAATATATTAAATGAATCCTTGCATTTCTGCTAGTGTTGGGGTTTATATTTTTAGTAGAAACACTCAACATTCTAATTGAAAGAGGACACTCATAAGACATGCAAAAGTAAGGGGAACCAATAATGTTGATTTAGAGTTCAATGACTCGGTCCAAGATAGCATGTACTATTATGAACTTGATTTCAATGAAAAACCACACAAATTATATATATAATTTTAAGGTCACAACCAAGCCAGACACCAAATTGGTGTATGAGACCCCCTTGCTTGTGGGACAAGGGACGCCCTCCACATAGGGATTTGACTGCTAATGTCTACAGAGGTATACATACCCTACCCCCCTCTGGAATTGAACTTGTGACCTCTCAGGAGGAAACACATGTTCTTAACCATTAGTCCCACTTATATATATCACATACACGTGGACAAGAAACCTATTGTAGAGTAGATTGACAACAAAATTCTAAGAACTTTGGCTAGATGATGTCAACGCAAGTATTAGCATGTGACGACTCCACAATCAAAGCAACATATTTTATATGCACATCAAGGTTTAAAAGAGACATTGAATTCATCAACGTAATCATATGAAGCAATTGTGTATGAGCATATACGATCCCTTTCTTGCAATGCCAATTATACCACACATAACTCATGTGTGAGAATTCCCAATAAATGAAACTATTGCAATCATAGTTATATGCATATACTATAAGGGCTTCCAAGGAGAGGATTGAACCTTGCTTTGAAGGAAAGAAACTTAATGGATGAAAGATATTTTTATGAAAACTAATGAAAGTAATGGGCAGGCCAAAGCCCTTCAATATGTTTTTGAAAACTTGGCATTGACTTCATGAAGCCTTTCATAGAGAGCTACCATGGTTTTAATGGAAACTAGGGGTTAAAAGAATAGGGTAAAACTCCATGAACATAATACTAAACCATGTATGAATGCTCATCCACAAAATCCTTTCTCTAACACAAAATAAAAACAAGCATCCCACTCTCAATATTTAAAAAAAAAAACTTAACAATGAGTTCATGAAGCCTTTCACATAAACCTACTCGGGTTTTAATGGAATCCAAAGGTTATAATAAAAGGATATAATGTTATGCACATAATACTAAACAAGGTATGAATTCTCATCCAAAAAACCATTTCTCTTAGACAAATAAAAATAAGCATGCTACTCCATTAAAGTAGAGATGTAGGCCTGCTATACAATAAAGTGATCTTCCATAATGCTAGTAGATGCCTCCAAGTTTCTCAAAGATAACCTCTTTCAAAATGAAACACCAAAATGGATGCATGAAATCTTACACCATTTTTTGTCGATCCCCGATCATTGACCATCGATCATTAGAGATTTCCTTTGGTCAAACCAAACTCTTTTCCAAATTCACCGATCCAATCATCGACCATCGACGATTTGTATTGGAAAACTAAAACTCTTTGTAAATCTCGCCAATCCGAATGTCGACAAATTCTTTTGGAAAAACAAAAATCTTCCCAAATCTCTTTAATTTGACCATCGACCATCGATGAATTCTTTTGGAAAACTCCAACACTTATAATTGTTTGACCAAATCCCATAGAATTTGGGTTGTCAATCTCCCATTCAAAATGATCTTTATAATTGATCTTCTCCAACTTCTAAACAAACGAAAATGAATCCAGACAGTTTATCTGTCTCATTTTCCCAAATGCTGAAAATGAATCTCAACTATTTTAAAATATATTTACAATGAATATGGGCCATTGATCTCAAAATCAAACATGATCTCGGTCATCGATTCACCAAAATTCACCCAATTCTATAACGACCATTAAAACATGAATTTCGACCTTCTAAGTAAAATTTAGTTCTACAACTTTACATATTGATTCCCTGTATCATCTCTTCAATAGTTCTAGGGAGTTGACACTTGAATTTTCTCACGAATTTGGGAATTTCAATCTAATTTTCTCCATTTTCCCCCAAATTTGTCAACTAACAAAATCTGTAACATTGAAATTGCCTAAATTAACACTGGCTCTTGGCCAATACAAGCCCAGTGTTTGAACCAAAAGCTATGATACCATAATGTAACGTTCCCCAACCCAATTGAGGTCCATTACATGCGGAAATAATCATAAAATTAAAAAGTTTTGATAACTAATCCTGCATCTTACCAGTTGCAGGAAAACATGTAGTTTTAATCATTCACTGATACCATGAACTAGATGCATCTAAACATTCTTAAATAAACATAAAATTCATCTAATAAACTCCAATATATAAGCATATAAATCATTCTCAAACACAGAGTTAATACACATCAATTAAACTCATAATGCAACAAAAAAAATATAAAACACTTATCTTTTAAAAATGATTGTGAAACTAGCTGCTTGGGATGGAATTTCCACCCAACCATAAAAATTTTGTTCTAAATATCAATAGAAAGTCACCCTTGAGTTGGGGATAGAAATACACAAAGGAGATGGGTCTCTCATTGTCCACTCATAGCTCAAAAAACCCCATAACTCACTGACATTCATATAGCTATCTCGATTTTTCATTAGCTATCTTCCTCTCGACCTACCCAACCCAAGGAATTGTTAATTTTTTATTGATGTTATCAGGTTATTTCCAAATTTCATGAGCATTCAATGCATTTAAAAAACAACAGTATGAAGAGGATCACTAAAAGAAACATGATCACAATGTAGACAACATTTTATCTTGGGAAACCCTCATGGGGAAGAAAACCCAACAAAACTTCCTCAATAATAGATTGTCAATACAATTCCAAGACTAAAACCAAAACACCAAAGACATACTAAGACCAAGCATGTGCCTCTCTTCTCCTTCGTTAGACTTCTTCCTGCAATTGAAATTGCCTTCAAGATATGCACATTAGGTGAGTGAGTGAGTGTGTTCAAATGAGAAACCATCCTCACATATAAATACAAGTTGTGAGGTGGTGCTAGGGTTGTGTCTCTTCACTTGGTGGAGCCAAATTCTCCTAGAAGTGGCTAAAACCACTTTACAATTACTAGGGGCCAACCTCACAAATACCACCATACAAATACATGTTTGACCAATCCACAAAAGGGGATTTGATCTTATACAAGACCTGACTTGATCAATCTACAAAAGGGGATTTAATCTATACAATAATGACTCAAATATAAGTAGAATATTCTTTGAAGTTACAATAACTCAACACTCCCCCTCAATGATAAGGGTGTTCTATTGACATGACTCAATACAACATCATCAAGAGAAGGAGAGAGAAACATCGTAATCAACATCTGGAACACTGACTGGGACATCTATAAATCATCAAAAGTTTTTCTCATCATCAATATCATCATTATTTGTAGCTCGAGGTAACATCATCATCACCGACAACATGAAGTTGGAACATCATCATCACCGACAACATGAAGCTGGAATATCATCATCAACATCATGAAGCTGGAACAACGTCATCAACAACACAAAGCTGGAACAACATCATCAACAACATGAAGCTGGAACAACATCATCAACATTTATATGTGGCAACAAAATGAGGCAGGTGCATCAACAACAACATCTGTGGTACTCTGACAGACCGTCCTTATTGGACCTTTGGGATCTGCCCAGAAATCATAAGATTCCCTAGGATATAAAATCCTAACTGAGCTACCACTACTGAACACAGTTGGCATATACATGCACATGTACTCTGACAGACCATCCTTATCATACCTTCTTGATCTTTCCAGGGATGATCAGTCCCCTAGGATATAAATCCTAACTGAGGTACCTATTTTTGGTCAGGATACCATAGTATCATCAACATCACTCCCCCTTTCAAGGGAGGTCCTTTCAAACAACACCAAGCTTATCTCGGAAGTACTCAAACTTCACATGAGACAGAGGCTTAGTCAACACATCTATGCCAACATATTGGAGTTTTAGAGCTCCCTTCTACACCATGTTCACGAATGTAGTGGTACTAGATCTCTATGTGCTTCGACTTATCATGGAACGCTAGGTTCTCTGTCATCTTTATACAGCTCTGGTTATCACATAATATCACAGTAGCATCCATCTCCAGATCGAATAGGCATGTCAACAACTTCCGAAGACATATGGCTTCACAACTGGAGGAACATACTGCGATGTACTCCGCTTCTGTCATGCTGAGAGAAATACTGGATTTCTTCCTTGTTTTCCATGAATTCATGGCTGACCTCAAACTGAAACAAAATCTTGAAGTGCTCTTTATGTCTAAAGAACTTCCAACCCAATCTGAATCAGTATAACCATACATTTTGAAGTCATGATCTCTAATATAATAGAGACCATAATCCAACGTACCCTTAAGGTATCTCATCACATATTTTGCAGCTACAAGGTGAACACATCTAGGCTCCACCAGATACTGACTCAAGGTGTTCAAAGCAAAGCATATATCTGGCCTGGTATTTGTCAGATACATCAACAAACCAATAATTTGTTTGTATATAGTACCATCAACTAACTCTGATGAAGTATCAACCATGAGCTTCAAATTTGTCTCCATGGGTGTGCCCATGGCTTTACATTCCAACATGTCAAACTTCTTCAGTACTTCAACTGCATACTTCCCTTGGTTAAGGAAGATCTTCTCTGGGATCTACCAAACTTCAAGACCTAAGAAATAATGCATCGGGCCTAGGTCTTTCATCTCAAATTTTATAGCGAGCTTCCTTTTGCAATATGTGATGAGATTTTCTTCTCATGTCAAGAATAAGTCATCCACATATAGTAGAAATACAACTGGCTCACCATTCATAACCTTGAAGTAAATATTAGAATCAACTTTACTCTTGGTAAAGCCAAAGCTCATCAGGAAACTGTCAATTATTCCATACCAAGCTCTCAGAGCTTACTTCAACCCATACATATCTTTCTTCAACCTGCAGACATGAGTTTTTCTATCTTCAACTTCAAACCCTTGTGGTTTTTCTATGTAAACTTTTTCTTCAATAACACCATTTAAGAAAGTTGTTTTCACATCCATCTGGTGAAACTTCCACTTCATTTTGGCTGCAATAGCTATGATGGTTCTGATAGAAGTATATCTTGATATAGGAGAAAATGTTTCTTCATAGTCAATACCTTCCTCTTGAGAAAATCCACGAGCCACAAATCTTTCCTTATATTTTTCAATACTTTTGTGTGCTACATGTTTTATTTTATATATCCACTTGGAAGATACCACACCTTTGTTCTTTGGCTTGGGAACTACTACCCACACACCATTCTTTATAATGGACTAGTATTCTTATGTCATGGCATTCATCCATTCTTTCTATTGAAAGACTTATTCAAAGCAAGTAGGTTCCTTATCTATGAGATCACACATCAAGGCCATATAGCTAGAGAATGGATTAGGATTATTACTTTGTCTCATGGGTCTTTCTGGGGCACCATACTTCTTTTCATCTTGAATAAGTTCTCTCGCCCAAGCTAGATTTATCTTGTGAGAGATCATCATATGGGAATGTTCTTGAGATTCTATCATCTCATGATCGTATGGAATCTCATCATCAGGGGTAACTGCAATTTCCTTCATGGGTTCTGCAACTTTGGGAGCTACACTTTCTTCTTCATATACTTCTTTAAGCTATCATTTTCTTGATCTCTTGATTGTTGCATATTCATCAAAGGTTACATATATGTTGATCTCAATATGATGGTATCTTGGTATGTAGATTTTGAAGGCCTTAGAGACCTCACAATATCCAACAAAGATTCATTTCTTTCCTGAAGGATCCAACTTAGTTCTCTTTTCTTTCAGAATGTGTACAAACACTGGAAAACCAAATATTTTGAGATGGCTTACCTCTGGCTTCTTTTCGGTGAACATTTCTTCGAGAGTTTTGAATCCAAGTGCACTATGGGATAATCTGTACTGAACATATACTGTTGTTCTTGCTGCTTCATCTCATAAGTGCATTGGAATATCTTGATCATGAATCATAGTCTTTACTGCTTCCATAATCATCCTATCTTTCTTTCTGCTACACCATTTTGTTGAGGATTATAGGGAGTGGTGAACTCCCTCTTAATCACGACATCTCTGCAAAAGCTTCCAAAATCATTTGAAGTGTACTCTCCTCCATTGTTTGACTTGAGTTTTTTTATTTTCCTTTCGGAGAGGTTTTCTACCAAAGCTTTGAATTCATTGAACTTTCCAAGTAATTCATATTTTGACTTCAATAAATAAACCCACGTTTTACGAGAGTAATCATCAATAAATGATACATAGTATACATACCTTCTTAGAGAGGTTGATGGCATTGGACCGCATACATATGAGTGGACAAGTTCCAAAATTCCTTCTGCTTTACTGTCTCTCTTTGGAAAAGGATTCTTTATGTTCTTTCCTTGTGAACTTCCCTTGCATACACCTTCATGATCGACCTTTATTTCTGTTAAACATGTGACTACCTTTCTCCCATATGGTAAGGCTTTGTAGTTGATGTGAGCTAGCCTTCTATGCCAAAGTTCATAAGGAATTTCAATAGAGTGAGTCAAGGATACATCTAAGTGACCCTTTAACTTGTACAAAACACCTTATTCGATTCCAATAACAACTGCATATTCTATAGTTTTTCCTTTAGACCACATAATAACTTCACCATCTATGAATGAAACAATGAAACCTATATTATCTAGAGTAGAAATAGAAAGTAAGTTCTTTTTCAAACCTGGTACATCGAGTACATCTTTCATTCTCATCGAAGTTCCTGAATCAAGTTTGTAGGTGGCTTCTCCCAATCCTTTGATTGGGTACTGATAACCATCTCCAAGTGAAATTTTCTGGGATGAGTTTTTCTCTACAAGACTGGAGAGAGTGGTCTTTTGACCTGACATGTGTTTAGAGACACCACTATCTATGAGCCAAGTATCCTCTCTAGGTGTCACAGATCCTGAGAGAGTGAAGAATAAAACATATTCTTCAATCTCTTCTTTATCTAACTTATTGGGTGGTTCATCATATTCACCTGAATGAGCGTGATGTATTTTGTTATTTCTCTTATTTTATTCTTCCCTTTTGGCAGGGAAATTCTTAGCAATGTGTCCCATCTTATCACAATGATAACATTGGTAGGAGGAGAATTTTTTTTTCCTTCTTTGACCTTTATGATACTTATGGAATCTCTTTGGAGAGTGAGACTCTTTATTAAAGCAAGTCTCCTTTGAAAATGATACTTTCCCTTTCCACCCTTAGCATGAGTAGCTAGGGCTTGATCTTCATATCTTAATATAATGACTTCTCGGTTAGCCACTCTTGATTATTTTTTAACACATTCTTCCCATTAACTATCAAATTGGAGTTTCTCTTTTCTTGCACAAATAGTTTAGATGAAGGCATCCCAAGGTCTTGTGAGACCATAAATATTTGTCATCATGATTTCATCTTCATCTAAGTTGTCTCCAATTACCTCTAACTATTCCTTGCATTGAAAAACCCTAGAGAAATAGTCTTGAACTATTTCTACTTTTTGCATATTGTTATTCTTGAGTTGGGTTCTCAATTTCATCTTTCGGTTGTTGTTCCTTCCTTCATACATTCTAGTTAGGGCATCAAACATATCTTTTGGATTATTCTTAGAATACAGTTGAGGGATCAAGTGGACTTTAATGGAATTTGCACTTTTTTTTTTGTTTTTATCCCTAATCATATCCTTCTTGTACTTCTCTTTGGATGAATTTTCTTCGGGCTCTGGTATATTTTCTTTTATGAATTTTGCAAGGTCATTCTCTTCAAGAATGAGTCCAATTTTGTACTTCCAAGCACGAAAATTTTCCACACCATCTAATTTGTCAAAAAGCTTGGTGCTTGTAGACATCTTGACCTGGAGCTAAGAAAATGACCAGAAAATGAAAGTGCTTAGAAAATGAAACTGAACTTACCAGGAGATGCACTGGGCTGAGGTGAGTTTTCTCGAGCTGGTCATTTTTGAAAAATCCTAGTTTTACCCCCTGAAACTGGACTTGCGCACTTATGAACTCGTGCTTCTGGTACTGGTTTTGATTTGTTGGTTTTCTTGTATCATTAAAAACTAGGGTTTGACTTTCCGAAGAATCCAACCACTAAAAAAGTTCGCTCAAGCTGTCAAAAGATGCACTAGGGTAGGGCGCACTTCCCAATATGTTCTTTGGTCAAAAATTCCTCTTCAGTAAAAAGCCCTAATTTTCTTGTACAACAACAGAGACATCTAGATACCTAGTGAAAGATGCTCTATTCAGTCAAGCTCTGATACGATGTTAAGTTTTTACTACTATTATTATGTTATTTCCAAATTTCATGAGCATTAAATGCATTTCCAAAACAACAGTATAAAGAGGATCACTAAAAGAAACATGATCACAAGGTACACATCATCTTATCTTGGGAAACCCTCATGGGGAAGAAAACCCAACAAAAATTCCTCATTGATAGATTGCCAATACAATGCCAAGACTAAGACCAAAACACCAAAGACATACCAAGACCAAGCATGCACCTCTCTTCTCTTTCGTTAGAATTCTTACTGTAATTGCAATTGTCTTCAAGATATGCGCACTAGGTGAGTGAGTGTGTGTGTGTTCAAATGAGACACCATCCTCACATATAAATACAAGTTGTGAGGTGGTGCTAGGGTTGTGTCTCTTCACTTGGTGGAGCCAACTTCTCATAGAAGTGGCTAAAACCACTTTACAATTCCTAGGATCCTACTTCACAAATAACACCATACAAATACATGTTTGACCAATCCACAAAAGGGGATTTGATCTTATACAAGAGCTGACTTGATCAATCCACAAAAGGGGATTTGATCTATACAATAATGACTCAGATATAAATAGAATATTCTTCGAAGTTACAATAATTCAACATGAATGTACCTCTTCACTGTTGTCATTCCATCAAGCATCCCATTCGTTTATCATGGTCTCTTTGGCACATGTAACAGGGAATATCACAAATAAGAAACTCAAGGGATCTCTCTATTAGGAAAACAACAACAATCACTTGTTGTTATAGTGATACTCACACAAGAATTCACTCTTCATGCCTGACAACCTGGCTCATTAGTCTTTAGCTCCAAAATGTTCAGAAAACTCTCTAGCATGCTCCAAATTTTTCCTAGCCTTTTTTCTGTAGCTCCAACACCTCATCCCTATTTATTGCTTGTCATTAATCCAAGACATGATTGTCTAAAAATGTTGTAACTCCCGCTACAAATTTCCTCTCTTCGTATTACTTACTTGACTTACAATCTTCCCCAAAATGCATTGTACTCATCCCCCATGATTCCAATAACTATGGGATGTGACTTCTCGCACCCACTCTCTTACATGATGTATTCAATGATTGGCTTTGGGAACACTCAATCAGAAAATAAGAAGCCTCATATACCAATATAAGATTTAGGAAGTGGGTTGAATTAATAGGCATGCATAATTCCCCCTTGGAACCCTCTCTTAGACATTCTCCTAAACCCTCAACTCTCTTGTGGATTAATCATCCTCCATATCCATCCATGTCCCCTAGCAACTAGCATCAAATTTTATTTATTAAAATTCATAAATACAATTCACATATTATATCACTTGGCCATAGCCACACATTATATCTACATTTAACATTAATTAAACAAAGGATTATAACATGAATGTTACATGGATAGCCCAACATGTGTGAGTAATGGGGCTGAAGTGACATCCACTTGCACCATGGTGGTCAAGAAGGTACATCAACTCGTGGAAGGCATAACTTCAACATACAAGCTCCATTTGACGTAATTTGGAAACTTTGAAAGGTATCAATGTATAGAATAGTGTCAATGCACTGTGAGCTATGATTGGAAAGTTTTGACCCAAAAAATGTTGTTTCATGCCTCAAATTGATCTAGAAGGTTTTGTAACACAAATTTTCAAACAACGACCTACCACTAAAATGGGTCTTTCAAGCCATTTCCTCCAAATTTTCCACCCAGAAAGTACCAAGATAGATGGAAAATTATATAATGATCCAATTTGGATCATACTTCCCCACTTTGGGAGGCTTTTTTTCCTTGAAATATTTTACTCAATGAGGTGAGGAAAATTTTCCTCTACCTTCTCCCTGGATTACCATGTTTCCTTTCTTAGAAATTTTCTTTTCAATCCAATATTCCAAAGGTTATGCTACCCTTCTCTAGTATTTTTGGACTTCTTCCATAAAACTACATCTTCTGCCAAGTTTGCTTAAGCTTCTAGTGTTAATTCCTCTATGTTAGGTAGGACCTTCTCCTCAATATCCTCATCCAACATAGAAGGCTCATAGATTTTCAGATTATTCACATGCACTGCTAAGTAACTACACATTTATGGGGGTAGATTGAGTCTATAGGCATTATCACCCACCTTCTCCAATACTTCAAAAGGACCACACTATAGAGCCTTGATATTCTTTCCATGATCATGAATCTATCTCCCAAATTTCTCCACTTTTAGTGCTTCTCTTGTGATGTCTTCCCTCTCTCCTCCTTGATGTCCATAGACAACATCCAAGGGAGAAGGTAGAAAATACCCAAAGTAGGCTTCAAAAGGGGTTTTTTTCACGTACCCTGATTAGAAACCCAAAAATGATTTTCTCTATGCTCTGATATGAGTCGTACTCACTGCCTGGGTACCTCTAAATTCACCCTCTTGGGATGATTCAAAATTTTGATACCAAACAATTATTAAAGAAGCATGAAACAAACACATGAAATAATCAAGAATCTTGCTAACTTTAAAATAATAGATTAGCATGCCATGCAAAACAATAAACAACAAGCAGGAATAGTGTAAACACATCATATCTTAGATATAATAATAATACCCAACGGAAATAAATACACAAGAAGAGAAAACTATGATAGAGAGCATTTATATTCAATTAAACCAATCACCAACTCGTTGCAGACCAATGACGTTCTATCCAACCTTAGACACTGTTGTTCCAAGTCTCAACAAAAATTCACCCCTGAGCCAAGGATATGAATCCAAAATGATAGGTTCCATAGCGACACTCACTTCCCAAACCAGTTATCACTTAAGCTCTCACAGGTTTCTCAACACTCAAAAATCCAAAATACACCAACTCTTTTTCTCCATCCTACACCACCCAAAGACGATGAACCCCCTTCACTTCCATGCAATACTTTAGGCTATCCACTTATTTTCAGGGCTCCAATGAATATGGTCAATAATATCCATGCTGGGACTCTCAGGATTCATAGTTGTGAGCAAGGTTTAACACATGTAAATGAATCTTAGGCATACATGCACCAAATAATGGTTGGAATACACCATTAATCACTACAAATAGTAAAACAATGGCTTGTTTCCTCAACAATTCCTCCCCATGTCCCTAACCAAGAAAAATAATGAATGAGGAATAATGAAAGAATGAATGAACGAACCCAATGATAGAGTGAAAAAGTGAACCCCCAAACAACCCAAAGAGGGGTTTATACATTTACTTGGAAATCAAGAACCCCATGGCCTTTCCCTAAGAATCTCAAGTAACTATTTTCTCAATTAAAACCAATATGGGTAAATAAAATATAATAAAAAGATATATACCCTTTAGCCCCCTCTATTGTGGAATCATATCCCCCTATAACTCTTGTCCTTGTCCGTCTTGCATCCAACAATGTATTTTATTATTTTTAACGTTCAAAGTATTACATTTCCTAGGAACTCCGACCTCTTTTAATTGTTTTGGAACTCTTGCCTTTAATAAAATAAACAAAATACATTATTAATACGGGGACTCAAAACCAGGGTATTACATTCCCCTCCCCTTTATTTTGGCACTTTCCTCGACGCATATACAAAAAATAAATCAAAATTTCAAAATTCTTCAAAAAGTCGCGGGTATTCTGCCTGCATGACATCTTCATGCTCCCAAGTATCATCTTCAAGACTGTAGTAGTTTCACTAAAATTTTACCAAGTTTATGACTCAATTTCGGAGAACTTTGACTTTTTTGTCCAATATGCACACTAGCCGGACTTGAAAGTCTGTTTCTGGCTCCACCTAAATCAAATTCCAATCAATAGCATGGTCAAGATCATGTACATACCTTTTCAGAAAAGTGACATGAAATGCATTATGCACATTCATGGAAGTAGGCAATGAAAGAATGTATGCAACTAGCCCTATTCTATCCATTATCTCAAATAAACCATAAAATCTAGTTGCTATCTTTGTACATTTTACCAACTTTAATGACATCTTCTTGGGATTCACTTTCAAAAGCATATGCTCTCCCACTTTAAATTCTCTGGTTGTTGTGTTATTATATGCATAACACTTCTGTCTATATTGTGTTGCTTTCAAATTATGATTAATTCTAACAATTTGGATTTCCATATCCTTGAGCAATTCTGGCCCAAGTACCACTCTGTCTGTTGTGTTGTCCCAACTCAATGGAATATTGCAATATCTACCATACAAAGCTTCAAATGGGATCATCTTCAACAAAGCTTGATACCCATTATTATAGGAAAACTCAACCAAATGCAAGTAATCTTTCCACTTAGATGGATTATCCATCACATACATGCTCAACATGTCTTTAATTACTTGGTTCACACTCTATGTTTACCCATATGACCGTGGATGCTATAATGTGCTAATGTTCATATTTGTGCTAAATCCCTTAAATAACCCCCTCCAGAAATTTGAGGTAAACTTTGTATCTTTGTCTGAGAAAATTTCCTTAGGTATTCCATGCAACCTAGAAATTTCCATCATGTAAATTTATGCAATATTAGCTGCTATATGGGTAATTTTTACAGGAACAAAGTGAACAACCTTTGTCAATTTATCAACCACTACCATTATCGAATCATGTTTCCTTGTTGTCATGAGTAACTTAGTTATAAAATCAATGGTTACCACTTCCCATTTCTTCTTTGGAATTGGCAATGGATGTATCAAACATGTTGGGTGTCTATGTTCAACTTTCACTCTTTGATATTCCATACATCTGGCAATGTAATCAACAACATCCTTCTTCATCCAAGGCCAAAAGGATTGGATTCTTACTATTGCAATTGTTTTCTGGAAGCTGGGATGTCCGACATATGGAACTAGTACCGAATTCCTAAGTTCTCCAGAACTAGAAACATAAATTCTATTTTTATGAATAAGGAGTCCATATTATTTGATCTCGTACACTTTGAATTTGTATTGTACATTTTATTGTTGTAAGTTTTCTTTTACCTATAGGTAATGTTGATACGTAAAAACAACATTTAAAATTTTGTTCTTTAAATCTGACTGATCCATACTAATGGTTGTAGCATGCATGAGATGTACTCTTATGTTGAGCGCATCAAAAAAATTATTTTCTTTTCCTTTGGTATGCTTATTGTCAAAGTCATACTCACTTAAAAATTGCAGCCACCTTGTCTTCCTGGGATTAAAAAATGGTTTCTCAAAATGATATTTGAGGCCACTATTGTCCGTCCTTAATTCAAATTTGTTTCCCATGAGATAATGTCTCCGCATTTTCAATGCATGAACTATGGTAGCAAGATCCAAGTCATGTGTGACATAATTCCTCTCATGTTCTTGAAGCTTTATGAACTCATAACTGATGACATTTCCATTCTGAGTGAGGAATCCACCAAGTCCTTCTTTGCATCCATATGTACATACCACAAAATTCTCATTTGGGTTAACAATCTTTAAAATAGGTGCAGTAGTAAGTAATTCCTTTAACAAATTAAAATTTTCTTCACACTTTGTTGTCCATTCAAATTTAATTCCCTTCTTTTGCAAGGAAGCGATGGGATGAACATTTTTAGAGAACCCTTCAATAAACCTCAAGTAGTATCTGGACAATCCCATAAAATGTCCAACTTTTGAAACATTCATGGGTGTCAGCCATCCTCTAATGGCTTCAATATTCTCAGGATCCATTGATATTCATTGTTTTGAAATAATGTGCCCTAAATAATGGATCATTTCTTGGTAGAATGAGCACTTACTAATCTTGGCACAAAGTTGATGTTCCCTTGGTACTTGCAGTACTAAGATCGAGTGATGTTCATGTTCTTATTTTGATTTAGAACAAATAAGTATGTTATCCAATAATACAATGAAAAAATTATCCAAATAATTTATGGATATGCCATTCATTAGGCACATAAAGATAGTCGATGCATTGGTCAGCCCAAATGGCACCACTACAAATTCATAATGTCCATTCTCTAGAAATACCATCTTCTTTGGAGTTGAATTATCAATATATGTGCTAAAAAAGAAATATCTTCAAATGTAATAATTACCTCTTTTATTTGGGTTATGATAGGCTCAAGGCCTAGATTTCGATTTTTTCATTGTTTAGTTTCTCATTCCACCAAAATATGGTAATATCCAAAGACATATAGATATTTAAACCCCTTGTCTACTACTCCTTTTATTAGAAGTCGCAAAGCTTAAAATTATTCTTCATTATTGGTTCCTTATCCTATAGCATACTTCAAAAGAACAAAATGTGAAGATTCAAAATAATGAATTTCCCCTCCTCCACAAATACTTGGAACACCTTGACATGATCCATAAAAAAAACTCAATGGATTTGTATGGTCAATACTTGGCATCAACACCCGGATGGGGTGTTAGTGCGGGATACGCGGCAGTATTCGGAGGAGGGTGACGGGATCCACGACGTGGGGGCACGTGAACTGCTCGTGCCTCCCCCCCGAAGCTTAAATGCTCCGTAAACCGACTGCAAATGAGTGTTAATGCGCCATTTAACGCTGCGTTCGGCTTTCATATTTGGCAATCGATGGTAATGGTTCATGTTTTTTGCCGCTGGTTGCTAGCAGAGCGAGCTCTGCACTGGCACCAGCTCTCTCTCGGCTCTGTCTATTCTGTTCTCTTGCGCTCCCACAGAGGGCACCCTCTCGCCCTTGACTACAGGCGTTCCAACACCATGCCGCGCATTCGGGGACGACCAAGGCGAGGCACGCCATGGAAGCCTCGGCGTCCCTCCAGGTCACGCTCTGTTTCATCTTCTTTGAGCTCCTCCCTTCGCAGCCAATCCTCCCGCAGTTCTTCTGGCCACTTTTCTTCTACCTCGCGCAGCATGGAGTATGC
>ML777358.1:982627-1031114 GCA_009831015.1 Picea engelmannii
TCTCTCTCTCTCTCTCTCTCTCTCTCTCTCTCTCTCTCTCTCTCTCATTTCACATAGTCATATACAATTTCTATTTTTAAACCATATTCAAATTCGTTGTGAAAGTAACTCAAGTCATCCATCAAAGTTAAGAGTGTTACCACTAACATGTCATGCCATCATTAACCCTCTATAATTTTGAAGTTCAATATAATAAAAATATTTATTTATGAAAATTCAAAAATGTCAATTATAATATCGAAAAAAGATCTAAAATGACATGATGCATTAACTATTTGTAAACAACTTGTAAGCATCCAATTGACATTGATAAATCTTTTAAATGAGATAAAATCTAAGTACAATAAAGAATTGAGTATATATAAAATTAGTAAAAAAAGAAAAAAGATAAATGATTATAAAATTTAAATATTCAATATCATACCTTTCCCACCTACTATATGCTTGTATGTGTGGCTTCCAATTTACCAAGGATTTCTACCTCAACTAGACACGCTCTTGTTTGTTTAACATTTTACCAAGCGCTTGCTTCCAATTACACATTCGTGCATGATTGTTGGTGTGGTTGATCGATTAAGTTAAAACAGAAAATTGCTTAAGCCTAAGCCGAATTCAAATATTATTAATCTGAATTCTAATTATGATGCGGTGATATGCTAATGGCCCTCTTACACATTTTTCATTGGATTGGATATGCACGCCGATAAATATAGAGCAGGGTTCATTATGGAGTAGGGAAAAAATGTTACATCTTAATTATTACCGACTGGCTAAACATGAAGGAAGGAATGAAATATGAAGTTTAGAGTAGTGGGTTCATAAAAATGTTGGGCTCTTTTAACAAATAGAAGCAAATCCCTTCACAGTGTGGAGGGGTAAAAGGAGGGGAGTTTGATAAGGGTTACTTTATATCTCCTTATAACTACATTCACTTTAACTTTCTATACACTCCTCTCTGTTATGATGAGAGGTTATGACAGATGCCCCAGATGTTATGTCATGCAATATGAGGGAATCGTAATACAAATAATCTGCACTGAAAAATAAAATAAAATAAAAATAATAGAAAATTTAGATACTTACCTAAAATATAAGTGACAATTATATAATTGAAAGGCTTCCTCTTTTATTTCTCTCTACCGTGTATTTAATATAATAAAAAAATAATTTAAAAAACACATTCTACACATTATTCCACCAACGATGTGAAAACCACACATTTAAAAAAAAAATAACAGAACACACAGATCCATTTCCATACATGGGTTCACCTTGAATTATTTCATAAAGAGCTCTGCAATCCAACACAGAAAGAGTGTTGTTTCTCTCTACGCATTTGTAGCAGCCAAAAGAAATAAAACTGAAGAATGCTTGACCCTTATGGGTGATAGTAAGGACGGATGACTCAAGAATATCTGTAAGTTTTATTTTGGACGCATGGAAAAAAGAAAAAAACAGATTGACGGATTGGAAACAGATCAAAATAATCAAAACTAGAGAGAAAACTAAAGGAATTCATCTCTAAACACAAAAATAGATGATCTGCGAAGACAATTGAAACTATCAAAATAGACGTAAATAGCTTGGATTGATTCATTTTCTATTTTTCCAAGAACAAAAAGAAGATAAAAGCCAGAGGTCGGAAAATTTAAAGATAATTTATTCCATTTCTTTCCGGGAAAAGATCAAGATCAAGAAAAGCCAGAGTTTGGAAACTTTAAAGCTAATTTATTCCATTTCTTTCCGGGAAAAGATCAAGATCGAGAAAAGTCAAAGGCCAGAAACCTTAAAGCTAATTTATTCCATTTCTTTCCGGGAAAAGATCAAGATCGAGAAAAGCCAGAGGCCGGAAACTTCAAAGCTAATTTATTCCATTTATTTCCAGGAAAAGATCAAGATGGATCATTATTTCTCTCTAGTTTCTTTTACGAGAGACTATGTTAATGTAGGGATCCGAAACGTGCAAAAAACTGAAAACTACATAGAAAAAAATCGAATGAATTCAACACTAATCACTAATCATAGAGAAAGAGCACACGGATAGCCATTATACATGGTTTTATTTATTCATTTTCTATCTTTTTCAGAACACTAATAAAAGAAGTTAGACTATAGGCCTAACAAATTAAACTAATTTAATCTGTTTCTTTCTTTAAGGGAAAAAGAAAAAATAAGCCAGGTGTAAGGAAGTATTTATATATAGCCAAGAAAATGTAGAAAGATTTATTACTTCTTAGAACAAGAGGAAAGATTAATGGTGTACCTGAAGCAGAAGATCATCCAACACGAATTCCAATTATTCCATCGCAGGCCCCGCTCCAACAGGGCAACAAAAAAATCACAAGTTCGAAGTCAAAACTTATTTTCTCTAAGTTTTTATGAAAATATTGCAATCAAAGAAACAAACAATCGACTAGATCTCCCTTCGTCCTTAAATTGTCATCAAATTTAATTCCAAGTTACATTAACAATCAATATTATTGACACAAGTGTTGGAGATAACTTCCAGGCTCCAGCCATCAACAAAATACCATGCCATCAAAGTCTCTTTGGTCGAAAGTTGTCTCTCTCCTAGAGCGATATCCACAGAAACACACATAAAAACAATAAAAATGACACTCCAAACCCACAGACAGAAGACAAGAGAACACAGAGGCAAATGAGACGATAATGGTCTCAACAATGTTATATATTGCACACAGAGGCACTGTTAGTCTTTAATGTTTTAACGGTCAAATTCTCTCCACCATCGGATCCATAGTCACCCTTGGATCAATTATCTCAGCAGTTGAAGGCAATTCAAATTCATTTTATGACTTTATAAAAAGAAAAATATCTTCAATGGGTACTTTTAATTCAAAATTTAATTTCAATCATCATAAAATTTCAGGATATTTTTAAATAGTGATCATTAACATTATAAAATAGAGTTTTAATTTAAATTAAATCAAATTTTTTATAATCAAGATTAAATATTATCACATATAATATATAAAAACATAATTGTGTAGTAAGACTTAAACTATTTTCGATTGACATTTTTTATTCGCTAGGACTTAGTTTTTCTTAGAAGTAAGGATACATAGAGAATTTATAGAAGTGAAAGTCTTGAAAAGTGAAAGTGATGGTTATCCTTACCGATATCCGAAAGAGATGTGATGTCAAGTTATGATAATTTTCTCTACTTCTCAAAAATAATATCTTATTAATATCTATTACCACAAGACTATCTTCTACATCCATATCCACTTCCACTTGCAGTGCACCTCAGACGTGCCTCCAACCACATAATTTTTGTCTCTTTGTTTTCATAGACTCTTTCTTTTGTTTCCACAGACTTCACATATTTTAGTTTAGCCTCACACATGCCTCCACAGACCCGCATTTCCAGACTTAGCCAAAGTTTTCCCAAGATAAATTCACCCAGCTATGTCCATCGAATCTTCCTCCTCAAGGAAACACAAGTCCTCCGAGAGTGGAGCGACTTGACTCCTTGAGGGAGATATTCCTCTTTGTCTTCCTTAGAATCGTAGACCTCTCCTTGTCTCCAAGTTCTTTCCCAACTTTCCTTCATTGGTTATGTTCCCTTTTTCTCTTACAGGCTCTCCAAAGGTCACCAATGTGAACCGTCACATCCTTTTGGGATGTAGTGATTGATCCAAAATGGATCTAGGAAGGCCTAAAATCAAAGTTCACAGAATCAGATGAAACTAGCACCATTGCGTTGGGCTCATCATGTCGATTCCAACCATATATATTTTTTCTGAAAATAGAGAACGTGTGTAGAATTTATCGTGATCTGAAGATCAGGTCAAACATGCAAAAAAAATCAAAGTCAAAGTAAACAGGTCAAAGTCAATGGATGATGTCAGTAGTATGTCATGATGATGTCAGCATGACACATGGCAGCACTAGAGGCTGATACGTGTCAGTTAAATTTGGCATTTTCAAGGTTGACTTGGACCAATACAAAAGTGACACGTGGCAACGTACGGAGGTGACACATGGCACTGTATGGATGTGACACGTGATAGGGTCGTATGATTATGTGGAACTGTACGGACGCGACATGTGGTAGGTTTGTATGATGTGTGGCACTATATGGATGTGATACATGAAAGGGTCGTACGATGACATGGGAATCGTACGGATGACACGTGGAAAAGACGTACAATGATGTGATAGTCATACAGATGACATGTGGCAAGGTCGAACGATGATGTGGCAATCGTACGGATGACATGTGATAGGATGACATGGCTCAACCAATGGCGAGGTGACACGTGGCCCAATGAGGAGCTGACACATGGCACTTTCTGGAAGGTCGACAAAATTGGTGATTCCACCAAATATGGTGAAGATCCTCTAAATCTCGCGGAATCTCGCTAAATCTGACTAACTGGCACTAAGTTTGGAAACTATCACTAAATTTGGCAGAGTCTAGCTTATTTAGCTGGGCAGGGAAATCGAGAAAATTTAAGTTTTTTTGGAACGCAAATCGAGACTGTACGGATTTGCCAGGGTGCATCATTTGTATTCATGCCGAGGGACTGCTCAGAAGCAGGTTGACTTTATACTCAAAAGTTGCAAAATTTTGAGGGGATTTCGAATATGGATTCTATTTTTGCATCCGAGTAGCCGAACAAAAAATTTCCTCCAAAGCCTGAGATGTCAATCCAAGCATAACCGAATTTATACTCAAAAGTCTTAGATTTTCCTGTTCCAGCCAATGGTGATGTCTGTTTCTATACAAAAGTTTCAGATCTGAAAGGTGGCTTCAGAAGTTGTTATGTAAGCCTTTCTTTTGTATTCTTAAAGAATTGAAGATTAATAAGAAGCCTTCCCCACTGAGACAAAGGCCCAAAGACGTAGGCAATCTTGTGTTGAACTCCATTAACAATCTTGGTGTTATGGTTTGTTGTTTTTACTTCTTATATGGTTGCAACATTCTTTCATTAAGCTTATTCTATTAATTCCTAAATGGTAAATCAACTCATGCATAAACTTAACCATAGTCTTTTAAAGATCATTTTTCAGATCAAGTGGTATCATAGCAGGTTGACAGTTGGTTGTTTGAGTTCGCATGATTACCAGAGAAAAGCTAAGTTGTGGTGAAGGCAAGCTTGTAGAAGGAGAACTAGAGATTGGATCAAGAAAGAGGACATATCAAAGTGAGAATATGGAATTAGAATAAGGTCTTTCTCAAAATGAAAGAGAGTTTCAAAGAACTTTCTTTGCCATGTCGGAGATGGTAAAAGTGTTGTATGATGATTACTTGGAACAGAAGAGACTGGTTCAAGGGGAATCTTCAAGGAAATCCAAAAGTGAAGAAGGAGAGGATCCTCCAACATCTCCTCCTTCATCTCCATCATCTTCTTCTTCAAGTACAAGTTCAAATTCTACTGCAAGAAAACATTATCATAAACATAAGCCTGGTATGTCATTACTTAAACTTGATGTAAAATTTGTTTTACCTATGTATGATGGTGAAGTTAATGCTGAGAAACTTGATAACTCGGTTAGAAATATGGAGGTATATTGTAATGTGCAACAAATCAAATATGCAGCAACCAAAATCAGATTGGCATCGCTTTGTCTTGAAATCACAACTCTCATCTGGTGGCAAAGTAAAATGCAACATGGAACTCAACAAGTTGGTAATATTTTTCCATCATGGCATGATTTTATTTCCGCACTTAAAAAACAATTCTATCTATTGGGGTATAAGGAAAAGACTTTAATTGAATGGAAAAGTCTTAATTTAAGGAAAGGACAGTCAGTGCAGGAATATACAAATGAATTTTGTAAGATGGATTTGATGTTAGATGTTCCATTGACTACACAAGAAACTCTTATGAAGTATATAGGAGGTTTTCCTGCTTATATTCATAATATTGTATTTATGTTTGGACCTATGAATCTTGACGAGGTTTCTTTTCAAGCAACGTATATTGAAGCAGGGAAAACTAGAGTTAGTGTATCAGGGGAATCATCTTCAAAGAAAGATGGTAAAGGAAAAGGGAATGGGAATAAAGAAAATTCAAAGACGGTAAAGGAAGAGAAGATCTCTTGCAAGCATTGCAAGAAAGAAGGGCACGTTGATGAACATTGCTGACAATTGCACCCAGAGAAGAGAACAAAGTGGTTCAAAGAGAGGAAAGGGAGGAAAACAGTTGCAACAACAACATGGACAACATACTTGGGGTATGATTCAGGTGATGAGTCTAAGATTACAATAGTTGGTTTGTCAGGTAAAATTGGTGATGGTTTTGATTCAAGAAGTAAATTGTTTCATATAAGGGTCATAATGAAACATACTAAGATCGACACATTGATATGTAGTGGATCTCAATATAACTTAATTTTAGAAGAAGTGGTTAAGAAATTGGGATTAAACACTAAGATGCATCACAAACCCTACTCACTAAATTGGATAAGCAAATATCATAAATTGCCCATAACAAAGTAATGTATCATAAAGTTTGCAATTACATCTAAGTATGTGGATGAAATAACATATGATGTGGTGCCTCTAGAAACATGTGGAATGGTCTTAGGCAACCCTTATTTATATGATCGCAAAGAAATCTTCTACACATAACATAATCAATATCACTTAACTAAATAAGGCAATGAATATGTGGTACATGCTCATCACATAAAAGAAAATCAATCTCTTCTAACAATGGAACAATTAAAGAAGGAAACTTATGCAAGCAATACACCTATAATTGTGCCAAGTAAAGCATTTGATCTTAATCATGAACATGAGATGGTTGTAGGATGGGAACTCAGTCATACTTTTCTTTCTGTATTGTTTTATAATTGTGAGTTCTACATTTTAGGGGTTGTATGAAGCCTCACACATTCTCCAAGTGGATACGGGTGGCCTATCACCTAATCCAACTGGATTATTTTGTATTTTTTCATGTTAGCACATCCTGATGTACTTTTAGGGTTGTTTTGGGGCCCTAAACATTGTTTTTTTGACTCTCCACAGTTAGAATGTAGACAGAGTCTGAGTCTGATGATGAAATGTGCAGTTCTCTAAAATACCTTTCCAACGGGCTATCACGCACCTAAAGAGGAGGTCGTATGAAAATTTTATGACCCTAGGAAGTTGAGGTACCAAATTACACCAACTTACCCATAGGGCCCACATGAATTTTGGTGTTTTACCTTCTAGGGTTAGTTTTTTGGATGTCTAGGTTAGGTTTTTGGATGTCTAGAGTTTTGTCATTCATGAGTAATATGAAAAGGGCCTCTAGAGCCTCATTGTAATCGATTTAGATCAGACAGATGTGCGTAGCAGACACATCTCTTCTCAGAGATAGCTACCACCATTCGAGCAAGTTTCAGTTATGCATTTTTACAGTTTCAGCCTATTTCATTATTTAATAGAAGATATTGTTCACTGGATATTTGTGTTATTCTTCCTATCTCTTTGTTTATTGTATTCATTATGTTAATAATTTCATTCCGCTCCTAAATCCAGATAACTTGGTCTCCTTCTTTGAATACAAATTCTACTTTTGAAAAATACTAGTGGTTCTTAGTAGAAACTTTAATGATATATCATTCCAAGGTTGTCTATACCTACAAATTCACATCTCTATAAATTGGATGATCTATTTGGCGAAGGATTTCTAAATGATCAGCAGTCCAATCATAGGTTCTCTTGACTCAATCTTTGAATTCTTATGCTACTGGTTGAGCCATTGAAATACCTCTTCCAGAAATCAAATCTGGAAGATCTTGTACTGGTCGCTTGCTGGTTCTAAGTAAAATACAATGCTCTTCACAACCCTCACACTTTTGTGTCATGATCAACTTCTTGAAGACTAAATTCATCACACATTCTTTCCCACCATTCCTCAATGTTAGACTTAAATATGTGATGTTGCATCCTCTAAAAACTCATTGGAAAGCTTCAAGTCCCGGAAACAGAACCATCTGTTGGTGCACAATTAGAGACTGGGGTTCTCAAAGGTTACTAATAAATATACTATTTTAGTCTAGTATCATTGGCATATTCAACCTTCCACAAGGGAAGGAGGTCTCACTCGATGCATCATCAAGACTTGTGTGTGATAAAGTGAGTTTGGCAAGGACACACCATCATATCTAGCGCAATACAAGGAAAAATCATACTTAAATGTGAAAATATTGTATCATTAGGAGTCTAAACCAGTATATGCATTCGATAATCCATGTCACACAACATAAAGATAAGTGCACACATCACATGATCTTGTAGACAATATCACAACTACCAATTACATAGAGTAGGAAAGAATGTACATCAAAAAGATCAAATATTCATACCCATAATGACAAATTTTGTTGCTCGTATAATCCATCATGTTTTTATCAGATCACAGCCCGACATACATAGATAGTCTCTTCCACCTCATGAATTACATAGTAGAATCAATAATCAGATCTCGACTATGGAATCTTATATTTATTTGCAAGCACAATTAATTCCTCGTAATTCATTACAATAGCTTATCGAAACAAACTCAATGAAAGTAATGGAGATATCCTGATGAAAAAGGAAGAATGACAAGGAATCTATTAACAATAGTCTTCATCTCTTGATAATAATACAATATATCAAAATTAACTCCTTGATTCAACAAATAGGAAACCCGTCAACTCATCAATTAAGTAACCATTTTCCATTACACATTCTCATATTTATGTATTTTCCTCGGGTTCTTCTTGACTTTTGAGTCTGCTATTATATTTTCTTGATTTCACTTCCACACTGCATGCACTCGAGGCTTCTAGATATTTCCATTTGCTTATCCATCTAGCGCATGAACTGTTTCTACTTTTGGTGCGTTTGCATTGAACTTTCTGCTCATTGTAGCTACATTCCTCCGCTTCTAGCCTTCTGCTTCCCTTCTACACTTTTCCAAAAAACTATCTGCAAATAACTTTACACCCACAAGTAGGGATGATTTTAAGGATAGAAATTTTTCTTAAAATGTAGAAACCTTGGCGAATCTTACTAATCCTTCATATGCCAACTATAAAATGTCTAGCCATATGTTTGTAAAAATATTCAAATTTCTAAGGATTTTATATAGTTTGTATAAAATTTTGGAGATTTTTAAGGTAAAATAATTTAATCCTATAGAATTTGGGAGACTCATTTTTAGAATGACGAAATTGTTTTTAGGAAAAAAAATGGAAAATTAGCCCATGAGCGAAATTTAACCCCTAAAATTATCCATGCCCACAAGAATAGGAACCTTGACCATACATTCCTGCATATTAAACCTCTACAATATTGTCTTTACATATTTCCTTTGATTTAACCAGATTTTTTTCTTTTCCCGATCTCTTTTAATTTCCATGCCCAAAATGAAATTTTCAGCACCAAGATCCTTCATGTCAAATTTAGAGGACAACTGAGTTTTCACATCTTTGATAATCTCCTTGTCATTTCCTATTAGCGGCATATCATCCACATACAATACCAAATAAATAATATGATCATTGATTAATTTGAAATATACACAGTGATCATCTTTTCTCCATGTGAAGCTAAGTCCCAACATATAAGTATCAATTTTTTTATACCACATCCTTGGTGATTTCTTTAACCCATACAGGGACTTTTTCATCTTGCATACCATCTCTTTCTTTCCCTTCACAACAAATCCTTATGGTTTCTTCAAGTAGATTTCTTCTTCCAGATCCCCATGTAGGAATGTTTTCTTCACATCCATCTGTTCTACTTCAAAATGAAAAGAAACATCAACAGATAAAAGAAATCTAATATAGGTTAGCTTGGAAACAAGAGAAAAAATTTCACCAAAGTCAATTCCCTCTACCTGCAAATAACCTTTTTCTACTAATTGAGATTTGTATTTCTCCACTTTAACTTCCACATTCAACTTCTTCTTAAACACCCATTTTCTACCGATGGGATTTCTTCTAGTCAACATATCCACTAGATCCCAAGCCACATTCCTTTCCAAGGCTACCATTTCTTCAACCATGGACTTTTTCAAGAGTTCCCCATCCTTTTAATCCACTACCTCCCTAATATTTCTAGGATCATCATCAGTAATAAACAAAGAAAAATTTGAATGGAAATTAGGTGGAGTATACATTTTTTGTTTCCTTCTTTCCCGAATTGATCTCCTCAATACTT
Organism: Picea engelmannii; assembly: GCA_009831015.1. Lineage (NCBI taxonomy): Eukaryota > Viridiplantae > Streptophyta > Pinopsida > Pinales > Pinaceae > Picea > Picea engelmannii. Next base: position 992,796 of record ML777358.1, read on the forward strand.
GAGTATGAGAATATTCTTCTTATTATTGTTGTTCTTCTATAGAGTCTAATTCATTATCCTTCAAATCAAACTCTATTTTCTATGGTTCTTCCTCCCTTGGTAGGAATTCTTGTTTGACAACATCTTTGATTTCTCTAAATACCACATCTCGTCTATACACTACCTTCTTAGTTTTTGGTTTCCAAAGATTATAACCTTTCAGAACATCTTTATACCTAATAAAGATACATGTTTCAACCTTTTTATCTAGCTTATTCCTATTTTCCTTTGGAATGTGAGCATAGGCATCACAGCCAAATACCCTGAGATGTGTAAGAGAGGGTTTCCTACTAGTCCATACCTCATGTGGAGTCTTGTCATCTAGCGTTGATGAGGGTGATTGATTTACCAGGTAACATGTAGTACCCACTGCCTCTACCTAGAATTTCTTGTCCTAACCCGACATCATTGAGCATGTTGCTTTATTTTTCCATCAACATCTTGCTCATCCTTTCTGCAAATCCATTATGTTGAGGTGTGTATGGATTAGTCTTCTTCCTTTCTATAATTCACTTCTTACAGAATTCTTTGAATTCATTTTGACAGAATTCTTCACCATTATCAGCCCTGACCATCTTAATTATCTTATTTTTCTTATTCTCCACAAGAGCCTTAAACTCTTTGAATTTGTCAAAGACTTCAAATTTATTCACGAGGAAACAAATCCATGTATTCCTCGATAAGTCATATATAAATGAGACATAGTACATATATTTTCCTAGTGATTGAACCGACACGGGTCCAAACACATCATTGTGAACCAATTGTAAATTTTCCTCGTCCCTTGTTTCACTAGAGGGGAATCTTACTTGATTTTTCTTCCCATATAAGAAATGTTCATAGAAATAAAAATCCAAAGAGTAGTTAGGCATACCTTCTGTTGGAACAAATATTGAAATTTTGGCTTTCGGTAGCTTAGGAGGAAAAAAATTATAGTGTTTAGCTACCGAAAGTGCAGACTTTCGGTAGCTTAAATCTCAGTTTTCATATGCCCTTAACTGCCGAAACTGTATCGGTCGAGACCAAGAATTTAAGCATCACGCATCAGGCCACATGGAGGAAGATCTCATGAGGAGGCACAAAAAAAAATGCAATAAACGGAAATAAAATCACTATATTAAGGTTTCACACAAATGCCACATCACCATTTCGGGCTTTCGGCCATCGGAGGTTCGACCAACGTAAAAAGTTTAACCATTGTTCCGAAACCCGAAATCCTGAAATCCCGAAATCGGGTTTCGGGACTTTCGGTGGCTTACGACACTTTGAAATTGCACTGTTAGCCACCAAAAGCTAGGACTTTCGGCATGTAAGATACCTTTGTTTTTGATGTGTTAGCCACCGAAATCGTAGATTTTTCATATGCAATAAACTGCCTCAGCAAAAAATCTGTTTTCTCAGCCGTGGAGAGGTTGTTTGCGTGCTCAAATGGTCGATTGACATCTACAGATCCTAAGATTTCCATTGGTGCATTCATATTTTCATTTGGATCTTGGGAAGGCATTCAAAAGTCCCTCGAAATATGAGGTTCGTTTTCAGAAATGTGGCGTTTTTTACTATGCTGAGTCATCATTTTCAAATGATGATTCTGAGTGACTCGAATATCATTTTGAGAAACGGTCGGATGTTTTTGTGCCTAACACATCAGAGATCAATAATCTCCCTCAGTTTTCCTACAGGTATCACATATTGGGAGAATCAAATCCATCTCCGAGCCTTAATTTTCGGATCTCAGAATTTCTCCGTTTGACACATGTTTTCGAAAGGCAGATCTGGGGCAAATGGAAACGGATCTCAGGAAACAGAGAGAGGTTTTTGGTCAGAAAAAATAGATGAACAAAAAACTCTTTCATTTTATACACATCTATCACGATTCAAGAGATACAGAACCATAACCGCAGCCCCAGTTTTCAGCAGTTCGGCCCATTTTCTATGGCAGAAAGTTTCCGAATTTGATGGTAACTATTGTTATCTTTTGGGAGGATTTCGACCTCAATACCTACATGAAATTCCTGTTCATTTATAGAGGGATTTATTTTGGAATCCAAATCATTTTTCAGTTATTCGAAAGGGGGAAGAAGACATATATTATTGTATCTTCTTGAAGAAAAAGGGGGGAATAGCCTGAAAGCCTTTTGGAGGCTGGGTTTGTAATGCATTCCTTTTCAACAAATATAGAACAGAGTGCCAAGAGATTCTACACCTTGTCACTATCTAATTATGTCTTCTTCCTGTGTTATTGTTTCTGAAGTTTTCTTCACTTCTCTTTCTTCCTTCCATTCATTAATTCATCTTGTAATGGTTACAATTCAGTGATACTTCTGTTGTAGCTAATTTAAAGCATTCCTTAAAGTGCAGTTTTTCCTCTGTTTTGCCGTGAGTAGAACAAGACCTGCATCTTAATTTTTTTGCCTTATTTACAAGTTGTATTTGTTCATAGCTTTTCCTCTGTCTTGCTATGAGTAAGACAAGACCTGTGTTCAGATATTTGAAGTTTGGTGTTATTTCTACCATTGAAATAAAGATTAGACTTTTCAAAATTAGATACCTAACTCTTTGTTTCAGTCTTCTTCATCTCCTATTCTCTATCCATCTTCTTTATTAAATCAATTAGAAAAACGATGTCATGCCTCTTCGTTTCTGATCTATAAATGAGTGAAGGGCCTGTTTCAGACCTAGTTCTAGAAGCTTCTTATGACTGATCAATCAACAAATTTTATTTCATTTAAAATGTGCTAAGGCTTGGCTCTATTACAACCTAGAGTCAACTCTTGCGACAACATTTTTTGGCGTCGTTGCTGGGGACGGAGGACGAAGTTATCTTCCCTGGGATACGACAAAGTTCAGATCTATCTCTTGATGGTGAACAAGGGATAGGCATTCAATTGGCCGTGATCATCCACCTGGCGACTCCTTGGTTCGTAGACTCTACATGATTTTGTTGGCGACTCCACTGGTCTCAAATTTCGAATTCGTTCGCTGCTCGAATTGCTACAAGGTTTGCCCCTCTGGACTTTACAAATGTTTATGGCTTTCCAAACACTATTCTAGACATTAAAATTTGGGAAGATGTCCTTCCTAAATTTGGAAAATATGAGGATGACAATCCCGGTCAACACTTGTTTGAATTCCACAAGCTCATGGAGGAATTAAATGTACATCATGAAGATGTCCTCATGAAATTGTTTATGTTTTCATTGGAAAAAGATGCTAGACTCGGGTATAAATCTTTACCCCATTCCAGTATTCCTTCATTGAGATGTTTTCACACACTTTTTCATCAACATTGTAAGAGGATATATTCAACTGAAATCCTTTTTGAAGATTGTTGTAATATAGGATTCATAAGACAAAAAGATCATACAAATCCTCTTGAAGAGGAGGAAGAAACAATAGAAATTTCTCAAGTTGATGAAGATGATCAGTATGAGGAAGAGTTGGCTCATAAAGATGATGGATCTTGTGAACTTACTCAAGAAGAAGATATTCAGCATCACAGTCAACCTGCAAAAGAGATAGGAAGGAATGATTGTTGTTTTATCCAGAAAATATAGAGACCACCTCCTCCTTTGACTGAAGAAGAAATAGATCTGCTCCTACACAGCTATGTTGCAGCCCCTACTCACATAGATTTGCATCTTTCACACAGTCCCGGATATGAATGTCAAACTTCTTCCATTTCTGAAAATGTAAATCTGTTTTTAAATGATGACAGTCATGTATTTCATGGAACTTTACAGGAAGTTAGTGAACCTATTTATGATGATTTCCTTCCAGGAGATCAGATTTTAGACTCTGCTTTGTTTCATGAAAAAGATATGGTTGCCATGTTTAATGATCCTAAAGAAAGTTTGTTGTTCGAAAATGCTTTAGACTGTGATTTGCAGAAGTATGATTCTGAAATAAACAGTATGCCAGAGATAGTAACAAAGTGTCCTTTGCTTGAGAGATCCACAGTTGATGTTCTGAGTTTTTGTCTGACTGATGACCCTCTTGAGTTATCTGTTGAACCTAAATATGATGAGTATAGTGATGATTATTTCATCATTTCTGTAGAACAACTTGCTGCAGATTTTTCATGGAGGAATGAGGGTCTTCAGACAAGATTGTGCCATGATTTTGGAGATGCCATTGCAGATGATCTTGAAGGGTGCTTAGATATTCTCTTCGAGAATGATCCTGATCATTATAAATCAGAACATGGAGTAGTCCTGGATGTTTTAAAACCTCAAGACCATGCATTTTTTCATGACCCTTTTGTTGACCTTTTACATTCATTTAATGAAGGAGTATGCTATGTCATGGATATTTTGTCACAAGAATCGATGAAAGGTTTGAAAATTCATGATCACCAACAGGTCAGATGGGAGTTGTCAATTTCCTTTTTCAGCCTGCTCAAAGAAAGTGTGAGAAAATTTCAAATAAATAGACAATTATTAGATTGGCTTCACTGGCATTTTCGTATCATTTGATTCAGTGGGAATTTTTCAATAGTTAGAGTAGGTGATGTATATAAATAAGCTTGACTTCAAGCATTAGATTACAGCGGTGGTTTTCAATATTTTTTCAGTTCAATTTTGAATCCAGTATGGTTTTGTTTTAGAGCATTATGACTCCATAGCCCAATGAATGAATAAGCAGTTTTTCATTCCGAAAAGATGCAAGTAAAGTGACAGAGTTCAGAGTTTGATAAGGATGATTTCGGGTAGCCCAATGGATGAAGGCACTTGGTCTACTGTTCTTGGCACTTTGCAGGAAAGCACCATCCCTAGATGGAGCCTATGTTGGAACAAATATTGAAATTTTGGCTTTCGATAGCTTAGGAGGAAAAAAATTATAGTGTTTATCTACCGAAAGTGCAGATTTTCGGTAGCTTAAATCTCAGTTTTCATATGCCCTTAACTGCCGAAAGTGTATCGGTCGAGACCAAGCATTTAAGCATCACACATTAGGCCACGTGGAGGAAGATCTTACGAGGAGGCAGAAAAAAAATGCAATAAACGGAAATAAAATCACTATATTAAGGTTTCACACAAATGCCACGTCACCATTTTGGGCTTTTGGCCATCGGAGGTTCGACCAACGTAAAACGTTTAACCATTGTTCCGAAACCCGAAATCCCGAAATCTCGAAATCGGGTTTTGAGACTTTCGGTGGCTTATAGCACTCCGAAATTGCACTGTTAGCCACCAAAAGCCAGGACTTTCGGCAGCTAAGATACCTTTTTTTTTTACGTGTTAGCCACCGAAATCACAGATTTTTCATATGCAATAAACTGCCTCAACAAAAAATCCATTTTCTCAGCCATGGAGAGGTTGTTTTGCGTGCTCAAATGGTCGATTGACATATACAGATCCTAATATTTACATTGGTGCATTCATATTTTCATTTGGATCTTGGGAAGGAATTCAAAATTCCCCTGAAATATGAGGTTCGTTTTCAGAAATGTGGCATTTTTTACTGTGCTGAGTCATCATTTTCAAATGATGATTCTAAGCGACTCGGATATCATTTTGAGAAATGGTTGGAGATTTTTGTGCCTAACACATCAGAGATCAATAACCACCCTCAAGTTTCCTACAGGTGTCACATATCGGGAGAATCGAATCCATCTCCGAGCTTTAATTTTCGGATCTCAGAATTTCTCCATTTGACACATGTTTTTGAAAGGCAGATCTGGGGAAAATGGAAATGGATCTCAGGAAACCGAGAGAGGTTTTTGGTCAGAAAAAATAGATGAACAAAAAAATCTTTCATTTTATACACAGCTATCACGATTTGAGAGATACATAACCATAACCGCAGCCCCAGTTTTCAGCAGTTCGGCCCATTTTCTATGACAGAAAGTTTCCGAATTTGATGGTAACTGTTGTTATCTTTTGGGAGGATTTTGACCTCAATACCTACATGAAATTCCTGTTCATTTCTAGAGGGATTTCTTTTTGAATACAAATCATTTTTCAGTTATTCGAAAGGGGGAAGAAGACATATATTATTGTATCTTCTTGAAGAAAAAGGGGGGAACAACCCGAGAGCCTTTTGGAGGCTGGGTTTGTAATGCATTCCTTTTCAAAAAATATAGAACAGAGTGCCAAGAGATTATACACCTTGTCACTGTCTAATTCTCTCTTCTTCCCGTGTTATTGTTTCTGAAGTTTTCATCACTTCTCATTCTTCCTTCCATTCATTAATTTAGCTTGTAATGGTTACAATTCAGTGATACTTCTGTTGTAGCTAATTTAAAGCATTCCTTAAAGTGCAGTTTTTCCTCTGTTTTGCCGTGAGTAGAACAAGACCTGCATCTTAATTGTTTTTCCTTATTTACAAGTTTTATTTTTTCATAGCTTTTCCACTGTCTTTCTATGAGTAAGACAAGACCTATGTTCAGATATTTGAAGTTTGGTGCTATTTCTACCATTGAAATAAAGATTAGAATTTTCAGAATTAGATACCTAACTCTTTGTTTAAGTCTTCTTCATCTCCTATTCTCTATCCATATTCTTTATTAAATCAATTAGACAAACGATGTCATGCCTCTTCGTTTCTGATCTATAAATGAGTGAAGGGCATGTTTCAGACCTAGTTCTAGAAGCCTCTTATGACTGATCAATCAACAAATTTTATTTCATTTAAAATGTTCTAAGGCTTGTCTCTATTACAACCTAGATTCAACTCTTGCGAAAACACCTTCAATCATACCTTTATCGTGTTTTAATTGAAGGCCCTTCTTTCCAACATGTCCCAATATTTTATGCCACATCATAGTCTTTTCTCCAGATATTTTATGAGTTTTTTCTTCTTCAACTCCAATCTCAATAACAACAGAACTATTTCACCCATCACTAATAGTCCTTCATAGAAACTTATATAGGGTTCCAATTCAAACTCCCTTCAACAACATTATTTCCCCTCAAACTATCCTACAAGTTTATTTCTCAAACATTGTTTTTTCCCCTCTATAATCCATTTTTCTTATAGAAATAAAATTTCTAGCCAACCCTGGGATGTGAAAAACACCAAGGAGTGTTCAGATCCTTCCATCCATGAGCTTCAACTTGAATTTTCCTCGTCCTATGATTTTTTTTGTTGATTCATCACCTAGGAAAACATCACCTCCATCATAACTTCCATATTTGCAGAACCACTCCCTGTGAGGAGTCATGTGAAAGGATGCACCTAATTCAACTTTACATGCCTCATTATCTGCATGTGCTCTTGAATAATCCAAGTACACATCTCCTCCTTCATCTATGGAGGTTTTTTATTCTATATAAGGTGCATCGTCAAATCCTTTCCCTCTCTTGATATTTTTGGATCTACGTTGTTTCTTATAGTGCTCTTCTTTTCCACATCTCCAACATACCTTAACAAATTTTTTGGGAGATTTAGATCTTCCACTAGATTTAGACATCACAGTTGAGGACTTAGATCTATTTATTTTCTAATAACAACCTCTTGCAAATAAGGAATTTTTGTTTTATCATTCAATGTTCTTCTGCCTCATCTCCTCCAACAACAAGGATGAGACCACAACATCAAATCTTAAAGTGGTTTTTTCAATACATATGGCCATAACCAAATTATTCCACGAGTCTCGTAAAGAGAACAACAAACTGATACTCTTATCTTCATAAAAAACATTAATATCAACAAATAATAGATGACTTACCACAATATTGAAGGCATTTAGATGCTCTGGAATTAAGTCTCCATCTATCATCGTTAGGTTGTACAGCTTCTTCCATAGGAACGGTTTTTTTACCAAGGACTATGACTGATACAAATCCCCTAACTTATCCCATAATACCTTGGCTATAGCTTCCCTTGAAACATTTAGTAATATCGAATCTAAGAGACACAACCGGATTGTGTTCTTCACCTTCTGATCCAACTCTTCTCAATCTTTTGTTAACATTCATGTAGGTGCAATACATGGATCCACAATGATCCATTGATCTTTTTCCACCAACAGATCTTCCATTTTGAGCTTCCACGGCTCAAAACGTTTCCCATTAAATTTATTGATCTTTGTTTTTGAACTAAAATTAATTACTTGTATAATTAATTACTACAAATATATTCTTAATAAAAATGGATAAGTTACAATGGCACACACATACATTACATAGATATTTTACCCTGGAAACCAAAACCGGGAAAACCAACAACCTATTTAGATCCTCACCTCCAATATTTTATTCATCATCTTCTTCTTTTCTTACAATACAATATATATAGGATCATATGGCATCCAAAACCCCTAATACATTGACCCGTATTAGTAAAAAACCCTAATTCCTTAATGAGAATTATAAAATTGTCAGCAAAAACCATGCGTTGAGAAACCGCTAAAAATGGATGAAACAAACTGTCAAAAAAATAATTATGGGGCTATCGCCCCCCTGTGACCCCCCAGGAAGGGAGGTTACACCCCCCTGCAACCCCCATGTGACCTTCCCACACGCTTGGCACAACGTGGACACTAGGTTTGGTCATACAAAGAATATAATGCATACCCAACATATTTCCCATGCTCATAACACATATTCCATCCAAAGCATGTCAATTCTCTTGTTCCATTCCTTCATTCCATGACTAAGTTCATTAATTTGTTTGTTGACATTTTCAAATTCATGAATAAATTTGATATTAATATCAATTATTTTTTAACCAACCTCTTCATTAGTGGGAATTTTCCTTTGGAAGAGGAATTATATTGTGATTTCTTGGGAGGATCCAAGTTTCTCATGAATTAAAAGATAATTTTATGACACAAAAATAGATCATGATCCTCTAATACCACTTCCTTAACAATTAGAACTTGCACGTATGTGAAATGGATAGTTTCTTGAAGTCAAACGAGATCTTACACCAATTGAAGGGAGTTAATCTCATATATACCTATAACTATATAAAATATATTTGATTAATTCACAAGTGGTGAGATACAAATTGCACAATATCTCTTATGTATACATATATTATTATTATACATGTCTCTTCATAAGGAGTTGACTATTTATAAGTGTTTATTAATTATATATAATATCTATATTTAGTCTAGTATACTAATCTATATCGTATCCAAGTTTATTATTATTTATAACAGTTTATTAATTATGTCTAGTATCTATGTTTAGTTATGTGTACTAAGATATGCTCTATCTAGTTATATTACAAGAACATAGGGAAAATACGCCAAGAAAGTTGCAAGGACATTGCATGTGTTGAGGAAAATAGATTCTTATGCTAAATATATTGTTGAAATAGTTTAAATTTTGATTTCAATTTTTTACATGAATACCTCTCTTTGTACATTGAGCACCTCAATGCAATCCCTAAGAATAATATAATGGAGAAGAACCTCCTAATCGATTTTCAGCTCAAGAAAACTAAGGATTCATGGGAATACATGTAAAATTATTGAACAAATCATTCATGCTCTTGGAAACGATGCTACTTGCCAGTCCAACACTATTTACTAAAGGCCAAAATGTTGATGAGAAATCCTAATGGTAGAAACATTGGGATAGCATGAGAAGAATGCAATGACCATTTGAAGGATCAAAATGATTTCAACACTAATTAAAATGTTAGGAAATGGATTATGAATGTTTTAGGAAATTCATTTTGTTTTGGTAGAATAAAAAAAATTGAAATTGATGTCGTTAAATTAGAAGAAGACTTGATGAAAAGATAAGTAAAAAATACCATAATTGTGGGTGTGTATAGGAAAGGTATTGGTAAACTAGTTGATAGTATGAGAAATGAATTTGTGACTCTAGTACCCATAGGTAGTGGCTCAATGTATGATAAATACATTGCACTCCCTACACACACACATAAGTGGATTAAATCCCACCCTCTTATCATTCTTAAGACTGGACACTAACTATTTTGGCAATGACCAAAATTTTGGGCCAAAGTTTTATTTTTGAATAGTATATGCAATTATTTGGGAGGATGGAAGACTAGACTTGCCATATATGTTCTTAGTTAGGGTTTCTACTTAGGCCATCATACAACACCATAGATATTTGTTGTACAATTTATGTTGAGTGAAGCTAGAACTGTGTACCCAAGCTAAGATTCAATGGATCCTTGAGTTGGGATATTCAAAGAAGGCTCATGGAATTCCTTCACATCGATGAGGGTAGGTATAACTATTGATCCATAGGTTATTATTTAGGATAAATCCCATGTCTATCTAGATTCATCCTTAATGGGGTAGAAATATTCAAAGAATTCATATCATATGCCCCCTCTTCCCTAGAAAAATCAAAAGTTGTATATTATAGAAGAGGTGGATAGTAAGGCTTTGTAGTAAAGACACCATTCAAAACTCTTATTCTAGAACTCCAATTAGATAGAATGGAGAAAAAAATCGAATGTGGAAGAATCAAGCATTGGTTTATCATTTTAATGGTTTTTTGTCTCCAACAAATAATGTTGTGGATTGGATTCAAGATTGCAAAGGAGACAAATGTGAGGCAAGTTTTTATGAGAGGGTATTATTTATATCAATGTTCCTATATAAAGAAAAGTCTAAGCAAAAGGTTACCCAAGGAGGCTCAAGGTTCTAAGGGAGTGTAATCATTTCCTTTCCCTTTGGTCCCTTGATTTTAATCTAGGTTCATCATTAATTTTGTTGATTTTTTTTTTTAGGCTCCCTAATCTCCCCATGCATCTATGGTATGAAGATATCGTATCTCAATTTGGAAACTACCTAGGAAAATGTATCATGGTTCTAGGCTAAGGAAATCCTCTTCCTTTCTCTTTGGTCCCTTGATTTTAATCCAAGAACATAGTTAATTGCTAACTCATGTTTAGTGAGTCTCCATAATATCCCCATGCTTCTTTAGTATACAAATATCTTAGATCGGGTTGGAAACTATTTGGGAAAATATATTTTCCATAATGGTAAAAAACAATATGTCGGTCTCTTTTCCTCATTAAGAATCTATGTAAATATCGATTTGAGAAAAGGGTTACTATATAGGATAGTTCTAGATTAGGAAGGAACCCAATGGAACCAAGGGATTATCTATGATAGCATCGCTTTCAATCGCAAAATATGCTAGGAAGCAGATAATTTAATGGCTTCCTACCCAAGGATAAAATAATATTTGTGATTACTCCAGATCCATGTAGAATATGTCAAGGTCAAGAATGAAAAAAGATTACAATCTCTTAAGAGAACATAAAGAAGGTAAAAAAGGGGAGGAAAACAAACTCCCTTCTTCAAACCTCAAGAAATTGATCATCCAAAACAATATCAAACTCTTAAAAACTTAGAAAGTCTTTTCTAGAAGAAGAAGCTAAATATTGGAAAAGAAGAAGCATGACCAATACCTTCTAGGGCTAGAAGCCCCCTCCTCTAGGGGACCTGTAAGAGGTAGAGTCGTATTCAAAAAATATGAAAGAAATATGTATGATTATGTCTACAGGTCTGAATGGACCAGTAATATTAAGGGGTACTCTTTGATAAAAAGTCCCAATTAGACCATGTACGATTTGGTTTAGTAGACCCATCCTGAATCTAGCCTGGTTGCCATTTCTAGTTATGAGGGTGAGGGTGGATGATTATGAAATGAAAATATGTAGATGAAGAGAAACTATGTAGATGAAGACTATGTATGAAAATAAAACTAATCTAATTCTAATATATCCTACCCTATCCTATCTAAGTGCAAGTTATTGTAACCAAATGAGTTGAATAGAAACTAAATTCTGCTGAAAACTTCATCTGGATAGTCATCATGAAGAGGAAAAGTTAGAAACATATGCATGTAAAACATATAACCATAAAATTCTAAACTATGTTATTCGCATACAACACAACTCATATACACAAGACATGAAAAGATAAAGAGGAAAAACAAAACTGTGAAAAATATGTAGATTACGTTAGATTAGTCTATAAGAAAACACATCCTTATAGTTCATGTGAAAAGCATACATTCCACCTGAAATAGTTCACAGCCAAAAAACAATGCATGCAAGTTGTTTTTCCTTCATAAAGTTCTGAGGTCTTCTCAATATTCATTAACCAAGTATTTTCTCCAAAAGAAGTTCTAGAGTGTATACAAATCTTGAAGAGCCCCTTCATAGTGGGTTTTTTTTTATATTTATACTATTTTTTCCTAACTCCTTTGTGATTCTTTGTATTCCCCTAAATAAATTGTTCATCTTCCCACTAATTGATGACATGTGTATGAGGTAAGGAAAACATTGGGAGAAATTTAGAAAAAAAAAAATGTAATATAGGTGATAGCAATTTCAGATTTTCTATTTCATCTTTTATGGACTCTTGTATTGAATGTATGTTGTCCATGTTTCCAATTGATTATAAAAAGATATGATTCTACAGTATGAAATTTCATCTAAGGTGGTTGTATGCATAGCTACGTTGTCATCAAGGGTCTACATATCTTTTGATAATGTAGCCATGAATGCCTAAACCATAGTATGGAACTTTGTCGGTTGAATGAGGTGTTGTTCTATTAGGTTTTTTGTTACTATGGTGGTTGACTCAATGACCTCCCATATGTGACTTGTCATTTCTTGTATCTTTTAAAAAATTTCCTCCATTACAAGGTTTTTTCCAATCTCTTCTAGTTGAGGAAATCGATATATATTGATCAATTCTTGCAATGTATTGTGCACGCATGAACATATTTCCATTTATATAGTTGTTTCTTTTCATTCCTTTTCTCCCGCTTGTTGGAAATGGTCTTGTGCATACAAGTTCATTTTCCTTTCCCTGGCTGAAGGAAAATAGAGTTCCATTGGTGCATCCAGGTTTTATACAATCCATGTATCAATATTTATCATGCCCTCCTGAATAGTATTGAACTGTGTGAACTTAGTTTGCACCCTACTATTTTGATCTATGTTGATAGAAGCTATTTCCTAGAACATGTGGAGGTGAGTTTACATGTCGATTATGGTTTCCTTCAGCTTCATTTTGACTTTTTTTGTGCTAGATTTGAAGCTTTGTAGGATTCCTTCATCTACCTTTACTTTTTGAATCGTTTCCTCAAACTCCCTAATCCTTGCCTCCTTCTCCAGATTCTACTGGCACAAGTTTCAAACATTGTAGTGATGAAGGCTAATATGGTGGAGGCTATGGTGATGAGGTGTTCTCTAACATATATATTTACAAGGGTCTGTGTAACAACTGAGATTGGGTCTCCTCCTATTGTAGGCACCTTCTTCACCTGTTCTTGCACGATTTTTCCTGACATCTTGTCGTAGGTTAATTTCTTCAAGTTGGTGACCTATTCTACTTTAAACATGGCTCGAAATCCTAGATCCATCCCACTGATTTGGTATTTACCACTGGTTCCTATTTTTAATATCGTTGGTAGGTCAGTGTCCATTGGGACTGTCTCACTGCTTCTAGATTCCTCACCCTTTTTTCGTTGTTCTTCTTCTACTTCTTTTTCCATAGCTTCCTTAGCTTCTCTCTATGTCTCTTCTATTGTTATTTCTTATTTTTAGGCTACTTCCTTTTCCTCAACCTCTTCTAGGAAGCTTCCTTTGTTTTTTCCTTAGTTGCGGTTATCACATTAGTTTTAGCTCTAGCTTTGTCAACGTGAGTCTTCCTTTTATTTTTTGATGTGTCATTCTTCTTTTTGTGAACCTTCTCCTTGTCTCTTCTTTTCCTGTATGTCAATGTTTCATCCTCCTCTATGGATCCAAATTATGTAGATGCAGTAGCAAAATATGTTCTTTCTACTTGGTCCTATGCTTTCTTTCTAACCTCTTCTCGTTCTGTTTCTTTATCTACAATCCTCCCTAAGGGTCTACCTCTTGTTTTGAAGAGGACATCATCGTAATTTATAGAATTGAAGTGTACTTATTACTCTTCAAATATTTATTATGTGTACTCCTAAGGTGGGCCTATCTTGTTGAAATGTCCTTTTATGACCTTTTTTGGGTTGTGTCTCCTTAAGCTTTCCTCCCCAAAATGATAAGAAAGTAAAATATCTACTAACTCTTGGGCTTGTTTAGTGTTTGAAAAATAATAAGGCCAATGTACAATGAGAGTGGTGGAAATATCACCTTCTTATCTCTATAGAGTATTCCTCCAACTCGATGTATTATTGTTTGATATGACACCTCTTGAAGAACCAATATATCTGGTACAAATCAAGGTAGTAGATGAGGGGATTTCATAGCTCTATACACCCTAATGTAGGTGTCATGTTCCATTAGGTACCAATTTCCAATTCTTTTGATGATGATGATTTATTTATCATTCATGCATGGAGCGGGTGTGCAAAAGATGAATTATTATAGTAGATATAGGAAGTGATCACAAATATTTTGGTATTTAGTCTTGTACTTTTTCTTCCAGAGCACTTGGTTGTATATATGAATGGTTGGGTGACTCAGTTGTATGTCATTCCCAATCCATATTTGGGTATCGGTGGGCTGCACACATTATCTCCATTAGGTATGAAGACATATGGAAATTGGGGAAGGTCCCAGGCTAGGATTTTACAACTGTAGTGATGGCCTCTATCAAGTTTTCTAATAGAATATCAGCTCAATTGAACAACGATCTTTTGTCCTCATAGTAGTAAATTAATGGCATGTATTATAGGGAAAAATGGGAGGAATATTTCTCCCCATACATCTTGCATAACATGGCCACCATTCATTGATAAGGTCTTATGAGAGTGGAGGTGGGATATCCACCAATGGGTATGAATTTAAAAACTTTGTCTAGCTTGTACCAGGTGTGGCATAGATCCTTGGTTGTATGCTCGAACCCCCCAAGAGGTTTGTTTTTTAGATTCTTGATTCCTTTTTCCAGATGATAACATTTGGCTAGGTCTGTGGGATTGAATGACACTATGAGTTGTCCCACAACATTGAATGCATACTTTTTTTCCCAAATCCATGTTTTTCACTATCCAAGTGATAGATTCAGTGCAAGGGAACACAGCAGCATGAGATGCTACTATAAATATCTTGGAATTTCTTATGTTCTTGAAGATCTTTAGTTCATCCTGGTCCTCATCATCAATGGAATTTTTTTTTTTTTGAACATCCGATATACATCCCCCCATTTGAGTACAACTTCTCCTTTGTCCGATAATTCTAAAGTTTCATTGTAAATAACACCGACAATGTCCAGTTCATCTTCAATTTGTTGGTCGCTTCCAGAAGCCTCAGTGGAAGAGCTTTACTAGTTTTTTTCTTCCTCAGAGACATGTCTGAAAATGAAAAGTAAAGATGGGATAAGTGTAATGACAACATCATAATTGATACATACACATCTATAAAAACAAATCATGAGTATTTTGTAAGCAATTCCCAAGGAATCACTGGTGCTAATGCTTGGTGGAATATCACCAATCGACGATGATAGAATGATAGAAGGCATGGTGTATGCCTTTAGTGAAAATTTGTGTCGATGATCAAGCCTAAAAGTCCAAAATCAAGGTAGTTCTTATGAAATTTTCCAATGGTTATCAGAGGGTTTAGTGTCAACTACACCGATAGTGTAGTGTATATATCAAAACAGTTGGTGAGAAATGTTTCTATGAATGTCAGATGAGTTAGTGGAAAGGTCGTCGAAATTCCTATATTGGGAGAGTCAATGGAAAAGGTTCTGATGTATATCATAGACAGTTGTATGAATAGTGTTGAATGTGTTTGGAAGTTTATGAGGAACTCTCTGAAAGAACTAAATCAGAGAAGTTGGAGCTAACTCCTCTGAAATGATAGGACAAGTTAGTGTTAAGTTTTTCAATGAAGAGGAGGGATCATGAATAATCGGTGAAGTTAATATTAACTCCTCTGATGTATCAGAGGATTTGATGTTAAAGGTCCCAAAGAAATCAGGGAAGTTAATATTAATAGTGTCGATTGGATTGAAAAACACAGTGATGATGAACTAAGTCTTAATGCATGGTTTGAGCATGAGTTTTGGTCATGATATATCTAGATTGGGAAAGTCATTTGTCAAAATTTAGGTATAAAAACTACCCAGGATATTGTTTAAATATATTCCATTAGTTCTTATAGGGTTTACAATGGAAGGTTTTGGCTTTGGATACTATCAATTTTATATAAAAAGAAAGTCACGTGTAGTGTTTGTGGAAATTCGAAGATTTGAATGGAGACGCCTATGGATATGGCCCTAAGGGGGGGATATATCATGGGTACAGGTAGAGAAATATTGCCACAAATATCTTGGGAAATCCAGGTCCAAAGGGTAAAATTAAATATAGAAAGATAAATACCTAACCCTGAAACTATTTACTAGCAAAAGAAAGGACGCAAGACCAAGTTATGGCTTACATAGAGGGTAGTTGACACGTGGAGGGTGTTGGATGGTTGGAAGTGAGGATCTTTGGGCTCGTATTTTCTTCACTTGGGGCCTACTCTCCTTTCCTTAGCGTTCAAAAACATAATCAAAACCGAAGGTCAAGCACCTATTTATAAGTTTAGGTGTATTGAGCAATAAATACGAGTGGGTGGAAACTTTTAAACCGATGAATTTGTTGAAAAGTCCTCTGATGTGCATCGGAGGACTTTGTGGGAAAGTATTTGATACACATTGAAAGACTTGGTATGAAGATTAGCAATATTTTTCGGAGGATATGGAATAAAATCCGCTAGTTTTATTAGAGGAGTTCATACGAACCCCCCATATCAAATCAAAGAAGTTAACATAAATTCATGCAATGGAAAGGACCTTTCGGAGGAAAAAAAATGAAGTTGTAAAGTGGTTATCGACGTGGTTGGTGGGAAATCGTATGATGTATTGGAGGAGTTTTTGGTAACTCCTTTGATGTACATCGGAGGAGTTTACATGAACTCGCCTGAAAATATTTAACTTAAAATTTTCTCAAGTGATTAATGTCGAAAGATCTAGACTTAGCCAAAGCATGAAGATTTAAGGTCATGTTTAGAGTGGGAGGAATAATCCATCAAAAAGGTACAAGTTGAAAATTTTTCAAAGCTAGAAAAAACAGAGGGCCTCAATTTTCTTGAGGAAGCTTTGCAAGTAAATTAAGTGAAAATGGAGGGTTGTTAGTGCCTAGCAAAAAAAATGGAAACACACTGGGAGAAGTCATGAATCTCTGTAGAGTGGAATCCAAATAGATATCCTTGAGGAGGGGGAGCCTTGTAATTCATGACCCAAGATAGAAATAATAGGTCCCATAGCTATTTTTAGAGTGCAGATTTCGGCGAGACAAATTTTGTATGATACAAAGGGGAAGTTAGGAAACTGCCTTCGAACAGACTAAATATTAACACATACTCCTTCATACGGAAATGACTTTGGGGGATTGTATGAGGATTATTACAGATAATTGAGACATCAATTATGTTGAAAATACAATTTGTTGTGCATCGAAGAAGCACTCCATCATAATTTTTGCAGAACAAGACGTCATGCACCGACTGATATTGTAAATATTTCAATCTAAGCACCATTTTTTTCTTTGCATTGAGGTGTTATGGATTCGTATTGTGTTGAAGATAATACATGAGATCACTATAGTATGAGAATTCAAAAACCAGGATGTAAGGAATCTGACATGTGTACATAGTCGGCTCCTCTTTCCATCCATCCTCTTCTTTATTTTCATCACTGAAGTCTTCTGTTACCAACTCTCAAAGGCCTTGACCTTTGACAATTTTGTCTGATTTTAATTCCAAGTCATATTCTTGTAGGGATTTCATCCAGTTACCTTGTATCTCTCCCAACTCTCTTTGAACAAATAGAGGTCTGACCTCTGGGTGCAGAATGATCACTTTAGTGTGTTTCTTCAAAATATAATTTTTGAACTATTTAAGTTCTTTGTGGACCGCAAAATATTTCTTATCCACTGGTGGGTAATTTATTTCATATCCTTTTAATCTAGTGCTCATGAATGTGATGAGGAATTCATTCCCTTGCTCATCCTTTTGTGGGAGCACTGTTGCAAGGGAATGATCAGATGCAAAGGTGTACAACAATAAGTCCTTAGTGAAATTTGGACTTCATAGAGATGGTGTAGATGCTATAGCGGATTTGATGTTTTCAAAGGCCTCTTTTTCGATGAATGTCCATTTGAACTAAACATATTTCTTAATAATTCGTTGAAGTAGCTTCGTTATTTCAGTGAAGTCTGGGATGAATCTTCTTGCGAAGTTGACCTTTCCAAAAAAGGACTACATCAAATTTTTGTTATGCAGTGGAGGGATTTGCATAACGACTTTCATTCTTTCTAGATCTACTAAAATTCCAACTTTGGAAATTACATTCCCTAATAGAATACCCTCTGAAACAACAAAATTATGTTTTTGGGATTCAACGAGATATCGTGCTTTTTGCATCGTTCAAATATATTTTTCATATGTCTTGGGTGATCTTCCCTTTTCTTTGAATAAACATTGATGTCGTCGAGATAGACCACCACACTTTGACCGATTAAACCTTTGAAAGAAGTATCCATATCCCTTTGAAATGTAGCATCTATGCTTATCAAACCAAAGAGAATCCTTATGTATGCATATGTCCCCCATTTAGTTCTGAATGTGGTTTTCAATCAGTTTTTTTCTGCCATGAGAACCTGGTCGTATACTGAATACACATCCAATAGAAAGAACATCCCAGAGACAAAGACTAGTTGCAGGATTTGTTCCACGGGGGAACTGGGTAGTTATCCTTGTCAACAGCTTGGTTCAGGTTCTATACATCTCTACATATCCTAATTTATCTCGACTTATTTTTAACAGGCACCATATACGACACCCAGGTTGAATGGTGGACATTGAAAATGATTCAAATGTCTAATATATTCTTTAATTCTTTCTGGATGAGAGGTTCGAGAGTTGGATGTATTTTCCTTAGTTTTTGTTGGAATGGTTTGACACCTTCTTTAATTTGAATCACAAGTTTAAATATGTAGGTTCCATAAGTCTTCAAATCATCATAAGTCCATGCAAAAACATAACGATACTTCTTGAACAGTTGCGTAAACATATACTTTTTTTCCTATGAACAACATGTACCCAGGTTGTTATACTTGGGCTATTCAGAGGTCCCTAGATTGACCAAAAAATGCACCATGGTTGAAATGTTGTTCTTTGGATTTGTGGGCCTTCTGAACTTGGTATTCAAGTCAAATAGATTTTCAAGTGACAACATGCTCTTTGGGATGTAGTTTGTCTTGATTTTACTTGCTTCATCCCGATAGCTTTGAAGCTCTTATTCATGAGCTTCATCATCTATTACAGAATCTTGGAAGAAATCCAAGATAGAAAGGAAGTGGATGATTTGAGTATCATTTTTTAATACCCTTCAGTTCGTGATGTTATCTGGCATGGAAGGCCTATACATTATTTCAATAGAGAAACCATCATTAAGAGGTGTGTATTTAGAAGCTACATTCACCAAAATGTCTGCAATGATGTTCTAGCAGCGAGGTATAGATTCAATATGAAAATATTTGAAAGAATAAATGAAATCCCATACCTCTTGTTGGTAACCTCTCATATGAAAATATAGACAGTGAATAGTATTTCTTACCTATCGAATGATTATTTCAAAATCACCGAACACCCATAAGTATTTTACCTTAAGGCCAGTGGATTTCTTCAATCCTTGGACCAAGGATTCATATTCCATGGTGTTATTGGTGCATTTAAATTCCAATCGATGGGATATTATCATTTTGTGTTGGTGTGGATCGATGAGGATACATCCTACACCGGCTTCGTGTTGGAATTTGGATCCGCAAAAAAAAATATTCCAGATGTCAGTATATACAGGTGGATTAATATAAAATAACCTAATTATTTTAATACTAGACATGCATTATCATCAATATGATCACATGGAAGGAGCTCGGACTGAGTCTTTTTGCGTGTTTCATATGGTTGTGTTTTATAATAACCATGGTCAGTTTCGAAGAAATAATTCCCCAAAACAAAGTGTGAAAAGTTGATGGGTTCATTTTTACCTTCTCATTCAGTTACAATATGTTTCAAGTGAGCTTCATTTTTTACACAAATATGATTGGGTTTACCTTTGTATGGCAGCCATAGGTGAGACCAATCCATAGAAAAATAACCTTGGATTTTGGTAGACCAATCCCTTCTTAACAACAAACCATATATGTCAAGAATGTCAACAACAACAATGTCAATCACCTGATCAACCCTTTGTGTTTGAGGCTAATACAATCTACACATATTTTAGTTCTCCTCTAACTTTTACATCAAACCTATCTAATTGTATGATTCTTATGGTAGTTAGTTGTGGGAAAACATTTATTTTTTTACATATTGAATAGGACATGATGTTGGAAGAAGCACCAGGATATACCAAACAATTGTGTACTTTGAAATTAAATATTTCATACATGAGCAGAAAAGGAGGAATTTGGGACCTCAAATTATCACCTATGTGTTCCCCGTTGATGGAATATTCGATTTCAACATTATGGATTGCTCT
This sequence comes from Picea engelmannii, assembly GCA_009831015.1. NCBI lineage: Eukaryota > Viridiplantae > Streptophyta > Pinopsida > Pinales > Pinaceae > Picea > Picea engelmannii. The sequence continues at coordinate 1,013,302 of ML777358.1, forward strand.
TGTTTCCGTAGTCTTGGGACTGATGTCAACTGCAACCGTATTTTCTTCTGAGATTTGAACATATCAATAAAGAGATCATGTTGTTGTGGCAGTGTGTGGATATCGTACATGGAAATGTTGGCCTTAGTCTTCTTCATGTCCTCAATAGCAGTATACTCTAAAGCGCGTGTTTCAGATTTGATTGTTGTTGTACTTGGTTGTGGATTCTTAGCTTTGTTGTTGGTTGTTGGATTGTTGGATTAAACATTGTTTTTCCCCGGGTTTGATGTATAAGGTTTGATGTCATTGGTTGGAACAATTGTGTTATACTTCTCACGGGTAGTGGTTGGATTTTGGGTGCTTGGTCTCAATGTTACAACAGGGGGGGTAATTTTCCCCAGATGGGCGTTGGTCATTGGGGAAGAAGAGGTACTTGGGACAACACATTTTATTTGTAGATTATAGTCTCTAGGGAATCTTTTATAATAGGTGTGTCTTCAATCAATTTTTCCTCAATTTTTTCATCATCTGAATCGACACACCAATCCCATAGGCACATCGAAGACTCTTGAGGAGTCTCATAGATAGTTTCGTCACTTCCTATTTTAGTGGGTTGTTCATAATTTAAACATTGTTGATCTAGCAGTTGATTAATAACAGAGGTCATGGAGTTCACCCATTGGGGACAGGTTTTCTCAGAGTGATTTTGTTGGTGATATGAGCAGAAGTTATCACTCTCGAAGGTATCTATATTAAAAATGAGTTGTGGTGCTTCTAGTGCTTTGTGTTGGTTGTAATTCCTCTTGAAGAATGGATGGAAAGGTCTATTTCTTGAAGGTCCTTCTCCAACGTTCTTCTTGAGATCAACTAATTCATTGGAAAACTTCTTGACTAACTTGACTACGCTGTCAATATCCCTTAGTTCCTTCTCAAGAGGTTTTGTCAACAATATAGGTTTCTTTCCAACTGACTTGGTTTCTCCAAAGTATAGGTGGTTCTTGTAAGAGGATAATTCTTTCTCAACTATCTCATCTTCATCAAAATTGAGATCCAAAGTGTCCCTATGAGCTCACTTGAAAAACATGCCTATAGAAGGAACTAAATCCAAAGTGTAATATTCAATATCTAATGATTGTGATGGAGTTGTGTCGATGGTAAACTTAGTGAGGATTATAGTGAATCATTGGTTGAATTCCTTCACCTTCTCTTTTGTCCATTTTAATGGCTCCCAACTCCTTATATAAGGATGTGGTGGTTTTCCACTCACTGAATTTCCTAATAAAAGATTTCTCAAAATCTTCCCAACTTGTTATGGAACTAGTGGGAAAGTTGAAATACTAGGTAGAAGCTATACCTAAGAAGGTGTAAGGAAACAACCTACAGACCACATATTTGTGTTGAACATTTAGAAGGTGAGTGGCTAAAAATAAAAAAATTTATGTGATCTTCTAGTGAGTCGCGCCTTTCAGGGTCAAATTTGGGAAGGAGCTTTTCGATTTTTCTAGGTATTTCATGTAAGGGTTCTGCTAAATTTAGAGCTCATTTGGAAAACCATAGTGGGATTATTACCCTTCTCTCCCAATGGTAGCCCATGATATGTTCAAGATTAATTTATGAGTTTTCACCATCAGCATTGCATTCAAATTTGGGAGGGGTAGGAAGAAGTTGGCTCAAAGGTCCAGGTACTTCTTGGAATGCAGTTTCAACAAGATCTTCTACAGAATCGATAAGAATACTGGGAGAATTATCTAGTCATATTACACATGTATCTTTCCTCCTTGGGAGCTCTGAGGTCCTTGGTAACTGACCAAGTAATTTAGTATAAGGACGGGTGATACGATGTATTTCGGTGAACTCTTTGTGTGGTACACGAAACCAAAATGTTGTATTGGTTTCGGGACTGCCAGTGGAAATTTCGAATGTACGGTTTGTATCCTCAAAGGTAAATTCTTGTTCAGTATTTATATGTGGGAAAATAGGTGGAACATGGTTTCTTTCATAGGATTGGCCATGATTATGTAATCCATGCAATGGCCCTCCTTCTAGCACCAATTTTGTTGACGGGTCTGAATGGCCTAGCAATAGAAATGGGTACTCCCCGATACAAAGTCCCAATTAGAACATGCACCATTTGGTTTGGGATACCTTTCCATAATCTGACCCAGCTTCCATTTTTTTTTATGAGGGTGAAGGTGGATGATTATGCAATGTAAATATGTAGATGAAGATGTATGAAAATAAATCTAATCTAATTCTAATCTATCCTACACTATCCTAGCTAGGAGAAAGTTATCGTAACCAAATGAGTTGTATAGAAACTAAATTCTATTGGAAAATTCACCTGGATAACTATCATGAAGAGGAAAATTTAAAGACATGTGCATGAAAAACATATAACCAGAAAATTCTAAACTACACTATTTGCATACAACACAACTCGTATACACAGGACATGAAAAGATAAAGAGGAACAACAGAAATGCGAAAAATATATAGATTGCATTATATTACTCTATAAGAAAACATATCCTTGTAGTCCATGTGAATAGCATACATTCTGCCTAAAATAGTTCACAACAAAAAAACAACACATGAAAGTTGTTTTCCCTTTCATCCCTGAGGGATTCTCAATATTCATTATCCAAGTATTTTCTCCAAAATAACTTCTAGAGTGTATACAAAGATTGAAAAGCCCCTTAAAATTGGGTCTCTTCTTATATTTATACTATTTTTTCCTAACTCCTTTGTGACTCTTCATCTTCCCCTAAATAAATTGTTCATCTTCCCACTACTTTACGACATGTATACAAGGTAAGTACAAAATTGGGAGTAGTTTAGAAAAGACAAAATAGAATAAAGGTGATATCAATTTCAAATTTGGTATTTTGTCTTTTATGGAATCTTATCTCAAATATATGTTGTCCATATTTCTAGACGATCATACAAAGATATGAGTCTATGGTAAGCAAGTTCTTCTACGATGGTTGTATGCATAGCTACGTTATTGTTGAGGGTCTACATATATTTTGATAATGTATCCATGAATTCCTGAACCATAGTATGGACCTTTGTCAGTTGAATGAGGTGTTGTTCTATTAGGTCCATTTTTACTATGGTGGCTAACTCACTGACCTCCCATCTGTGACTTTTTCTATCTTGTATCTTGTTGGAAAGTTCCACCATTACAAGGTTTTTTCCAAGCTCTTCTAGTTGAGGAAATCGACATATCTTGCTCAATTATTGTGCTTCCTTGTGCACGTGTGAAAAAATTTCCATTGAGCTAGTTTTTTCTCTATATACCTTTTATCCCACTTGTTGGCAATGATCTAATAAATAGATGTTCATTTTCCTTTCCCTGGATGAAGGACGATAGAGTTCCACTTGTGCATCTAGGTTTTTTGCAATCCATGTATCAATATTGTTCATTCCCTCCTTAATAGTATTGAACTATGTGAGCTTGGTTTTCACCCTACTATGTTGATCTATCATGATAACAGTTATGTCCTAGAACATATGTAGGTGAGCATACATGTCGATTATGGATTCCTGAAGATCTTCTCTTACTTTTTCCATGCTAGATTTGAAGATTTGTAGGATTCCTTCATCTACCTTTAGTTGTTGAATATTTTCCTCAAGATCCCTAATCCTCGCCTCCTTCTCCATATTTTCTTGGCACAATTTTAAGACATTTTCTTATGTGGAAGTCATGAAGGTTGAGCTGGTGGATGCTATGGTCATAGGTTCTTCTCTAACATCTCTGGTTATAGGGGTCTATGTAACAACTGATATCGGGTCTCCTCCCGTTGTAGGCACCTTCTTCACCTGTTCTTGTATGATTTTTCTTGACTCCTTGTCATAATTGAATTTATTCAAGTTGGGGACCTCTGCTACTTTAAACGAGGCTTGCAATCCAAGATCCATCCGATCGATTTGGGATTGACCACTGGTACATGTTGTGAATATCTCTGGTAGGTTGGTGTCCATTGGGACTGTCTTGTTGCTTCTAGATTCCCCATCCTTTTTCCTATGATCTTCTTCTACAGTTTTGTCTGTAGCTTCCATGGCTTCCCTTTGTGCCGCTTCTACTATTTCTACTTCTTTTTTGATTGTTTCATTTTTCTCAGCCTCTTTCTAGGAATTTCCCTTTGTTTTTTCCTCAATTGCGGCTATCGCATTGGTTTTAGCTTTATCTTTTTCGGCGTTAGTATTCATTTTATTTTTTGAGGCATCATTCTTCTTCTTGTGAACTTTATCCTTGTCTCTTCTTTTCCTATCTTCCAATGTTTCCTCCTCTTATATGGATCTAGAATGTGTAGATGTTGTAGCGGCAAATGTTATTTCTACTTGCTCTTTTGTTTTCTTTCTAGACTCTTCTCATGCCTTTTCTTCATCTGCAATCCTCCCTAAGGGTATGCCTCACCTTTTGAGGAGGACGTCATCATTATTTCTGGTGTTGCAATGTACTTTTTCCTCTTCCCATATTTATAATGAGTACTCCCAAGGTAGAACTATCTTGTTAAAATGTTCTTTTACAACCTTTTTGGGGTCATGTATCTTGAACCTTTCCTCCCCAAAATGATATGAAATTAAAACATCTAGTTCCTCCTGGGATTTTTTAGTGTTTGAAAAAGAATAAGTGCCAATGTACAATGGGAGTTGTGTAAATATCGCCTTCTTATATCTGTAGAGTATTCCTCCAACTCCATGGATTACCATCTGATATGCCACCTCTTGAAGAACAAATTTTTTTGGTGTAAATCGAGGTAGTAGATGAGGGGCTTGCATAAATACGTACACCCTAATGTAGGTGTCATGTTCCACCATGTACCAATTTCCATTTCTTTTTATGATGGTGATTTATTTATTAGTCATGCATGGAGCAGGTGTGTAGAAGATGAATTCATATAGCGGAGCTAGGAAGTTCTTGCAAATATTTTGGTATTAAGTCATGTACTTGTGCTTTTAGAGAACTTGGGAGTATATATGAATCGCTGGGTAAATTGGATGTGATTCCAAACCCATATTTGATTATTGGTGGGATATGTACATTATGTCCATGAGCTATGGAGACATATGGAAACTGGGGAAGGTCCCGTGCTAGGAATTTACAACTGTAGTGATGGCTCCTATCAAGTTTCTTATTAGAATGTTGTCCCAATTGAACAATGATCCTTTGGACACGCAATAGTAAATTAATGGTATGTATGATAGGGAAAACTTGGAGGCATCTTGCTCCCAATATATCCTACATATCATGGCCACCATGTATTGATAAATTATTCTGAGAGAGAACGTGGGATATCCACCAATGGGTCTGAGTTTGAACACTTTGTCTAGTTTGTACTAGGTGTGACATAGATCCTTGGTTGTATGCTTGAACCCCCCAAGAATTTCAATGTCTAGCTTCTTGGTTCCTTTTTCCAAATGATAACATTTAGCCAGGTCCATAGGATGGAATGATGTTATGGGTTGTCCTTCAGGATTGTACACATACATGTTTTCCAAATCCACATGTTTTAGTATTTGACTCATAGAGTCGGCACAAGGGAACACAATAGCATGAGATGCTACTATAAATATCCTATAATTTATGGTGTTCTTGAATATTTTTAGTTTGTCCTGGTCCTCAACATCATTGGTGAAGTATTGTTTTTTGAACATCTGATATACATCACCCTATTTGAGTACAACTTCTCCTTTGTCCAAGAATCTGGAAGTGTTGTTGTACACAACACTAAAAATGTATGGTTCATATTCAATTTGTTGGTCACTTTCGGAGGCCTCATCGGAAGGATATTTACTAGTTTTTGTCTTCCTCAGATACATGTCTAAACCTGAAAAGTAAATATGGGATCACTGTAAGGACAACATCATAACTAATAAATATACATCTATAAAAAAAATCATGAGTATATTGTAAGCAATACCTGAGGAATCACTGGTGCTAATGTTTAGTGGAGGATTGTCATTCGATGATGATAGAATGATAGCAGGCATGGTTTATGCCTTTCGTGAAAATTTAGGTCGATGATAAGGCCGAAAATGCCAAAATCAAAGTAGTTCTTACGAACTATTCTAATGATTATCATGGGGTTTAGTGTCAAGTACCCCAATATTGTAGTCTATATATTGGAACAGTTGGTGAGAAATTTTCTGATGAATTTCAGATGAGTTAGTGAAAAGATCGTCGAAATTCCTATATGGGAAGAGTTGATGGAAAAGGTTCCAATGTATATCGGAGACACTTGTATGAATGGTGTCGAAGGCACCAATAAGTTTGTGACGAACTCTCTGAAATCACTAAATTGGAGAATTTGGAGCTAACTCCTCCGAAGTGATCGGACAAGTTAGTGTTACATTTTTCAATGAAGAGGACTAGGGGTCATGAAGAATCAATGAAGTTAATATTAACTCCTTCGATGTATTGGAGGGGTTGATGTTAAAGGTCTCAAAGAAATTAGGGAAGTTAATATTAATAGTGTCGATTCGATCAAAAAACACATCGATGACGAACTAAGTCTTAACGCAGGGCAAGGATGATTTTAGGGGCTAAATTTCTCTCATGGGATAATTTTCCATGGTTTTTCCAAAAATGAGATTCATTATTTTAAAAATGATTCGCCCAAATTCTATAGATTAAAATTATTTTACCTTAAAAATCGCCAAAAATTTATAAAAACTATATAAAATACTTAGAAATTTGAATTTTTTAAAAAAATATAGCCAAACATTTATAGTTGACATATGAAGGATTAATATTATTCTCCAAGGTTTCTACATTTTAAAATAAATTTCCATCATTAAAATCGTCCCTGACGCAGGTTTTGAGCATGAGTTTTGGTCACGAGAATTCTTGATTAGGAAAGGATTTCTTTAAAATTAGGTATGAAAATTGCCTAGGATCTTGTTTAAATTTCTTCCATTAGTGCTTCTAGAGTTTATGAATGAAGGGTTTGGCTTTGGATACTATCAATGCTAGAGAAAAACAAGGTCATCAGTAGTGTGTGTGGAACTTTGAAGATTTGACCGGAGATGTATATGGCTATGGCCCTCGAGGGGGCTATGTCATGGGTAGAAGTAGATAATTGTCTCTACGAAGATCTTGGGAAATCTAGGTCCAAAGGGTAAACTTAAACCTAGAAGGATAAAGACCTAACCCTAGATTTTTTTACTATCAAAAGAAAGGATGCAAGACTCAATTAAGGCTTACCTGGAGGGTAGCCGACACGTGGAGGGAACTAGTTGGTTGGGAGAAAAAAGCTTCGAGCTCATCCTTTCTTTGCTTGGGGCCTGCTCTCCTTTCCTTGGCATTCAACAAGACAATTAAAACCAAGGGTCAAGTGCCTATTTATAAGTTTAGGCATATTAAGAAATAAATGTGAGTGGGTGGAAATTTTTAAACCGATGAAGTTAGTGACAAGTCCTCTGATGTGCATCGGAGGACTTCCTAGGAAATTCTCTGATGCACATCGGAGTACTTGGTACAAAGAGTATCGGTATTCATCAAAGGATATGGCAACAACTCCTCTAGTTTGACCAAAGGAGGTCATAAAAACTCCTTCGATCAAATCAGAGAAGTTAACATAAATTCATGTGATGGAAATGACCTTTCAAAGGAAAAAACATTAATTGGGTTGGTTGTTATCAGTGTGATTGGAGGGAACTCCTTTGATGTATCAAAGGAGTTTGTGGTAACTCCTCTGACGTACATCAAAGGATTTTGAACAAACTCATTTGAAAAGATTTAACTTAAAATTTTCTCAATTATTTAAAGTCAAAATATCCAGACTTAGCCAAAGTATGAAGCTTGAAGGGCATGTTTAGAGTGGGAGGAAGAATCCGTCGAGAAGGTACAAGTTGAATAGTTTTCAAAGATGGAAAAATAGTAGGGATCAATTTTCTTGAGGAATATTTCAGATTAAATTACAATATAATGGATGGTTGTGTTGGGGTACATGCTCAACTACATACTTAGTGACATAATCATTTCTTCCATTTTTCCTACTATTTAGTAGGACTACTATTTATAACATGTCTATTTATAGCAGGTCTATTTTTAGCCTATGGATTAATATATGTAATACCATGGGTTTCCAAAACCATGGACTCATAAACCATCGTTAGGAAAATTCCTATTGTTTAGGTACCCTTAGTCCAATTCCTATTTTTTAGCCACCATTATGCAAAGTCCTATTTTTTAGGAGATAATTATTATTTCCTTAATTTTAGGAGATATTTCCTATTTCATGCCTATAGAGTGAACTTTAGTAAGAATATTATCCTCCTAGGGAAGTGCACATTACCCATCTAATACTTGGAGTTAAATCACTTCACTTATTTAGTGACTTTCCCTAATTAGCAAATTATCACTCAATTAGGACTTTAGTTCCATTTTTGGACTCTAGTCTTATTCTAGGAGATTTTTTCTATTATGGAATGCATGTTGACTTCATGTAGATTTATCACTAAGTTGGCACATATATTTTTGACCTTTTATTATTATTATCAACTTTTGACTTTAGTTAATTGTTGTTATTGGGAGAAGTTACCTTTTTACTTGAGCATGCACATGAAAATCCCAACCTAGTGCACATTACTCTTCATGTGGAGAGTCTTATATATTGTATTCATTATCAAGGATTAATACATTGTGATTAGATTTGGTTTCTTATTCTCTTATGTGTGAAGATTGATTACATTTTTCTCTCTCCTCTCTCTCTCGCTCTCTTGCAATTAGCTAGTGTAGTATTTCCTTCTCACAATTAGGTCTTGGATTGTGCTTTAATCCTACATGGTATCAAAGCCAATATTGTGAGGGAGTATTCAATTTTGTTGCAAGTTTGTAGATCATATTGGACATCCCATAGAGAAATATGGATCATCTGTCTTCTTCAGTGATCTTGACACCCTTCAACTACTTTGAGTGGAAGTCCAAGATAGAGCTTCTACTTCGAAGCAAGGGTTTGTATAGGATCACCATGGGGAATGAGGTCGAGCCTACTTCAGCCATAGATAAATAAAAATAATTCAACATAATGGATGAATCCTACAGGATATTGTGCTTGAGCATCTCTCTAGATCTCCTCTTTCATGTCGATACTTGCAAGACTCCTAACGATGTTTGGACAAAGTTGAAGGATTTGCTAGGAAAGAAAATCAATCTAAAATTCATCGGATGGAGAATGATCTACATGCATTGATCCAAGAGATTTAGAGACCCTAGAGGACTACGCCTGTAAGTTTAAAACTTTACTTTCTCATGTTAAGGCTTGTGGAATTGATAAAAAAGATAAAAAAAATAATATTTTCAATTCTAACAAAACTAGGAATGGAGTATTTTGTCTACACTTCTTCTTTTCATACTACCAGGTTAGCTATGGGGTCTACATGGAAGATGCCATCCCTATATGATTTCATGGATTCACTTATCCATGAGAAAAAAAACCTCATCCAAATAGGGGCACTTAAGAATTCCAAGCCCCATGCGCTTACAGCTCAAGAAAGTTCAAAGAAGAATAAGAAAAAGAACAAGGGTAAGAAGGACCAAGAGAACAAGAAGGAAGGTAAACAAAAATCCACAAATGAGAGTTCAAGTTCCAATAAATCAAAAGGAAAGAAGGATAATACAAAGTTTTCCTAATGTAACAAGGGGTTTCATCCTGAGAGTTCTTGCATGAAAAAGACCATAGATCTCATGGCACAAACACTTGAGAAACATCACCTCGGGGATTGTATTCCAAATAATGCAAGGAAAAATCCATCATCAGAAAGAGGTAATGATCATACATTACTTGTTATTTCATCTTCTCATAATGATTGGGTGCTTGATTCAGGGGCTACCCATCACATGGCCTCATCGGATGTACTTTTCTCATACTTGGAGACTTGTTCCAGACCACCGATCTTCATGGGAGATGATTCTCCTGCAGAGGTGTGTGGTGGGGGTAGAGTTGATATAGACCATGGATGCTTTCAGGATGTACTTCATGTTCAAAATATTTTAGTGAGTCTTTTCTCCATCTATCAAATCACTCATTCAAGTTCAGTGAAGAAGGTGGAGTTCACTCCAAACTTAGTTATTATTTCTTACTTGTCAAATGGTTCAAAATTTTCCATTGGCGAGGTTAATCACCATTCCAAGTTGTACGCATTATCTCACTTCACTCATAAATCTCATTATGTATCTCTTCTAACACATGATAATGAAGAAGTCCAGGTTGTGGCATGATAGGTTTGGACATCCAAATTTTAAATATTTAGATAGGCTTAGTAAGGGAGGAATGATAGATGGATTCAATACAGAGATGGAGTTTTCCAGGGTTGCATACTAGGAAAACATCCCAAGGAGAAGTTCAACACAGGTAAAGCATGGAGGGAATCATCACTTCTAGAGTTGGTTCACAGTGACATTACAAGTCCTTTCCCACAACCATCGATTAGTAAAGCTAAGTATGTTCTTAATTTCATTGATGATTTTCAAGATATACATGGGTCTACTTCTTCAAATTAAAATCTGAGGTCTTTGAGTGTCTTAAATATTTCAAGCATCTAGTTGAGAACCAAACAGGGAAGAGGATTAAGAAGATTCATATAGAAAATTGAGGAGAGTATGTGAATAAGGATGTTGAGAATATTTGTTCAGAATCGGGTATAGATTTACAACACAGAGTTTTGTATACTCCACAACAGAATGGGGTAACCGAGAGAAAGAACGGGACATTGAAAGAGATGACCAACTATATGTTGCAAGCTAAAGAAACGCCTCCAAAGTTATGGGATGAAGGTATAAACTATGCATCCTACATTCATAATATGGTTTCTCATAAATCAGTCAAGGGAGTAACTCCATATGAGGCTTGGAGCAGAAAGAAACCATAAGTCACTTACTTCAGAATTTTTGGTTCCCATGCATGGGCTAGTATCCCTTCCAATGGATGGAAAGCTATGGAAGCTCAGAGTAAGGAGTGTATTTTTGTTGGATATCCAGAGGGAGTGAAGGGATACAGGTTATTATATACTACTTCAGAAACACTATTCATTCAAAGGAGTGTTAATTTTGAAGAGGGTCCTTCACAGATACTTCTGGAGCAGTCCACACCTCCATCTCCACCGCCACTAGTTGTGGAACTTTGTGAGACTTATTCTGATCATATTTATGATCAGATATATAAATTTGATAAGTATCAAGAATTTTAAGGTCTAGAGCATCAACCACGATGGGAACAACAACTTCTTCAGGGAATAGGTGATCTAGTGGGTGATCTTGTCGATCCACGGAGAACCAGATCTCAATTTATGGAGCCTCCACAATATTTGACTACCATGGAGCCATTGTTTCCTATTTATTGCTATATGGTACTTGGATCAGATCCTCATTCTTATTCATAGGATAAAGGAAACCCCCATTGGGAGGAAGCTATGAAAGAGGAGTACAATTCTCTGGTAGAGAACAACACATGTGAGTTGGTTCCTCTACCTTCCAACATGAAGCTTTTTATATGTAAGTGGATTTTCAAGACAAAGAGAGTTTTTGTTGGATACATTACAAAGTATAAGGCTCGGTTAGTAGCTAAATTTTTCTCACAGGTACAAGGCATTGACTATGAGGATACTTTTGCACTGGTTGCCAAGATTGATTCCATTCGGTTAGCTCTAGTTATTGCAGCAGCTAAAAAGTGGGAGGTACACCATATGGATGTGAAGAATGCATGATAACATGGAGATATTAATGAGGAGATATATATCGAGCATCCAAAGGGATATGATCAGGATGCATCATTAGTTTCTAGGTTGAGGAATTCATTGTATGGACTTAAGAAAGCACCTCGGGCATCGTGTGTTAAAATGGACTCTTATATTCTCTCTAGAGGTTTTCTTAGATGTAGATAAGATCCTAATGTGTATGTGAGGAAAACTTATTCGCTTCTATTGATAGTTATATATGTAGATGATTTACTCATCACAGGGATGTCAACCTCCTCCATTTCTACAGTGAAAAATGCTTTGCATGATAGGTTTTCTATGACAGATTTGGGATTGTTACATTGTTTTCTTGGTCTTAAATCAACCAGAATGATTCAGGAATCAAGATGTCTCAGTCCAATTATGCCAGATATCTACTTGATAGATTTGAGATGAAATATTTCAAGCCATCTCCAACACCCTTTCAGTCATGGGTTAGACTAGAGGATGTCGGTGCATCACCTTTGATTGATTGTACTAGATATCAATAGTTGGTGGGGAGTCTTCTCTACCTTACACGCTCATGATCGAAAATATCTTATGTAATTGGATTAGTTCCTAGGTACATGCAGGAGCCTCATGATATTCACTAGAAGGAAGTAAAGAGGATTCTCGGATATGTCAAGGAGACTAATAGTTTTGGTATACACTATGCAGCAAGATCTTCCTTGGATCTTGGTTACACAGACTCAAATTGGGCAGGAGATAACATTGATCACAAGTCCACTTCATGATATGTCCTCTACCTTGGATTAGGACCTATCTATTGGTCGATTAAGAAACATTTAGAAATATTTTTATCATTAGCAGAGGCAGAGTATAGGGATTCAATGAATGCTACTACTCAAGCTATTTGGTTGCAGCACTTTCTTACAGAGTTAGGAGTTCATTTTCATCGTCTAATAGTTATATGGTGTGATAATCAGAGTACTCTCAAGTTGTGTAGAGACCCTATTCATAAGCAGCAGACCAAGCATATCGAGGTTAATATGCACTTTATTCGAGGACAAATTCAAGATGGATTCATTGATATGCAGTTTTGTCCATATTCATAGCAGGCAGCAGACATATTCACAAATCCTTTCACAAAATAGAAGTTTCTCTCATTGAGAGACATTCTAGGAGTGAGGGATACATTATCTTAGAAGCTAAACATGTTAGCATTATTTTCTTCTTAACAACATATTTTGAGGGAGGGGGAGGGGGGTTTTGTTCCCACTAGGTTTTCCCTATTTACCTCACTTTTGAATAGTTGTTCTGCATCTATACTTGTACATGAGTACCTAACATGGCTTCATATTTCCGGGACTCATCATTGTGCACACCCTGGTTGTGTTTTAGGGGGGGTGTTGGGGTACATTCTCAACTACATACTTAGTGACATACTCATTTTTTCCATTTTTCCTACTATTCAGGATGACTTCTATTTGTAGCATGTTTATTTATAGCATGTCCATTTTTAGTCGGTGGATTCATATATCTAATACCATGGGAAAATACCATGGGTTTCCAAAACCATGGACTCATAAATCACCAGTAGGAAAGTTCCTATTTTTTAGCAACCATTAGGCAAATTCCTATTTTTTAGGAGATAATTCCTATTTCCTTAATTTTAGGATATATTTCATATTTCATGTCTATAGAGGGCACTTTAGTAAGAATATTAGTCTCTAGGGAAGTGTGCATTAGCTATCTAATAATTGGATTTAACTCACTTCACTTATTTAGTGACTCTCCATAATTAGCAAATTCTCACTCAGTTAGGACTTTAGTTCCAATCTTGGACTCTAGTCTTATTCTAGGAGATTTTTTCTATTATGGAATGCATTTTGACTTCATGTAGAGTTCTCACTAAGTTCACACCTATATTTTTTACCTTTTCTTATTATTAGCAACTTTTGACTTTATTTAATTGTTGTTATTGGGAGAAGTTGCCTTTTTACTTGAGCATGCACATGGAAATCCCAACCTAGTGTGCATTAATCCTCATGAGGAGACTCCTATATATTGTACTCATTATCAAGATTAATACATTGTGATTAGATTTGGTTTCTTAGTCTCTTATGTGTGAATATTGATTMTATTTTTTTCTCTCCTCTCTCTCTCTCTTGCAATTAACTAGTGTAGTATTTCCTTCTCACAATTAGGTCTTGGATTATGGTTTAATCATACAAGGTTAGTTCCYGGCACAAYAGATTCCTAGAAAGTGCATAGAAAAATCATGGAACAATGAGAAAATTCCTAAGAATTGTGTATTATGRTTATCCATCAATAAAGAGATACTTGAGACTACCCACCAGACAAAGCCTCAATTACTAGAAAAATCCTATCCAAAATATGTCTAACTATCTAATGAATACTTATTTAGCTTCATAAATTCTTAAACAATTAACTATCCATTAAACTAAACTACTAATCAACTCTACTTTTATCATTCCTCCTTGTTCACATGGAAATCCTCCCCCCTTTCATCCTAGTTTATGAAGGTCGTGTTATCCAAGTTAAAAAATCTTTCATTATGTTCCACATTATTCCCTATTTAGAAAATGTATTACATTATTTAAGTTTGATCATGGGTGTGCCATGATATAAAAGAAATGTAATAATGTTAGTGGGAATTTTCATAGGTAGGAGTGGCATTCACTTGTGAGACATGGCTATAAGTAATGTTTTAGTGAGTATCTTTGTGTTATTCCTTAACTAATAGTATGTGTAAGGGTATGGCATGGGAAATATGAATAACTACCATGCATGTTTCTGGTCCTAAGAACAAGTGTTGGGAGAAATATGTGTGGGACATTTGTCCTACAAAAATGTGAACCGTGGATGAACTAATGGCCAATGTCGATAAATCAAGAATAATTTCTATAGGCTACAAGATGTGGTTAAGTCCTAAGAATCTTGTCTCTTTTATAGTGGGCCAACATAAATGCAAAATTGTAGCACTCTTGGAAATTATGGTTTCTCATCCATTAGTGCCAAACTAAGAAAAAAATATTGTGTTCTACTCCAAGATGAACCACTAGCAATGGTGATATCCTCTGCAGGTTCATAATTCCATTGTGCATGAGAAATTTTCCCAAGATCCCATGTTAATGACAGGGGAAACAATAGAAGTGATATCCTCACTTCTATCACTTCTATTGAGTAATTGTTAGGCTCTATCTACATAAAAGAGATGGTGAGGTTCCATTGGACCATGTTTTGCAATTGATAAAGCTACATAGTGAACAAGAATACAAAATCTCTTGGGAAAATATGAAGGATCCACAAGATATCACAAATAACTACCCTAGGAGACAAACCCTTAGTACATTAGATTACCTTCCTTCACATGGGATCCAATGTGCCATGGTGAGGGAACAATTTTCGTGATTACACATGTTACCTTGATAGTGAAAATAGTGTCTAAAGGAGGAAACAAGAATAGGGAGTGTGTAACTTCATCAACATAAGGAATGACAACCCAAGGCACTAGCCATGATGAGAAAAAGTGCATCACAATCATAATTTTTTCCATGCAAGAATGGTATTAATTTATGTAAGAACCTCAGAAACATAACCCCACCATGAAGGCGTAGCTACAAATAATTGGCATATAGGTCATATAGAGCATGTCCAACATTACAAGTTCTTATAGATTCCCATGGAAATTGATATAGTTTGTTTCTTGGAGAGAGTGATGATTGTGAATATACAAACTATTGAGTTATCGACACATTGGAAGTAACAACACCACCATTCTCAATTCCAATAAAGGGTGCAACATTGATACAAATATCCATTCAATCCATATTAAAAAACTCTAGGAAATAATGTCTTGTCACATTTACAATGGGGATGATGTTAATGATTGGAGGATGCAAAGTAGCTATAGTAGTTGAAGGAAGTATGGTAGGACAAAACATCTCTGCATTGACAAGTATTGGGGTTGACTCTAGATCCACAAGTACGTAATCACAATGTGAGTTGGAATGATACATAGTGTAAGGTGTGCACTGAACATTTGAAAAAAGATCTATAGGGTGGGTATGGAAAATCAAAGAGGGTGGCTCAATGTTGAAAGATGCCTAAAATGTAGTGCAAGTGGAAAAGGAAAAAGTGACCACATAAATAGAGATAGAAATAGAAGCATGCTTCTCATGATATTGACTAATTGTTTCTAAGCCCATGTCCTTGTGTTTGGAAGAAAAGTTTGAAGTAATTGTTATGACCCAAGGGGAGCATATATGGGGTTAAATGTATATGATATGACCCCAAGGGGGGAATATATGGGGATAAATACACATGTAATGTGTAAATGTATAATTAATATGGTCATCCTAATAGTAGAGGGGCCTCATGTGTAGTGTGTAAATAGCTATATATAGATATCATGTATTCATTATTGTAGAAATGTGAATTGTTGTGTATGAATGTATTTGGTTATTTGGAGGAGGTTCTCATATTATTTAACGAGTTATTGTGTAACTTATCTCTCTTATCTATCTTATAATTATTCCCCACACTTAAATTGTTGTATGGTGTGTACTTTTGGTTTATTCTGATATTTTAAGCATTTTGACCATTACATTTGGTATCAGAGCATCGATCCTAGCATTTTTCTTCTTCAAACAAGTTATCTTACAATTTTCGTTATAAGTTTTGTTATGGGATGTTTCAAATAGTGAAACTTGGAGGTTACATAAAATAAATATCCAGGTACATTTGTTAAAAATTCCAAGTTCTAGGTCATTATACTTTCTGAGATACAACCCATGGAAGTTAGGGATTTTTACTAGCCCTGAAATCAATCTCAAACGAGTCATTTTGGGAATTTATCTATAACTTTTTCTTAGTGATGTTTCAGACTATGAAATTTTCAGAATACTGAAATAATAAAGAAAATTTCACATGTTAAAAATTTTAGAGATTCGATCATTTTAATTTATGAGAGATAGTCTATGGAAGGTAGGGTTATTTGACTAGTTCTATAACTAGTCTCAAACATGTGTTCTAGGTAAAATACTCATATCTTCTTCAGTGAGGATCCAAATTCTATGCCACTAGTTGCATTGATAATAGGACATTCCATAGTACTTTTGGTACAAATTTCATAATCATGTATTAAATATTGGACACATGACATTCTATACAAGTTCGCTCTCCATAAACAACCAAGAATCAACAAGGTTTGGGAAAGTTACCATAAATTTCACTTGGAACATCAAATTTTGGTCAAACCTTTAGCATTGTAGGGAATAAATATCATAGTACTACAAGATGAAATTTCAAACTCAAAAGGGCCGACATTTCATAAATACATTAGAAGGAAGGTCAGTCAGAAGGACAAATTCCAAATCATGGTTTCAAAGGTATGTTCACTTAAAACTATCATCAATTTTGATTGAGATTTCCAATTGAATTGATTCAAAAGCTATTGGAAAGAAAAAACATAGAATATTATATTGGGAAAAGGATTATAACTATTTCATATCATTATTTCTATTATATTGAAGTTGTAAGTTGAAGATTGTGGTTAGACCTCAATTAATAATAAATGGAAATACCTGAATTTAGGGGAGATGAAGATAAACATGAAATAAATCATATGGAATGGTTGAGGTTAGTAAAGGAATATGATAGGAATCCTTTAACAACAATATTTTATCTTTTCGTGAAGCTTGAAAGTGGTGGATGAGTATGGATAAGGATACTACATGGAACTTCACATGGGAAGAATTTGAAAAACTCTTCTCGGATAAATGGATTAGGGATACAAAAATGGAGGCAATGTATACAATTCAAAATGAGGTAAAAGAATCAAAACAAGAAATCAATAAGAAGTGTGATGAGCTATCTAAGATACAAGACCTTAATGAAACACTCATTAAGGAGGTTCAAAAATTAAAAAAAGGAAATAGTAGCAAAGGGAAGCGGGAAAAGGACGAGTCAAGGGAAGAATTGAACAATAAAGATGAATATATATGTAGATTATGAAACCATAATAAAAAACTAATGGATTAGGTGAAGATATTGAAAGAAGAAAAGAAGAATTATCAAAATAAAAAAGAAACTAGGATCTTGGATGAAGAATCTACCAAAAGACTTGA
>ML777358.1:1036538-1049317 GCA_009831015.1 Picea engelmannii
GATTCAAGAAGGCCATAAATTCTTGAAAATCCAAGAGAAGAACATATCAAGAAAAGGGTTGTGGCTTTATATATATAAATGTAAGACTCAAGTTTTAGTGTATTACCACTAAAATTTGAGGCCAAATTTAGGGGGACGATACATAAAATATTCATTTATCAATAGCAAGAGATGTTTATGGCTTTTGGCTCATTCTTGCAAAACTAAGTAGACAAGGGAAACGTGTTTTTTTGTTTGGTTAAGATCACATAGGGCAAGGAACACAAAAATTTCCTAGCAACACTAAGAGAGGGAATTATATTGATTGTGGAGAGATATAGATAAATGATATATTTTATCTAAACCACAAATGAGGATATATGGGAACTAATTGTGTTTCAAGAAAAGCGTGTGAGTATAAGAGAAAACATTGGGGAAAGAAATTTTAGGGTTTGAGGGGGCAATGGAAGTACATAGATTGAACAAACAAATAATTGAAATGAGAGTAAGAGTAATAATAAATATTATGGTTTCAACTCACCAAGGAATAAATTTATTTTGGTACACTACTAAGAAAGTGTTTGTCAACCAAGAAATTTACTAGGATGAAAAAATGAATTCTTGTACATGTTGAGAGAGTCATTGATGTAAAAGACAACAAATAATATTTGTGATTGAATGAGTCATTAAGATGGATAAAATTTTGTTGTCGATAGCATTTTCCAAAGGATGTTGCTCTAATATATCAAGGTGGAGTCCTTGATCTAAGGGTGAGGAGCACTTGCTTGAGGCAGACTCAATCTATTGAGGAGCTTTCCTCAAACAAGTGTGTAGACCTAAGGTGGAGGGTATCTACTGAAAATGTTCTTGCAATGGTTCGATCTACCAAGGAACGGGCCTCAAAAGAGGGTGTATATCTAAACAGATGATTAGTTTTTGTAGTGATTCGATCTACCAAAGAGCATGCCTCGAAACAAGGCATATATATGAAGAAAGGATCTATAGTCGATAATATCCAGAAAGATGAAAAATGGTCACCATGAGCTTAATGTTTTAATATCATTTAATATGTGTCACAATGCAAGAAGTGGCTATCAAGCAACAAAAAACATTCACAAGAACACAAACGTTGGCGAAAGAATACCCATACCATATGCATTCATCTACACTCCTATAAATAAGTATTACAATTATAGGTTAACGTTGATAATCTCAACAACTTTGTGATCAACATTAACATTATCAACACTATCAAAACCCAACCAAAAAATGGTTAACTAACTAATGAATGCTTATTTATCTTCGTAAATGCTTAAACGACTAATTAATTTTGAAACTAATCTACTAATCTACTATACTCTTATCATTCTTGATCTCAAATGTTAAATGACCATCTAGCATCATATCTCTTCTATAACATATTAAAGGTTATATATGAATAATGTTGACTTTCAAATGAAAATCTAGCATCATATCTCGACATCTCTTCTATAAGATACTAAAGTTTATCTCGATATCTCTTCTAAAAGATATTAAAATTTATGAAGACATACATATCTTACTCTTTTTTGGATTTGAACTTATAATTTCTTAAGAGAAAATACATGATCTTAACCATTAAACTTACTCAAGATGTTTAACTCACATACAATGTAAAATTCACATTTCCACTCTATAGAGAGCAACCTTGACATACACTATCAAGACAAAATCTTAAACAACTTAGAATTTTAATATTTTACAAGAGGCGTTAGCTAGCTGTTCTACGAAATGAATTTTTTATAGGAATCCGGCCATATAAATTTACACAAATCACTATTTTATGTTGTTCAGAATTCATTTCCAATTGCAAAAATGGATTCAGCATGCTGAAAAACTCTTAGGACACTGGGATTCTACAGAAATAATCACTTAAATCTACGAATCCAACAATTTCCCCTAAATTTCAGGTAAATATCTCCAAAAAAATCTTCATTCGATAGAATCTTTAACCTACAGCTTTTACAAGATACCAAACAAAAACCTGTTATATGAAAAATCCATTAACAAACATTTGTAACAAATCTGTTTAGTGCTGCTTAAGTTTGCTCATGATCAGAAGTGTTTAGTGAAAGACCATTCTACATGGTGCAGAGAAAACCCAAATGTTCCATCCACCGGTTTTGGTGACGTGTGATTATTAGTATTAAATTAAATAAAATATAACGCACCAGTTGTCCACCCCTCGATCATGGGTGGCACTATGTTGCTGCACCCCAAAAATGCCACTTGCCAGTAAACAATATCGTCACCCTTACAACCTTCACGTCCTGAAACGCGTGGAAGGATTTCACCTCGGCCGTCCCACGTCAACTCCCGGCGATGGCAGAAACCAACAGACTACGCACCGACGAGACGAAGCTGGCGATTCAGCAGGCGCAACCGCAGCCCAGAAAGATGGAGCCCAAGGAGCCACGCCGACGACGCTGCTGCGTCGGGATCCTCGTCGTGGCCCTGATAATCGTCGTGGCACTGGCGCTGACGGTGTTCAAAATCAAGAAACCCAGGATAAGCTTCAATGCCACGAGACTGGAATCCCTGAGCTACGCCGTGCATCGGAGTCATCGGACCATGATGAAGCTCCGCCTGAACGTAACCGTCGTCTCGGAGATGTCGATCAAGAACCCCAACAAGGCCGCCAGATTCCAGTTCTCCGACAGCACCGTTATCATCTCGTACCGTGGCTCGACGGCGGGGCACGCTGCCATCCCAGCCGGGAAAATCAACCATAGGACTTCTCATGCTACATTCACCTTTTCAACAATCAACCAATATAAAATAAACAAAAGAAAGAATTGTAAAAGGGTAAGTTGGATACCTTGGATTTGAAATAGGTAGATGTAGCCTAAGCATAGAGGTTGGGAAAGTTAAGAATCCTTCACCCATTGTGTAATTGTTGTTTTTTGTATGTTTGAGAATAAGTATTATTCTTGTAGGTAATCCTTAGAAAGCATTGAGCAAGTTGGTCTCTTTCTTGCCACATTGAAGAGCATTAGAGAGAAGAATACCCGTGAGGGGCTATTGACTAAAGAAAGGGAGAGTCTTCTTTGTGTTGTATGGGGAAATGGAAAGGAGTGTCGTGGTGGTTTGATGGTTGGATAAGATGCCGGAGTGATATATACATTGGATAAGAATGCGAGAAAATAGGTTGGGTTGAGTGAGCTAAAAACCTACATCTTGATTCCTTCACCCTAGGAGCCTTATAACCTATCTTTAGAGTGATATCTAAGTTGGATTCCTATGATTGAGGTTGAAATTAGTTGAATGTAGTTACTTTCTTAGATATTCTTGTTAAAATATAAGTTCTCTACTCTTGTTTATGATCTAAATGAATGTTATTTTCTATTATAAAAACTTATGTGATTACATGTTGCATGTATGTTTGTTTAATTACAAGCATGTGGAGAGTTCATTGGGTTTGACGTGACCAACGAACGGGGGAGGATTACATGTGGTCTTTGACCCATGTAATAATCATAATTGATCCGTGAAGACATGGACCAATGTTCTACGTGTGTACTTCCTCGGCTACGAAAGCAAGAAAATTAAGGAAAAATGGGTTACATACAAAAGACTCTAAGTCGGCAATAAAATGAAGAAAAACCATTGAAGTTTAGTGCCAAATTATGTGAAATCCTTAGTGGATACAAAAAGTTGAGGGTGTTGTCCTCGACCCGTTGCGATGAAACTAGGAAGAAGCAAGGCATTATCGCCCCTTTAATTCATGTGACATCCCTTGATAAATTGAAAACCCCATGAAAAACATTTATTGGTTTAACATTGGCAAGTGGGGATATGTGTAGGAGTTATTTAATATGTTTTTCATATGCATGAACTCATTGTATTCCTTTAAAAAGTCCAAGTTTAATGAGCAAGTCAATTTTTTCTTCTTTTTATTATGGAAAATTTGAGGTTTAAAATGGGTTTTTTTAAGGAAAACAATAAAATAAGAGATATGAATTTTCAAGGGAAAGAAATAAAAACAAATTTTTTTCTCGTATTTTCGGCTTATCTACTTACAGTTTTACTCAAATTTCAAGTGTAGGAACTCATTTGATGCAAAATTAAATTATACATCCAATGTGTACCCAATACACATACTTTTGATAGAGTCGTAGTGGGATATACTGGAAATAACAATAATAATAATAATAATAATAATAATAATAATAATAATAATAAGTGTTTATTTTCATGAAACATGTTTATTTCATGTATTTCTAGTATATCCCACTATGGGTCTATCAAAAGTATGCAAAGTGGGTACTTGTTGGATGTGGAATTTAATTTTGCATCCAATGAGTGCCTGCACTTGAAATTTGAGAAAAACTATGAGATAAGTCGAAAATACGAGAAAAAATAGTTTTTTTTTTCTTTCCCTCCAAAACTATTTACCCTTATCGTTGAAGTCGTCATCTTGAATCCTATTGGTTCTTTTAAAGTTGATATTGATAGTACATTTTTTGTTTTGAGGGCCATTTTTTACCTTAAAATTCCTTAATGTACTTTTCTCATTGTCTCTTTGTTTTCTGGGTGGTTTTTTGGCTAATCTATTTTCTATTCTCTTTATGTTCTAGGTTGGATATGAAGACTTTTTTTATTTACTAGTTCCTGATGTGAGGCTCTTGATGCCTCACCTCAAAGTTACATCAGGTGCAAATTTCTAGAGCCTCCTCCAGATATTGTAGAGACTATGAGGAGATTGAGGGTAGAACTTCAAAGATGTAGCAAAGACAATGAAAAAGTAATCAAAACTCAGGAAGAGAAAAACCAACTAAATGCATCCATGCTTCAAAGTTTAATAGGTGTACAAAGACAAATGCATCACGGGGAGAGTTCAAATAATGTTGATAGAAGCAAGAATAACTCAAGTAGTTTTTTTGAAAAGAGGTCTTACCGTACAAGAAGAACCTCCTCGCATGTGACATATAAGCCTTTTATGTCAAAATCTTATGTTTGTAAGGTACCATATCTATTATAATAGCCAAAAACAGAAATATTGTAGAGAATAACAATAGAACAACACAATATATGAAACCACGGCATCAAAATCATACCTTATTGGTAGGAAACAATGTTCATTTTCTTATTATAGGGGGAAACCTCTAGCAGAGGAGCGCTCTATTACAATAATTCTCAAGACAACTTCTCATGACTCCTACTCTTATTTATACTAATTCTATCTTCTAAAGGTCAGTCTAGAGGAATATCCTTCTAGAAGCGGAAGCTTCTATTGGGTCTTCTTACATTGACTTATTCCAATCTATTAAATAGAACTTATTAACTAATGTCGGCCTTTATTACATGGAAGTATATTATTCTATCTACGTGATGGGTTAGGGAGGTTAGGTCCCTAACATGCCCTCCCCCTTGAAAAATAGACTTGTCCTCAAGGCTTTAGGTGAGGAAACTGTTGCAGAATGGTAGTCCGCTCCTAAGTGGCATCTTCAGGAGTTGTATCTTTCCACTGCACTAACACTTCCTTGTTGGTGCGCTGACAGAGACGATGCTCGTGTTGGTTCAAGACTGCTTGTGGTTGCAACCAAATGGAACCTTCTTCATCCAACTCAAGGAGACTGGTTTGAGTTTGGCACTTAGTACCAATCACCTTCTTTAAGCATGAGACATGGAAAACAAGATGGAGCTTAGAATGACTAGGAAAATCTAACTGGTAAGCCACCTACCCCACTCGCTTGAGAATTTTATAAGGACCATAAAATTTGGGAGAAAGCTTTTGACAATGGTTTGTTTTGAGTGAAGTTTTCTTATAGGGTTGAAAACAAAGAAACACCTGGTCCCCTTCAAAAAATTATCATTTGGAACGTCAGTGATCTTCTTGTTGCTTCATGCGATTATGAGCCATGGCCAAATTTGTTTTGAGGGTGCGGAGAATGGCCTCACAAACTCCACAATTGTTGTCAACCTCCTAAACCTTCAATACACCTGGCATGTAGGAGAGAATCGATGGTGGATTTTGTCCATAGACTGCTTCAAAAGGAGTCATGTGAGTAGTTGAATGGTAATATGTGTTGTACCACCATTCAATGAGGGGTAACCACTGAGTCCACTGATTCTTTCATTCAGATGAAAAACACCACAAATAGGTTTCCAAACACTTGTTGACAAATTCAGTTTGGCCATCAATATGGGGATGATAGACAATGCTGAGATGCAATTGAGTGCCCTAGAGACAAAACAATTATTGCCAAAAATTTCTAGTAAAAGTGGGGTCTCAGTCAGAGACAATAGAATGAGGCATGCCATGAAGCTTGAAGATATTATCCATGAAAATTTGAGCCACTGTGATTTTGTGAATGGGTGTTGGAGAACACAGAAATGAGCATATTTGGAAAGATGATCAACTACCACCATGATGATTGATTTATTGCCTGATTTAGGTAATCCAACAATGAATTCCATAGAAATATCCTGCCAAATAGCCGATGGAATTAGGAGCGGTTGGAGTGTTCCTGGGGTCTTGACTATTTCTCCCTTATTCCATTGAAAAACATCACATTCAGACACAAAGGTGCGAACGTCATGTTTCATACCATCCCCAAAAAAAGAGCGTTTGACCCTTTCATATTTTTTGGTGAACCCTGAATGCCCGAATTTGGGGAAGCATGAAGCTCTAAAAACACCTAATATTTAAGTTGCGGTTTTTTGTTGAGATATAGATGGACTTTGTAGCGAAGCTCATTATTTTTCCAAGAGTACCCGGGAGAAACTGGAGAATTGGCTTGCAATTGTTGGATAAGGCTAGAAAGTTTGGGGTCTTGTAGCCATTCCTTGTGAGAAGCTTCAAGCCAATCTGTTACAATGAAGGAGAGAGAAAAAATGGATCCTTCATCTTCATACTTCCAGGAAAGAGCATTAGCAACCACATTATATTTTCCCTTCTTGTAAATTATCTCATAATCATATCCAAATAGCTTGGTGACCCATTTTTGTTACTCTAGGGAGGAAATTCATTGTTCCATAAAATGCTTGAGGCTCTGATGATTGGTTTTAATTTGGAAGCATTGGACCAATAAATAAGGATGCCATAGATCCACAACATGCATAATAGCCAACATTTCCTTTTCATAGATTGATTGGCCCAAATGGTGCTCTAAAGGTTGTTTGCGGGGAAGGCCACCAGTCGTCCTTCTTGCATGAGAATTGCACCAATTCCTTTCCTGGATGCATCACATTCTAGGACAAAAGTCTTTTTGAAGTCCGGAAGTGCCAGGAAAGGAGTTGTGCACATAGCCTCTTTCAAATCATGGAAGGCTTGATCAGTTGTAGGAGTCCAATTGAAAGCATTCTTTTAAGGAGAGTAGTGAGAGGTGATGCAATTTTTCCATAGTTCTTAAAAAAATTGTGATAATAGCTTGTTATACCCAAAAAACCACGCAAACTCTTGATATTTTTGGGGCAAGGAAAATCCTGCATGGCTTCAATTTTATTAGGATCCACCCTGACACCATGATTTCCAACAATATGACCCAAATACTCCACTTATGAAGCTCGAAAGGCACATTTAGATCGTTTGAGGAAAAGTTGGTGCTAAGAAAGGAGATGGAGAACTTGATCCACATGGGAAAGATGGGATGTCTATGTTTTACTGTAGATGAGAATATCATCAAATAAAACTAAGAAAAAATGACAGAGAAAAGGATGAAAGACATTATTCACGAGACTTTGGAAAGTGGAGGGGGCATTACACAGGCCAAAGGGCATGACCAAGAACTCATAGTGGTCCTCATGGGTTTGAAAGATCGTCTAGGAATGTCAAATTGTTTCATATGTATCTAGTGGTAACCAGAACGAAGATCAAGTTTAGTAAAGTAGTGAGCACCACTCAATTCATCCAATAGATCATCAATGACAAGAATGGGAAACTTGTCTTTGATGGTGAGTTTGTTGAGAGCACGAAAGTCGGGACACATGCACCACTCTCCTTCTTTCTTGAGGACCATGACTACATGAGAATAATAGGGGCTTGTAATATGACGGATGACACCTGCATCGAGAAATTATTGAACAATTTTCTCAATTTCATTCTTCTAGGAAAATGGATGACGATACGGGAGGGTGCTGGGAGGAATACTACTTGAAACTATAGGAATGAAATGATCATGAACACCGCGGGAAGGGAGAAGGCCATGGGGATTCACATTTTCACAATGTGAACATATAATATTTCAAGTTGTACTGTCCAATTTGGATATGCACATTTTCTTAATTCCCCCCACATTTCATGGAACCTCCATTGGCAATCATGATTTGAAAAGTGTTGACTGAATGGATATAACAATGGGTTTCTTGAGCAATGCGTCGATCAATGAAATTATGATTTCTACCACTGTCAATTAGGATGATGACCTTATTGTTTTTAATGTAGCCAATTATCTTGATATAAAACATATGAGATTTCAAGTTGTACTAGCCAATTTGGAGACACACATTTTCACAACGTCCCCCACATTTCATGGAACCTCCATTAGCAATCATGATTTGAAAATTGTTGACTACATGGATATAGCAATGGGTTTCTTGAGAAATGCACCGATGAATGAAATTATGAGTTATACCACTATAAATTAGGATGATGACCTTCTGGTTTTTAATGTATCCAATTAGCTTTAGGGTTTGGGGAGCAAAGAAGCTAGCAAGTGCATTCACGGAAATGAATGGTTCAACTTCTAGTGGATCAAATGGTGAAGTGATAGGGGTTGGCTCGGGTATCTCGGCTGCATGAGAAGCCTCGATCTTGTCTTCAACAACATCCTCAGAGATGGCCATGAACAACTTATGTTCCTTACATTTGTGCCCCAAAAAATATTTTTCATCACAATTATAGAAAATACCTTTGAGTTGGCGTTCATCCATTTCTTCCTAGGTTAATTTTTGGATTTTGAGAGGGATGGGATGAGAGGAAGGATTGGTAGGGTGAGGACACGCAGGGAAAGAAGGTTTGTGGTGTTGGGAAAAAACAACTTGTTGGGCTTCCTTAGCACATTGAGTAGCTTCCAACCAAGTCTAGGGGAAAGTCATGACTTGGGCTCATATGTCATCCTTGAGGCCACTGATAAAGAATTCTCAGAAAAAAGTATCAGACACGCCCTCTATTATGAAATATAATTTATCAAATGCATCTATAAACTCTTCCAATGTACCTAACTATTTCAATTTGGTCACGTGGCCCAAGGAGTGTGTATCAGTGTCAAAGCGGTCATAAAGTTCAACCACAAACTGGGTCCAAGACACATTTCCTTGGCGTTATTTTCAACGCCATTTCCACAATTTCCAACATTTAGGGTCCAAATAGAGGACACAGTAGCAAATTTTGGCCAAGTCATCAATGATGCCATGCAAGGAGAAGTATTGTTCCATTTGAGTGACCCAACTAGTGGGATCTAAGCCATGAAATTTGTTCACCTCCACTCGTGGAAGATGCAGATCACGATGAAAAGGGTTGGACTAAAATTTTTGGGAATTGGAGGAAGCGATATCTTCAAGGTTAGAAGGTTGGTCAGATGAGGAAGGGATTCCATAAATGGGCAGTTTTTCCAAGACCTTGGTAGAAAATGAGTCAAGATGAGACTCAAGGTGGGATTCAGGCTGGCTGGAAAGGTGGGAATCAATGTCCTTCTTCAGTTCCTCTTTTAGGTAGTTCATTTTGGACTCAATGTGGGTAGCTATGTGGTTTTAAAGGTATTGGTTGCGAGTGTTGGCCATAGTGAGGGGAAAACACAGGAAGAGGTGGGAAAGAAAGGTGGGTGAAAAGGGCGGGTGGGTCCACAATAAAACAAAGATAAGAAATGATAGGTAACACTATGATCAGAAAAAAAAAAAGAGTAGTCCAATGTAATAGGTCCCAAGTAGGGGTGTTGAAAGGGGTTCAAGACCATAGGAAAAAAAAGGCTAAAAAATGATAGGGACCACTATGATCACGATGAAAAGAGGATTCCAATAGGATAGGTATCAAAGAAGGGTGTGGGTAGGCCCAAGACATTTTTTTTACTACTGCAGAGTTATACTCTGATCTGAAGAATACTGCAGTGTCAAAATGCCCAAATTCTTAATAGGAAAAAATTAGTGTCAAAATTCCTAAATTCTAAACAAGAGATATCTTATTTGTTCCCTTTTGGTGTTGTTTGAATCCCCAGGGTTAGGGTTATTTTTGCAGGGTTTCTATAGATAATGGTTTTCCCTGTGCTATAGCTCTCTGACATACATGCAGGGTCCAACAGTAGTACTCAACCCAATATCTTAGAGCACCAACTAAGGAGGCTAGACCATGCCCTTAGTCGTACTACCTGACTACCCAGGTACTAGAGAGTATATTCCCGAGTGTTGTTCTCGGACGTGGAACTGTAGCAGTCATGCAGTCGATTGGTTTATATACGGAGGGCTTCAATATATCTAGTTTGATTCGTATACAAGTGTTTTCTGATGTGCTACCACTCGAAGGGGTACCAACATGGGTTACAAGGGTGGCCAACAATGTGCGCTTAAGTGCCACTTGTAGTTCCTACGTGTATGCTTCCCCGACCGTGGATTTATGCACTAAGCTACATATCTATGTATCTTTAAGACGTCAAAATATGTCTCTACCCTAAAAAAAAACAACCCACAAATTTCTGCCAAGGAAAGTGTTGTGATACCACTTGTAAGGTGATGAAACCACAACACCAAAATAATACCTTTATTGATAGGAAACAATGTTCACGTGTCTCTTCGAGGGGGAAACCTTCAGCAGAGAAGCGCTCTATTACAATAATTATCAAGACAAAACTTTTCATGACTCCTACTCTTATTTATACTAATTCTATCTTCTAAACACCATTCTATAGGAAGATCCTTCTAGAAGCAGAAGCTTCTATTAGGTCTTCTCACATTGACTTATTCCAATTTATTAAATAGGCCTTATTAACTAATGCCGACCTTTATTACATGGAAATATATTATTCTATCTACCTGAGGGGTTAGGGAGGTTAGGTCCCTAACAATGTTAGTGAGTCATATGCATTTGAAGACTAGTTCAACAACCTAGAATCTCCTCCCAACAACCATAGAAGAAATAATCCTCTCAAAGATATCATAGCCACCTACATTTGATGATGAATTTAAATATTGATAAGAATCTAAGTCTTGTCTTCTTTGGCTAAGAAAGTATTTCCAAGTGCATGATTATTCTAGAAATATGAAGGCCGAAGTTGACATTTTTAATTTACATGGAAGAGCTTCTATTTGATCATTTATGACAAGTAAATAAGATCAATGAGAGGAATATTATATGGAAACAATTTGAGAAACACTTTCAATAGAAATACCTATATGATCATTACTATGAAGGTAAAGTGAGAGAATTCCATGAGTTGAAATTTGGGAAGATTACCATGGATGAATATGTAAATAAATTGGAATTCTTGAGGTATACCAAATACATGCGATATTAGAAGGTAAAAATTCAGTGCTTCTTGAGTGGACTACCTCAATCTTACAAGGATAATATTAAATTTGATGAGCCTAAAACACTTGAAGAGGAAACTAGAAAGATAAATACTAATGTGAACATAACAAAAGAAAGCAAGATTTCTAAAAGACATGGAAGGATAATAAAAGAGTGAAGCTTGGCCAAAGGAAGAAATTATTTGAACCTCCTCACTTTAAAATCCAGTCAAAGAAATCAAAGACATTCCAACAAAATAAGTAATATGAAAGTGGGAACAAACCATTGGAGTCATTGGAAAATAGGCCAAGGTAACCTATTTAATGTTGGGGATGTGGAGAGGACTACATATACAATCATTTCCCTAATCAAAAGGATCACACCATGAATTTTCACAACATCCAAGAGACCACTACTATGAATGATGTGGCATGAACTATTCCTCAAATTTAAGTTCTAGTGGAATACTGCGAAGCAAATCATCAGTCAACAATAATTGAATATGAAGGTAATATTTCTAAGAAATCCATTTCCAATTTAATTGTAATAATATCTAACAATGGATATGTTGCTTCTAAAGTTACTCAAACTTGTTATCTTAAGCAATGCAAGAAATCTAATTCATAGCTACTCTAGCTAGCCACTAGACCCAAAATAAAGGGTAGTGAAATGGTGGAGAATTATCCATTAGGGTTGAATGGACTCATTTCATGTGCCTTTCATGAGAAGAATTGAATATTTTCACTTGGTTCTTATGATGTCATCATTAGTATGGACTAGTTGGAGGCACGTCAAATTAAACTTGATTGCTATGACAAAAAAATTTATTGCATGTTTGAAGAAGATGGAAACTCAAGGAAAATAAGAGGCCTTCCAAAGGAAATCCATGTTAGACAAATTTCATCTTTGCAATTGAGGAAATGTTTTATATAAGGATGTCAACTATATGCTTCCTGCATATTAGAATTGGAAGAATATAAAAGTCCAAAGCTTGAAGATTATCGTGTGTTGCAATACTTTAGGGATGTATTTCTGGATGAAGTGCCAAGACTTCCTCCAAACATGGATATTGATTTCTTAGTTGATATTAAATTTGGAGCTACCCAAATGTCCAAGAATCCTTATAGAATGAGTACCCCATAGTTATTGGATCTAATTCAAGAATTTCCAAAAAAGGGTGTTGGAAGATTGGTTGTTGTCATTGATGTCAACCCTAGTCATGGGTTTTGGACCACAAGATTGATGAAGTTATTTGGACATGAAGGAAAATTCACATGTATATACAACACCCATGGATGGATAGTATACATCATGCTCTTTC
>ML777358.1:1050034-1066544 GCA_009831015.1 Picea engelmannii
TGCATGGTGTATTGTGGTGTATTGGTGTAACTCTTATACTATTATTCATTTCTCATTGGATATAATTGAATGGTTTAAGTATAAGTTGAAAAAGGTTTTAAATTGTACTTGATACTGATTCACCCCCCTCTCAGTATCAACAAAGGGACACATGAAGCCAAGTGTATCTCTATGGGGAGTGCTTGTGTTATTTGTTCCAAATAAAGATGTAACTCTTAGGCTATGTATTGAATATAGGAAACTAAATAAAGTCACAGCTAAGAACAAGTATGCATTGCCTCGAATTCATGACTTTTTTAACCAATTTAGAGGGGTGAAAGTATTTTCAAAAATAGATTTGAGATATGGATATCATCTAGTTCAAATAAAGAAGAATACATCCATAAGATAGCCCTTAGACCTGGGTATGTCCATTATGATTTTTTGGTGGTGCCATTCATTCTCACTAATGCACCAACTAAATCCATGTGTCTTGTGAATAGTGTTTTCAATAAGCACTTGGATAAGTTTGTACGTATTTTTTTAAATGACATACCAATTTATTCTAAGAATGAAGAAGAGCATGGGAATCACTCAAGGATGATTTTGGAAGTGCTAAGAGAGTGTAAGTTCTATGGAAAACTAATCAAATTTGATTTTTATTAAAATAAAATTCATTATTTGGGTCACATTATTTTAGAATGAATATCTATGGATCTAGAAAATGTTGACGCCATAATAAACTGGCCCACTCCAAGAAAAGTAACAAATTTGAGATCCTTCATCAATCTTGTTGGTTGTTATTGAAAAATTATTGAGGTATTTTATAAAATTGCATACCAAATTACTTATTTTCAAAAGAAAGGGATAAAGTTTGTATAGTCCTAGGAATGTGAGGAAAGATTTCAATTGTTAAAATTGCCTTTCAAAAGTTCCCAAATTCTGAACATTGAAAATCTAGACAAAGATTTTGTTGTATGCACAAGTGTATGCCTCGACGGAATAAATGGAGTTATCATGCAAGGTAAGTATGTAATAATATATGAGTCAAGTAAATGAAAGGAGCATGATAAAAACTATGTTACTTATGACTTGGAACTTTTTGCAATAGTGTATATTCGGAAAATGTAGAGGCACTACTTAATGGGCAAGAGATTTGAGCTTAAAACTGATCACAGATTGAATTATTTATTTTCCCAACAAAACTTAAATCCCATGCAATCTAGATGGCTATAGTTTCTTTGTTAGTTTGATATTGAGATCAAGCACATAAAATAAAAAGAAAACAAAATTGAAGATGCACTCAACATAAAAGATCATGTAGCAACAATTAGCATTTGCAAATTAGATTTTAGAAATGAATTTATTGATTTCCTCGTTGAAGATGAACATTATATCCAAGTGAAAGATGGATTGTAACAAGAGAAATTAGAATGGAGGTATTAAGGATATATCTTGAATGGTGATGGGATTTTTATTTATAAACTTTAGAATGTATATTCTCAATTCTTCAAAGTTAGAAATAATTACCATGGATGAAATACATAAGATGCCATATTCTTGACATATAGGCTACCAAAAAATAATTGTTACAGTAAGAAAGAAATATCGGTGGCCTAGGATGAAGATTAATGTTTCTAAATACATTTCCAAATGTATGGAATGTCAACAAGTTATGGCTAAGAAACAACACCCAATAGGTTTGTTGCATTCTTTGCCACTTCCATAATGGAAATGGGAGGTAATAATAATGGATTTTATTACTAGGGTATCAATAATACAAGAAAACATCATTCTTGCATAGTTGTAGTGGATAAAATAACCAAGGTAACACATTTTATTCTTGTTAAATCTACTCGTGGTGTTGCAAACAATGTAAAAATATTCATGAGAGAAATTTCTAGATTGCATGGGTTACCCAAAGCAATTGTTTACAACAGGGATACTAAGTTTATTTATAATTATTGGAAGAGTCTTTTTGAATTCTTGGGAACCAAGCTAAATTTTTGTGTTGCCCGCCATCCACAAATAGATGTACAAATAGAAAGGGTGAATCAAGTAGTTTAATACATGCTTTGCATATATGTGACAGAAAAACCATCAAAATGGGAAGATTATTTGGACTTGATGGATTTCTGATCCATAACTAGTAGGCCTATGTCCCATCCATCTTATCAACATGGATACTTTATGGAAAAACTATATGATTTTTTGCAATTACTCTATCGTTGAGAACATTGTCTTTATATTTGGTTTTAGGACTTGACTACTTGGTTTCCTTGCTTGTAGTGCCAAGTTGGTGCCAAACCATGGAAAACAATTGCACTTGGTATATCTAAGTGTGCAACCAAAACATTCAAACATTTATAAATCTGTTATGCCAAAATAAAGCAACACCCCATTTTTTCTTTTCAAATGTGTAATCACAACACATCATTCAACATTCCACTACCCATTGAGGACATGTATACACATGCATGATCTAACAAATAATAACTATGTATGTTGACTATATGCTTTTCTATTTCTTTGTGCCCATGTTCAAGTAAAATAGAAATATGTGTTTGGAAAGTGATAGAATGAGTCAAAAGGGAATTATGGAATCTCACCACATAGACTTGAGATAGTCCAAATAGACAACCCATTTATTGAATGTGTATTATTGTCCTAGCCTACATAGGACAAGATAAATGCCTCACAATTTGGAAAAAATATTTGTAGCAACCAAAAAGAGAGGGTTGTAGGTGTAAACACCCATACCATGACCTTCTAGCAAATGGATTAAAAAAAAATCCAAGCTAAGTCGATTTGAATGAAATGAAAAATCAATTTATAATGGGATGGTATTGAAAACATTCAAGAAAAAAAATTCTACCCAATCAATCCTCGATGGAATTGATTACATCCTTCACCATTATGTGGGAGTCAAACACATTGGGAATGAATTAAATGCAATATATGCCAAGAAATTAATTGATCATAAAAATTGAATCAATGTAGGGGACTAACAATGCTCAAAAAATAGACTTCGTTAATTTCCATACTATCAATTGATCAAGACAATTGGTTGTAGGTGAGAGAAAATGCACGATTGAGGCACTCAAAAAATATATAGCATGCTTGTGGTCTAATCAATGATAAATAGTGTTTTAGTTTATCCATCAATTACACTAGTAAATACCTCTAATAAAAACAATAGATAAAGGCCCTGAGGCAACTATAACACACCACCTTTAGTTTTATGTGCTCATATCTTGCCATGGTTAGGGAAGATCCCGACCCTCCCCCCAAGTTCAAAGATGAAATAATCGCGTTCCGGTAGCTCGTGGGTTCTTTGGGAAACCTTTCAGTGCAACCCATGCATTTTCAATTTGTGAAGAAATTAGACCAGATCCCAGAAGTTGTAATTCCCCAAGTAGAAACTCTTCAGAAGGCCCTATATTATGCCTCCAAGGGTCTGATCAAAATGTTCACCATCCTATGTCCTTCTCCTCGATAGATTGATCTCTGGATTGTATGAAACTGGCAACGTTTGATTCAAGGAAGAATGAGTCATTTGTTTGTGGTAAGGGTTTCTATATATTTTATTTTGAGCTTAAAGAAGATCGTCATCTTATTTTTCATAGTGGCCCATAATTTTTCAGATCAAGAGGATTGTATTTGAACTGGTCGACCCAAGATTTTGATCCAGAAAGTGATATCCCAATGGAAGTTCATGTGTGGGTTCACCTCCCTCATTTAACCTTTCATTGTTGGGGAGATGATGTTATTAAGAGTATTGTGGATTCTCTTTGTAAATATATCAATAGATATGAACCCAAATTGTCCATGTTTTCTTATCCAAGAATCTGTGTTGAAGTTGAATTGGAAAAAGAGCTCACATAAGTGATCAATCTTACCCTGGATGACTGGACTCACATCCAAAATTTATATTATGAACAACTTCCCTTTAAATGAAAAATGTGTCATGAATACAAGAATTTTTCTCGTAATTTCCCACAAAATAAACAAGAACTGGAAGTCATGGGGGAAGCACAAGAGGAAGGTTGGAAACATGTAATAAATAAATAAAATACAGGGAAAAATAATGGGAAAAAATAAGGATCTGTAAACCATAGAAAAAATCCTAATGTAGCACAAAGTAAGGCAATTAGGGCCTCTAAATCCAGTGGTGGAAGGAGAAATGGAACACTAAAACAAACTGAGACCCCATTGTCTACGGTGAATCAATATGATATTTTGATATAATCATCTATGGGTAGAGAGGGAATGATGAATCCATATCCAAATACCCATGTCACAAGCGATCAGGCCCTGCAAAACTCTTCCCAATCAACAGATTGTGAAGAACAAGACTCAGGGGAAGAGGAAAACTTTCAAGAAGTTAACCAAGAAGTTATGCAAGAAACAAAAAATTCATATCTTATGGACCGAAAACCCACTAAAGGAACACTAAGACATGAAGTTGAGGAGGGTAAAATAACATTGGAAAAAACTCGAAGATCAGGGATGAGAACTCATAAATATGTTTGAGAAGAAATATCTAATAAATAAAAAGATCATGGAAAGCAACATTTCGTTGAAATCTCTTTGAGTAACATGGGATGAAAAGGAGGCAATAAGGGTCTTGCTCCACCTGCCCTTAGTAGGAGAGCCTCTTCTAAACCTTGTCAATGTAATTCCTCACCTGGAATTGTAGAGGCTTCAACAACAACTCCAAGGTCGAAGCCCTGAGAGACCTTGTCAAAATAGAGAATCCTTCTATAATTCTCCTCTAGGAGACTAAAATGGAGGAATCAACGACACTGGAAAGTCCGAAAAAGGCCATGCAAAATGGAGAAAGAATAGCCAAGAGTTCAGTAGGATCATCAGGAGGAATCCTAACTCTTTGGTATTCGCATCTTTGGGAGTTGGAGGTATCTTTTTGTGTCAACCATTGGATTCTTATTGTTCTTAGGAAACAATACTATTATTAAGTTAGAATGCTTGTCTTCCTCGTTTACTATCAAGGAAACCCTGGATTTAGCCATTATCATTGTAGGGGGTGATTTAAACACCCACCTTCATCAATTAGAAAAAAGATTTGGAAGTCAAGTTTGTGATCCCATGAGTGAAAAGATGAAATACCTCATCTCAACATGCGATCTCCAGGATATAATTCCATTAAGATGAAAATACACTTGGAGCAATAAAAGATCGGGTTTGTGCCACATTGTCGCTCATCTTGATCATTTCCTTATACATATTGACCTCCTCCTTCTCCCCTCGGATATCTCATCCTGCATTATCCCCTTTTCTCTTTCAAATCATAATCCCATCACTCATTCCCTTACCCCCCCTCATAATCTTGGTCCAATCCCCTTCAGTTTTAATATTGTTTGGCTTGATTATGCTTATGTTATCTCCCTTGTCTAGAAGGTGTGGTACTCTTCTATTCAAGGATCTTCGAATTTTATCTGGGAAAGTAAATTAAGACTGGTTAAACATGCCATAAAATATTAGGTTAATATTTCTTATGTTCCCTCAACACAGGATAGGGTAGATCAATTAACTAATCTAGCTGAAATTCAGCAAAAATTAGAAGATGAAGAAGTATCGGAAGAAGTCCTAGAAATGGAAATGGAAGCATATCAAGGGCTCCATGCAGCCATGAAGAAAGAAGAAGAACATTGGAGACTAAAATCTTGGAGCTTATGGATCCAAGAATGGGATTCCAACACCTCCTTTTTCCACAAACAATCTCAACAAAGAAAACAAAAAAATACAGTCTCAAAAATCCAAGTTGAATCAGGGTAGATGCTGGAAAGTTTCGACCAAATAAAGGAGGCAGTGGTCCATCATTTTGAAAATATTTATTCTCAAAATAACACAGAGGAAGATGAAATTGTTGAAAAGGAAATTCTAGAGCATATCCCATGTAGTATAACAACATAGGAAAATTTATCTCTTACAAAAGAGATCACAGAAGAAGAAATACCCCAGGTTCTATGGGGTATAGAATGGAACAAAGCTCCAGGTCCTGATGGCTTCTTTGATTGGTTCTTCAAACATTTATGGGATATAATAAAATTTAACCTAAAGCGGATGCTTCATTACACTTTGAGAAAAAATAAAGTGGGAGGTGCAACCAACTCAACATTCTTGGCCCTCATTCCCAAAGAATATAAACCCTCCAATTTATCTAGATTCCCCCCCGTCTCCCTTTGTAATATTTCTTATAAAATACATACACAAATTATTGCCACTCGCCTTAAACCACTTCTTCCCAAGTTTGTTTCAAAAAATTAGGGTGGTTTTATAGAAAACAAGCAAATTGTTGATAATACAATTATGGTACAATAAGTAGTTAATTCTAGTAGAAGTTGTAAAGATAAAGGTATGGTGATAAAATTGGATATGAAAAAATCCTTTGACTGAGTTAAGCATTCATTCCTCTTCTGAGTTCTCAAAAAATATGGCTTCTCAGAGGAATTCATAGAATGTATTAGAGCCTGAATTGGATCCCCTAGATTGCACCTATGATAAATGACTGACCAAGGTACTTTTTCAGATCAAGCAGGGGTCTTAGGAAAGGCTTCCCTCTTTCTCCATATCTTTATATTTAAATAGTTGACTCCCTTAGTCGAAAATTAAAAGAAAAATGCAGAATGGGGCAACTTCCTGGCATCCAAATTGCTCGTGGAGTGAAATAAATCAATCATTCTCAATTCACTAATGATAGTCTACTACTAGGGGTAGCCTAATAAATTATTGCAAGGTGA
The DNA here is from genome assembly GCA_009831015.1 of Picea engelmannii. Classification (NCBI taxonomy): domain Eukaryota; kingdom Viridiplantae; phylum Streptophyta; class Pinopsida; order Pinales; family Pinaceae; genus Picea; species Picea engelmannii. The sequence continues at coordinate 1,056,775 of ML777358.1, forward strand.
TTCACAAAAAAATTGGACAATTTTTTGAAGGAGGCAAAATCAACAATAGCAAAAGAAAAATATATGGGTGGAATCTTTTGAGCAATCTCCATGATATTGTCTCCGAAATCTTTGGATTTCCAATGCTAGTCAATTGGTCTCATTTTAAATACTTGGGAATTCCTACTTTTCTCAAATCTTCCAACTCATAGGCTTTGCAGGAAATTCTAAGTAAATTGGCAGCACAAATTCAAAGTTGGGGAGGACGATGGATAAATCCAGCATGTAAAATTGTCCTCCTAAAATCATTTCTTTCAGCCTTAACCATTTTTCAATCTGCAGGCCTTTTGGATCTCAAATGAGTATTAGAAAAAATATTGTGGACTTTTAGAAGCTATATGTGGGAAGGAGGAAAAAAAAATACAAAGAAGTTTCATTTGGTAAACTGGAAAAAAAATTGTCAACTAGTTGAGAAAGAGGGACTAGCCATATGAAATCCCTCTCTAATGAAGCTCTGGGAGCCAAATTAGCATGGTATATGGTCATAGGAACAAGAAATTGGTGGAATATTTCTCTCATCGCAAAATACCTTAGTTCTCCTAGGCTTCATAGTCTAGATGATGCTCTCCCTACAACCATTGGCTCCCCTATCTGGAATCTTTTAAAAGTTGCAACCCTTGTTATTCAATCCAAGTTGTTGTGGTCACTAGGGAATGGAGCACTCATAAATATATGGACAGATGGCATCATGGGTCAAGAGCCTTTGGGGAAAAATGAAGAATTAACTCCCCTCAAAATCTAGTGTATTAACGTTGGTCTTACCAAGACGGGAAACAACAAAGATGGAAAAATATCTCCCCACCAGTTCATCTCTCGCCTCTTCTATTCAAACTTTTTAATATTCTATCAGGTTGCAGCCCTATACAACTTTTATTGAAAGATACTCAAAGTTGGGGGGCTACAGTGTACTCAGTCAATAAAGGTTATCAGCAATCGGTGACGGAAATGTCAGGTCCCCCCAGATCCAATATTTAGCCAATTGTCTGGATAGGACCATCTCTTCTAAAAGTAAATGCTTTCAGTTGGGTATTGGTCCATGGAAATCTCCTCACTGCATAAAATATTTACAAACGAGGAATAGAAGGACCATCACAATGTGTTCTTTTCAAAGTGGCAGTAGAATCTTCCCAACATCTTTTCTTTGACTATCCTTTCTCCAAGAAAATTCAAGAACTATTGTTTTCTCTGATCTTCCCTAGATATAACTTCCCTTCCAATTGGACAGAAATGTTCATCCAATTATAAGCAAAGATATGTTAGAATCTTTAATAAAAAACATGTATTTATAAGTTTATGGAAGAAGATCCCAAAATTCATTTGTAGGGAGATCTGGTTGACAAGGAATAAGACCATTTTTCAAAACAAACTATTACCACCATCAAGGGTGATTTTGAAGGCTTTTGGAATCATCTTAGAAGTATTTTGTTCAAAGTCACATAAAAAAGACTCAATGTTGGATTTAGATGAAGTAGAACAGTCATGGATCACCGGAATTCTTGGTGCCTTCTTCTTCCATCCCCTCACTCATTTCTTTACAAAGAGTTACAGTACTCTTGGCATCTTAGGATTTCAGATAAAGAATTTAATAAATGGAAATGGCAACAAATATCTATCATTTTATTCTTTGATGGAGCTTTGACAGGAAACTCAGGGGCGATATGTGAGCGGGGAGTCATTTTTTACTCCAAAGGAAAAAATAATATTGAGTTTTCTTAGGAGATAGGGAATACAACCAATAACCAAGCAAAGGCTCTTGCAATTTACATGGGAATGCACCTCATTCCAACAAACACCTATTCTCAGCTAATTGTCATTGAAGATTCTGATTTGATGGTCAAAGGGCTTCTAAGACTTATTAAAAATGCCCATCCCAATCTTATGAGGATCTATCACAGGATTATAAATTTTTAGCACAAATTTCATTCAGTAAGTTATCATCACAAGCATAGAAAGCATAATGGGAAGGAAGACTCTTAGGCCAAAGAAGAAAATAAATTAGCACAGAGCACTCTCAAAATTAATGAGGAATACTCTCAAATTTATCTTCCCTAAGTAACTTATGCACATTTATAAAAATGAAAATTATTCCAATGAGATTATTTGGTTCAAGGAATTCATTGTCACATTAAAAGGGATGGGAGGGGATGTGACCCCACCTCCCATCCACTTAGAAGAAAATAACATCACTTGGATTCATTATGCACTCAAAGGAACTTGTTAGCAACATTTCTTGTCCTAGACACAAGAGTATTCGGGTCTGCAAGTTGCACGAGAAGCGCCCGAGAGCAGTATGGAAAAATCTCATTTTAAGGCTTCCAAGCACGTAAAAGGGCGAGGTTATGTTGTCGACGGTCCAGATTCATCCATAAGAGCAGATCAATGGTTGTCGGGATATCGGGGCTACCAAGTTAACTGATACATAGCGTCAGAGAAAGCGCCTATATTTCAAGACTGAATCTGGGTTGTCCGATCCAGCGACACATAGTGCGAGATCTAGTCGGAATATCGGCATTCAGGAGTTCGAAGGGTAAAATTCCCTCGTCATCTCACATCTCGAAACCCCGAACCCCGAAGCACTGAAAGCGCCCAGAGTCAGGCCCATAGTGTCGCGAAGCAGTCTCAGTCATTCATCCAAAGGGGAAACCTGGTGCGCGATTAGGCTCCTCGCCTTTTTTCCCATTGCGGTTTCAAGGAGTAAGGAGCAGCTCCGTCATATTCCCGATGTGCGAGGTGTCAGGAGCATCCAAGACCCAGGCCCACAATATCCCCGAGTAAGTTCAGGACTGTCAGATCTGAGAGGGACGCATGGCGCCCAATTAGGCCATCTCGACGTTTCTCTCATTGCGACTATGAATAAGCAAGGATTAGCTTCTTCCATTCACGAATGTCGAAAGCGCCTTGGGGATAAACAAAGGGTCACAGCCTGTGGTCACTTGGGAAATAAAGGAGCTGTGCGAATGGGGGCCAAAGGCGTCGAGTCTAGTTGTCGAAAGGATCATTGTGATCTCCATGCACCATCTGATTTGACCTCGATCCTGGTTGTCGCTTGGAGTAAATGAAGGTGAGAAGGGGTGGTTGAAAACTCTCCTAAGGCATTAAGTGTAAGGTATGGATAATCTGGCAAGCGGTCTGCTCGAGAAGGTCCTGTATACCTATTTTTCCAAAGAAGCCATACCGAGTCCTCGACCAGCCGGAGGAGGTCTGCACACGCTAGCTCGACTCTTAATGGCTCAGCTACTTCCCTTGCAGGAGCCATGCGCAGTTAAGGTGGCGTCTAACAAAGAATAGCCATCCGAATTTGGCCGAGGGGACACCAAGTCTTGGGTGCACGATCGGCCAGAGTCTGCATGCGTAGACTGTCAAAAGACATGCAGACGCAATGTTTTTAATGCAACATCTTGTTTTTTCTATTGTTGTTGTTTTTGAGTATATGTAGGCGTTTTCGCCATTTTTGTAGGTATCGATGGTTGAGCAAAGCTCCCGATTGTAAATTTTTGATGAAGCGTTGGTCGCTCTGGTTAGTGTACAAGGCATTGGAGACTTCTTACTTTATGGATGTTAGCCTCTTTTCCATCTCTTTATTTACTGTGTTAGAACAACTTAGAATTGGAGGATCCAGTCGAGTTGTAGTTGTTATAGGATGATGTAGGTTGGATCACTGTAACAATTGCATTGTTTCTAATCGGTTCCTATGATTTTCTTAGCGCTGAACGACTTGGAATTGGAGGATCCAGTCGAGTCACCCCTCAGCTCCTTGAGGCTCTGAACCAAGAGGATCTTGGCTTCCGAGCTTTTCATCCTCAAGCTTCCGGAGGCTTGTGGCCTGAGGCAGACTTGCTCGCCCTTCTCACAAGTCTTCCCTCTACCACCCTTTAATCCATTTACTGACATAAGTTGGATCAAGACCTCCCTTGTTTTATACATACCAGGCCCGGTTTCCTGAGTTAAAGCTATATCTTCTTGAGTCCTTATCCATTCGATCACCCCATTAAACAAATCGTGACATAAAACTGATGGGCATTGGGCTCTGGTCCTGCAAGCAATCCAGGAGTGACTTCAGACGCTAACATTTATGGCGCCGTTGCCGGGGACAAAGTTGAATATTTTCCCTGGGTAGAACGACATTGAGCCTCAGATTCTGAAGGTGCATCAGACATCAGAGCCCTTCAAGATTTCTACTGTGCACCTGGCTACTCCACTGTGGCGACTCCAAGGTTTCCACATCACTGTTTCAGCCGTGGCTACTGTTAGCACACCTGAAAGATGACCCTAAGGAGCTTTCTCGAGAAGGTTTCAGCAGCTGCTTTCTCAACTTGAGAAGCTTCCTGGGGTAACAACAACGTTAGGATCTGGCCTTTGATGGTGAACAAGGACCAGACACATTCGAAGCTGTGCATCTTTCACCTGGTGACTCCATGATTCAAGGATCGATTGGCGACTCCACTGGTTCGATATGGAGAAAATCCTTGCTCGCAAGTTTGCTCCTTTTATTTTTTCTGCTATTCCTGGTTTTCCTAATGTTGTCCCCTCTCCAAATGAATGGGGCGATTATTTGCCCATATTTGGAAAATGTGAAGAGGATGACCCCGCTCATCACTTCAATGAGTTTCATGAACTCATGCGTCAGTGGGAGATACATCATGAGGATGTATTACTGAAGATGTTCATGTTCTCGTTAGCAGGGGATGTGCGTAAATGGTATCATTCTTTACCCCCTTCTAGCATTTCTTCACTCAATGGATTCCATGCAGCTTTCACTGCCTATTGTCAGAAGTTGTATCCCTCTGAATCAATTTGTCATAATTTTTGTGGGGGATACCACAACTATATGCGAGATGAAACTGTTTCAGATGTAGGCTGTGAATATGGTCTTGATGACCTGGATCAGAAATCAATACTTTCTCCTCCCCATTCGTCTGCATCAGAGGTGGGTTATGAAAGTGATGAATATCCCAAGGGGGAAGAGGATTCCCTGAGTGAGCTGATGGAGAAGGTGAAATATCTCTCTGCCCAATTAGAAGGGTTGAAATATGAAGACTGTGCAGAGGATTTTCCAGCCTGGGAGGAAGAAGATGACCTAAGTGAACTAGTGGAGCAGGCGATATTCCCCACTCCCCAATGTGCAAAATTGAAATCTGAAGGTAGCAAAAAGGATTTTCCAGTCTTCGAGGCGGATGATCTAAGCAGCTCTTTTGAAGAGATTATTAAATATTTTTTGGATGCGTTAGCATCTACCCCCAATGAGCCTGTTGTCTCAGATTTAAACAAAGAAGCCATTATGGAAGAGGATCGTTCTTTCTTCCTTCATGAGATTTCCCATGATGTATTTACATTTGGGATTGAAGAGAAGGATCGGGAGACCGCTCCCTTTTTACAAGATGGGGGAGTGCACAGAAAAGAGGAGGAGGAACGACTGAGCGTGCATTTCATGTTCTATCCAGATCCAATCAATGAACAACCACCACCTAAGATCAGTGAGCCTGCATCAGTTGTCCTCCTACCTGTGCTTATCAGAGATATTCAGCCACAGGTGGACAACTGTGTAGCACAGGCGGTTGTTTGTCACCAATTTTCTGAAATTCTCCACTCATTCTATGACCCTGTCAGCAAGTACATGGACTGGCATTTCCCCTATGCCTTGGAGCCGCCCTATTTCATCTCAACTCCAGCCTGTAAGGAGGAGTTGAAGAGTGTAATCGTTCTGCTGTCACGGTTACACAATCTGTTGATGATCATTGACAGAAGGAAGGAGCTTCTATCCAGGAAGTTGCTTGAATGGCTATGGTGGAAATCTGCTTTCACCTAGCCCCATGTAAACTGTTTTATTAGTTTAGGATTGTATATAAATAAGCTCCTTTGAGCATGTATTTTTATTTTGTTGCTTTTATTTTTCGGCTTGTATTTTCAGCAGCGGGATGTTTTGAGCTTGACTCCATAGCCCAACAAGGAGGCACTGGAACTGCAAAATGAGTCCTTAGAGCATCACAGGGACGACTCTATCCCCCATGGAGCCTAATGTTAGCAACATTTCTTGTCCTAGACACAAGAGTATTCGGGTCTGCAAGTTGCACGAGAAGCACTCGAGAGTAGTATGGAAAAATCTCGTTTTAAGGCTTCCAAGCACGTAAGAGGGTGAGGTTATGCTATCGACGGTCCAGATTCATCCATAAGAGCAGATCAACGGTCATCGGGATATCGGGGCTACCAAGTTAACTGATACATAGCGTCAGAGAAAGCACCTATATTTCAAGACTGAATCTGGGTCGTCCGATCCAGCGACACATAGTGCAATATCTAGTCGGCATATCGACATTCGAGAGTTCGAAGGGTAAAAGTCCCTCGTCATCTCACATTTCGAAACCCTGAACCCCGAAGCACCGAAAGCACCCAGAGTCGGGCCCGTAGTATCGTGAAGCAGTCTCAGCCGTTCATCCAAAGGGGACACCTGGTGCGCGATTAGGCTCCTCGCCTTTTCACCCATCGTGGTTTCAAGGAGCAAGGAACAACTCCGTCATATTCCCGATGCGCGAGGTGCAGGGAGCATCCAGGACCCGGGCCCACAATATCCCCGAGTAAGTTCAGGACTGTCAGATCTGAGAGGGACACGTGGCACCCAATTAGGCCATCTCGGCGTTTCTCTCATCGCGACTATGAATAAGAAAGGATTAGCTCCTTCCATTCGCGAACGCCAAAAGTACCTTGGGGATAAACACAGGGCCACAACCCGTGGTCACTTGGGAAAGAAAGGAGCTGTGCGAAGGGGGGCCAAAGGCGTCGAGTCTAGTTTTCAGAAGGATCATTGTGATCTCCATGCACCATCTGATTCGACCTCGATCCTGGTTGTCGCTTGGAGTAAATGAAGGTGAGAAGGGGTGGTTGAAACCTCTCCTCAGGCATTAAGTGTAAGGTATGGATAATCTGGCAAGCGATCTGCTCGAGAAGGTCTTGTATACCCATTTTTCCAAAGAAGCCATACCGAGTCCTCGACCAGCCGGAGGAGGTCTGTACACGCTAGCTCGGCTCTTAATGGCTCAGCTACTTCCCTTGCAGGAGCCATGCGTAGTTAAGGTGGCGTCTAACAAAGAATAACCGTCCGAATTTGGCCGAGGGGACACCAAGTCTTGGGTGCACGATCGGCCAGAGCCTACATGCACAGACTATCAGAAGACATGCAGATGCAATGTTTTTAATGCAGCATCTTATTTTTGTTGTTGTTGTTGTTTTTGAGTATATGTAGGCGTTTTCACCATTTTTGTAGGTATCGATGGTTGAGTAAAGCTCCCGATTGTAAAGTTTTGATGAAGCGTTGGTCGCTCTGGTTAATGTACAAGGCATTGGAGACTTCTTACTTTATGGATGTCAACGTCTTTTCCATCTCTTTATTTACTTTGTTAGAACATCTCGGAATTGGAGGATCCAGTTGAGTTGTAGCTGTTATAGGATGATGTAGGTTGGATCACTGTAATAGTTGCATTGTTTCTAATCGGTTCCTGTGATTTTCTTAGCACTGACCAACTTGGAGTTGGAGGATCCAGTCGAGTCACCCCTCAGCTCCTTGAGGCTCTAGACCAAGAGGATCTTGGCTTCCAAGCTTTTCATCCTCAAGCTTCCGGAGGCTTGTCACCCGAGGCAGTCTTGCTCGCCCTTCTCACAAGTCTTCCCTCTACCACCCTTTAATCCATTTACTGACAGAAGTTGGATCAAGACCTCCCTTGTTTTCTACATACCAGGCCCGGTTTCCTGAGTTAAAGCTATATCTTCTTGAGTCCTTATCCATTCGATCACCCCATTAAACAAATCGTGACATAAAACTGATGGGCGTTGGGCTCTGGTCCTGCAAGCAATCCAGGAGTGACTTCCGACGCTAACAGAACTAACATATGGGAGACACGAGGCCTCCCCTTAAACTCATGCATGTCTCCTTATACCAATTTCATTTCTTTTAATTCAACCCCATGCGATCCAATGGATTCATGTGGGAAAATCTAATCTCAATTGCAGGGAACCATTGTTAAGCCCTAAATAGTGGCTCATTACCCCTTAATTGGGGAATATTACATTTGTAATGTTATTTTATTTATGTCATATTTAATCCATTAGTTGTAATTATACCTCCTAGTCTCCTATATATACCAAGGAGACATTTTCATTTGGAATCATCTTGTAATTGAACATTTTATGTGGGCATAAGGAGGTTGCCCCCTCGAAGAGGTTTATTATATGAATTTCTCTCTTTTTCAAGGAGTTGAGTACTTATTCTGAGGTTTTTCTATGCTATTTTGATATTTGGTTCCTAACATATGGTATCAGAGCTCAAGGTCTTGGGGTTTCGCTGCTACATCGAAGACACCTTGGAATTTCCGCTATAACTTTGTTTCTACAACAATTCAGAAGGAATGGCTTGGAGGATATTTAGTAGACGGATCAAGGTACATTGGGTTACAATTTCATCTCCTAAGGCCTTATAATTTCTGAGATACAACCTTTCTAAGATAGGGTTCTGGAATCATCCTGAATTGAGTCATTTCAGAATTTTTTCTATAAATATTTTTATGTAACATTTCAGACCTTGAAATATGGATGTTATTCACATAAATTAGTAAGGTATATTTGGTAACAATTTCAACTTCTGGGTCATCATAAATTTGTATATACACCCTGTGGATACTTCAGATGGAGCAATTCTTTGATCTACATAATGTGCCACATACACAAAAGGTATGTATTTCTTCTTTATATTTAGAACCCAATCAATTTGTATGGTATTGAAGGTTTTTTTCTCGCAAATCACTCGTCACTTAGACAATTTTCACGGAAGAATTGATAGCACACTATGAGGATACAAAGAGAAATACCTTCTTTAGCCAATTGATAAATCTCAAGAAAAAGGGTTCAGTTACAGAGCACATTGAGAACTTCCAAAGATTGAATATAAAGGTAACAGATATCCCAGATGAGCACTTGATTTATGTATTCATAGGAACTTTAAGGGATAACATTCAACATGAGGTTCGCCTTTGGGAACCCAAAACATTGGAGAATGCATTTAGGGTGGCAAGAAATGTTGAAAGTAAAAATATGGCTATGGCTACTAGAAGGACCAATCCTAACATCTATAGAGAGAATAATGCTCCTTCTTCTAAAACACCTCAACCTACAAGGTTGACACCTCAATAATTGGAGGAAAGAAAAGAAAAAGTTTTATGCTTTAATTGTGACAACAAGTACAGTAAGGGACATAAGTGTGGTGAGAAGAAACTATTCTACATAGATTGTGAAGAGGAAGAAGAACAAGAACAAGAACAAGAACCATCTCAAGATGAAAACGAAGAAGCAATTTCGTCTGAAGAGTTGACTCCCACGATACTGTGTAATGCATTGGCTGGAATTAGCACTCCTCAAACCCTCAATATCGAAGGATATATCAAAAAGAAAAAGGTAATAGTCCTAATTGATTCTAGCAGTACTCATAATTTCATTCACTATAAATTAGCCAAAGCTCTCAATTGCTTTGTATATCCAGCACCAGAGTTTCAAGTAATGATTGCAGATGGAGGAACTATCAATTGCTCAGGGAAATGAAATAATATCAATCTTACTATGGGGGAATATGTAATGAATAGTCCAATGATTGCTATACCCATGGGTGGTGTTGATGTTGTACTAGGAATCCAATGGTTACAATCATTAGGAACAATGGCTTTTAATTTTCAATAACTTTTCATGAAATT